>CM035424.1:106152854-106345354 GCA_020310875.1 Ceratopteris richardii
TGTTCGGCCTAATTAAAAATTAGGTTCTAGAGCTTATTTTAGGGCTCAAACAGAATCTAAAAATTATAAAAATTGGCATGTAGCTAATTCTAATACTCCTCAAGCTCGAGGACTCTTCGGCTTGAACAAAATGGAGTCTATTCTATCAAAAACAGGATTTACAATGTTAGTGTAGTGATGAAAATCACTTGAGTTGGAAATAATTCATGGAAAAATTGAATAGGCTTTGTTGCCGGATTGTGCATGACTGCTCCATCGTGCTTGTATGCCAACACTCCCCCCTCTCTAGTGTCTGTCGTCTCTGACAGACCTTTGCTTCACAGGGTGATTGATGTAGTGTTTGACTATGTCTGTGGCTAGCTCATGTTCTCTGATCCTTAGTCCCCTGGCTAGATCTCTTTGAAGTGCGTCTCAATTAATCACCCCTGGAATGTCGGCTTGAGGTGTTGTATAATGCTTTGAATACATAGTCTGTTCGCATGCGAAGAGTTTTAGAAGATGGGTTTGCTGTGGTGCAAACACTTTAGAGTGATATTCTCAAAAACCAGTGGTAAATATATCTTCAAATGTTTGTTTATAACAGGCTGGGAGATATCTGATCCTCGCATGCCACGCATAAGAAACCCGAACACTATGAGTTGTGCTCATGTCATAGAGTAAGTCATAATTACCATTTGTAAAGCCCGGGATAGAAGCTGGGATTCACGTATATTGCGGAAAGTCTTTGGTACTATTTGCATCATGTCAAGGATCTTTAGCATCATCTGAGCGGCGACATCAGTCATGGGCTTTAGTTGTGGAAGCCAGTGTCGGATAGTAGCCATCATGTAGGCAACTGTTGGTGTGCCTCTTGGGGGAGCAATGGATGGGTAGTTGAGCCATTCTTTGCACGTAGCATTATTTTGGACTTTGATGGCAAATGCTTTCCACGATCGCCTTCGTTGCATTGGCCCATAGCACGGGTTATACTTTAAGTGCATAGGGGCATGGTCCCATGTCCGAAGCATTTCCGGATAAGTCTCCAATAGTTTTCGGCGTCAGGTGGGTTGGAAGATTGCACCTTGTTTGGCTTCTTCTCGGATGTCCTCTGGTTGGAATTGTGTTGCGAAAGAAGGATACTTACTGATTTTGCGTTTAATTTCAGCATTGTAGTCTGCCAATAGCACAAAGTAAGGATTATATTGTAACTTCAAACTGGTTATTAATCGCTTAGGAGCCAAGTGCTTGAAATATTTTGATTGAAATATTGTCTCCTCAATAGCTTTCATGGCAAGCATCTGAGTGGCTATGGAGTCGTCGTGGGTTCGGCCCAACTCTTCTACTTGTTTCATCCATTCGGGAGGGGGTTCCTCATATGTGTCTTATTCTTCATCTGTGACTTTACCTCTTGGGAGAGGTTGAGGTTCATAAGTGTCGTGGAAGGTCTCTTCAACTGGAATGGTAACGGCCTCTTCTTCTGCAGGTTGATCGGGTGGAGATGGTGGTCGTTCATATTGTAATAATTTCATCTTTAACTCAGTGACTTGTTGCCTTAGATCGAGGAGCTCACTGTCGGTTGATGTTTCTGGCTGTCGTGAAGTAGCAACGCTAACCGAATCTCTAGGCTTTGATGTTTGGGTTGTAGGCACTGGTTGTCTTTGAAGTTCCTTCACTTGGTCTGCAAGTCGGTCATGTGCTTCCAAGAGGTTTGCATGATTCTCCAATACCTGCTGGATATTTTCTGAGGGAATAGCCTGGAATTTAGCAGGATCTATGGGTGCCCTTGGATTGTTTTCGATGTCAGCTTCGAGATTTTCTTGATTTTGCTGTTGTAATCTTCTGTTCTCTTCTTGGGCAGTTGCTAGGTGTTGTCGAAGTAATGCCATGTTTCTCTGTAGTCGTGCATTGCGGGCTAGTTGATCTCCGAGTTGTTCTTAGAATCGCCTTACCTGTTTCGGTATATTTGGCTTCGATCTCAGCATAAGATTGCTTGAGTGATGTGCATGCTTGTTGCAATTCAATGTAACTCAACTCCAAAGCATCGACACGTGCTTGGAGGTGGGCGGATAGATCCCATAGCTCTTTATTACACTCTTCTACTAATCAATATTTGTGTTTAAGCTGTGTTGCACATTCGAACATGGTATCTAGTGCATGACTAAATGAAGTGGGTGCAGAGGCAGTGGTGGAAAATGCAAGGGGTCGGGAAATGGGGAAGGGGACGGTGGATGTTGTGCTGACAGTGGATGTAAGTGGTGATGTGAGTGAAGTGAAAAGTGGTGATGTTGAAACGATAGTGGTGGTGGGTGGTTCTGTGGAGGGTAAAATGTCCATGGGATCGGACGTGATTGTGTGTGAAGTGTGAATCGTGAATACTCGAATGGTTGGTGGTGTGTCCTTGGTGGGCGTGAACGTGGGTGAGGTGGGGTGGGAAAGGGGATTTTTACTATAATCACCAAGTTGTTGCATAATATTTACAAAGTTTGCCCAAAATTGGGGAAGGGTGGTTTGTATCGGTTTTGAGGAGGTTGAGGGGGGCATTGTGGGTCGTGGTTGGGAAAGAGGGAATGTTGTAGTGAGGGGAAATGATGGTGTCAATGATTGGGTAGAGGCAAGTGGATGTCCCACAGTTGGTAGATAAGAAGGGTGGCCTATTATGGTTTGATGAGTGGCGGGATGACCTATCTGAGGTTTGGAAAATTGGCTAGAAATGGTGGAGGTAGGGAAAGGTAAGGATGGGAAAAGGGTGGTGTGTGATATAGGTTCACCAAAGGTGAATGCTGGTTGTTCAGGAATGCTAGTGGTGAGGGTTTCGGTGGGATGGATGGGTGGTGATGGCGGAGATAGTATTTGTGTGCTGTCATCGGGGGCACCAGTGTCAATGGGGCTCGTCATTTGAACTTCTTCTTGAGCTGTGGTAGGGAGTGGGGAGGAAACTTCAATGTGAATCATCTTACCCCTTCGCAGTCGCATGTCCAGTTTCCATTGGTCATATTGAGTGGGAGGACGATGTATCATAGTCCGCATTGCTTCTACAATTCCACAAGTGTCTGCCAGAAGATTCAAAGATTCGATAAAGTGAGGGTCCACATCCTCTGCTTGTAGCATCTGGTTCACCATTGCTCTGTTTGCATCTTCTGACAACTTATGCCTTTTTTGTACTTGTTTGATCGTCTTGTATAACCATTTGATTTGTGCAGTGTATGCAGGGGCTTCCTCCTCACTCTCCTCCGATACGTGCTCCTGTGCCTCCTCTTGTTCATGTGTGACTTCAACTTGCGTTTGTTGTGCTTCATCCTCCCAATGTACTCGTCGTTCTTCTCAATGTGAACGTCCTCTATGGGATGATGATCGGGGACCTTCAGTGTCTGAAAAGAACTCCACATCAGATAGTTGCATTGTTTGCAATAAGGTCTCAAAATCAAAGGGGATCTCCGGCTAATGCACTTATGGAGGCAAACTCAAAAATCCATGGGTAATGGAGGGGTTGAAGGAGTGGCTTGTGTAATGCCCTCTGAATGTGATCATTGGAGGTGGATAGTGAATGGGGCCACTTGTCCTTCTTCTCCAAGGGAGGCTTCTGTGGTGGACTCACGAGGAATTGGGACATAGGAAAGCGATCCGCACATGCACTTAGCTGGTTGAACTCCTAGTTTTCGTCCTTGGGATAATTGCAGCTGTGAGTAAGTATTCGTGCGATCGGCACATCATATGCTAGACATCTGTATATGATTTTGGTAATGGCACAACAGCCATTCAAAGAAGGCTTCCTTGCCCCTCATTTGCCTACTTCATACAATTGATCGAGAATCCATACTGGCATTTTAATGGGTAGACTTCCTGTCTCCGCTAGGTATAGACTGAACCAAATCTTCTTGTGAGGTTGTGTGAATCGATCTTGAGCAGGGAATGCAAAGTGCTGAAGGCACATGTGCAATGGGATGGCAATGTTTGGTGTGAGGGCATACATGTCTTTCAACTTCTTTAGCTTACTGTTCTTCATAGATTCTGGTATTAGAGAGTCTCGATCAGAGGGCACAAGGGTGCCGTACATTTGGAGGGCCTCCTTAATTAGAGTTATGTTCAACTCGAACTTTTTCATTTCTTCGCGGCTTGATAGAGATGGCACCAGGAATGTGCCTGACTGAGCACGATCTCTTGTAGCTTTGAGGGTTGCAATCAAATAGTAACATCTAATGAAATCTGGCTTGGGCAGGGGTGCACTAAAGTAGTCTTTCAAACCGGCTTTCTGCCAAATCTCTTGAAGAGGCACTGTGTTTTGTAGTGATTCAAATTCTCTCGAGAAGAACTGGAATGTCCACCACACTGCCCCAAATTCCAACTTAGAATTCGAGATGTGATATGCATCACCCAATGCCCCTGACATCTCATTGAACCAATGAGAGTGTCCTTTTACCCTTTCTGTTAAACCGTTTGGTGGATCCAAAATGGGCATCTGCCTTATATTGAGGTACTCTTCTGGCCTAGCCATTTGTGGGGCTTCCACAGGTAAGGCCTTCCAATCAACTTGAGAACTAGTGACTGCTCCGTCCATCATTGTTGTAGTTGGGCACGATGAGAGTCGATGCCTGATAGATGAATGGAAGACCATATTAGTATTACAATGGACACAACAATGTATGGTCCTCTCCTCAGTATATGAAGTGATATTAGTATATGGTTAGTCAAGTGCTTTACAAGTGAGTGAGAGTTAGTAGGTCAGTCATGCCCTACATGGTCACTCGAAATGTGCGAGGAACTCACATGATTCTAGTTTGGTGACAGGTGATTACAGGGTGTTGACCAAAGTGGTGGTGTTGGTGATTTCACTCTCCACACTTTGCGATGATGTGCATGTGTGAATGGGATCAATGTAGGTACACTCAAAAACCCTGTAAGTGATATGTTTGGTGTGCACCTCTCTTTCACTATCCATTTCCAGGTGGTGTGTGGTGATAAATGATGAGTGAGAAGTCCTAATTTTGAAGTAGCTTTGGGGTGATGAGTGGTGAATCATGTTTATCTGCCTAATGGGTCTTAATTGAGTGCACAAACAGGTCTTAGGCACCCATATTTGTCTAGATTGTGGATCAACCTTCATCAACTGCATAGGCACCCATATAGGGACAACTCACTTAGCCTTGTCAGAGAGAGGTCTTGTCGATCTAGTCATCTTCTGCTTTCGTGAGAACGTAGGTCCTTGGGATCTAGGTGGTGAAGTCGCATCATGTTTCTTTTTGGGTACCCAGATCTGTTTCCTTGATTGAGCTTGTAAATCGGATGGTCGCTTTTGGCCATGGGCTTTACGTTGCAAAGAGAGGTACTGTTGGTGCTTCTTTTTGTTGATGTGCCTTGATGGTTGTAGAGAAGGATGGGGGATAGTGCTCCTTGGTGCCCATAGAGAATTCTGTCATTTTTTGCATCATAGAGGTTGGGACAATTGCAACATGTTTATCTATATGTGAGCTCTTGGAGGGACCAGGAGTAGGTGCTTTTTGGGATTCCTTGAGTGCTCTAGTAGCTAGTTCTATTGTGATGTATTGCTGATTCACCCAGACCTGAAGAAGTCCATTTCTTAGGTTCAGGTTAACCGCATGATCATATATCCAATCTTGACCCAAGACGAGAGGCTCAGTGAGATCATTGTCTTGACACATTAGCATCTTAACTGTCATTAGAACGTCTTGAACGTGGAGGGGAAGCTCTACCTCGCCCATGCAAGGGGTTTCCACACCTCCCAATCCTATGAGGTATGCCTCTATAGGATTGATACTTAATTTCAATTCTTGACAATAAGAAAGTCTAACAGCACTAGTGGTTGCACCTGAGTCAATCAAGGCCCGTATAGTCCTTGCACTATTTCCTTGTCCTATTTCTAAGGTTACAAAAGGACGTCGGTCAATTATTCTATGGGAACTTACACCTGAGACTTCGCACATAGCCAAATCACTTACTAGCTCTATAGGTAGCCCATATCTTGTGAACATGTTCTCAAATAAGAACTTAGCTGTCGTTTGAGCATCGTTCTTCGTTGTGGCTTTTACTTCTACCCACTTGATTAGATAATCAGTGGCGACAATAATGTATTCAGCATGGGAACCCTTAGCTGGGGGTTAATAGGACCGACAAAGTCTATTCCCCACTTAGAGAATGTATGTCCACCCATTATAGGTTTCAATGGCATCTCATCTTTACGTATAGGATACTGGGTTTGCTGACGAATGTCACACCGCTTCACATAGGTATGTGCATCCATATGAAGGGTTGGCCACCACAAGCCTGCAAATAGGATTGCCTTAATCACCCAATCTGGTCCAAAGTGTCCTCCTGCCACACCTTGGTGAGCAGTCTCCAAGATCTTGAGATATTCACTCTCATGAACACATAGTCTTAGATACACATCTTTACCACGCTTGTACAAATTATCTCCAATGAGTGAGTAGTCTAATGCTTCTTGTTCTAAGCTCCTTTGTCTAGCTAGGGTCATATCTTGAGGGAATGTTTTTGTTCTCAAGAAGGCTACTAACGGTTCACTCCAATCTGGTACTAAAGACACTTGATATAGAATGGCATGTTCCACAGGTGGTTTGGTACTATAAACTGGGCATTCCTTACACAACTTATGGACATCTGCTTCCATAGTTGGCCAATGCACTCCGAGTCTCCTTAGTGTCTGTAGCATTCTTTGCTTTGAATAGTGTTGCTCTAATGCACCCACATGTGCTAATTGCAACCATTTTGTGTACTCATCCTCTTCCATGCAACAAGCTAATATCCCTTGGTATGTATGCTTGTACATACTTCCTGCCATGATATGGTACTTTTGGGCTTTTACTACCTCCCTATCTTGAGTATTTATTACTGGGTGGTTAGGCCCGTATGTCAATACTAGCACTAATGTTTTGGCCCACTGAGGTACAACTTCCAAATTGAACAAGTAAGCATCAGTTAGTTCATCTGATACTCCTTGTGGGGCCTCTCCAGATGTGAGCCTAGAGAGATGGTCTGCTCTCAAATGAGTCTTGCCTTTCCTTACCACTACCTCAAAGTCATATTCCATTAGTAAGAGGAACCATCTTACTAATTTGCCTGTATTGCATGGCTTGTTTACCAAGTACAGTAGCGCTTGATGATCAGTAAAAAAAATTTAAACTTATTTGCAAGCAAATAGTGTCTAAACTTTTTAACCGCACATGCCATGCCTAATCCTTCTTGTTTAGTTGTGGTATAGTTTCATTCTGTTACATTCAGTTGTCTACTAGCATAGGCAATTGGAAGGTCCATATTACCTTCACCCGTAGGTTGTGCTAGCACACATCCAATAGCATAATTGGATGCATCCACATGGACATGGAATGGCTTGTTCCAATCTGGTGTAGTCAAGATTGGTGCTGAACACAATCGTTGTTTAAGCTCATTGAAAGATTTCTCACATTCATCAATCCACTCAAAATTGGTCAAAAGTCCGTACAGAGGCTTTGCAATGATGGCATACATGTGTATAAAGCGTCGATAATAGCCACAATGCCCCATGAAATCTTGCACCTAAGTTTGCCTAACTGCTTGCTTATTGTATGGGCAATCTTGCACGCTGTGATTAGTGTATCTCCGTTCTATGGTGCAGTATTGACTACTAGGATTCACTTGGGGTTGAGCCATAATGGGACAGACATTTGCCATATGGTTGCCTCCACAGGTGTAGCATCATTTTCTTGGGGCAAATCTAGGAATCTGCTTGCTAGAGATGCCTAATTTTTTAGCTACCTTTTCTGCTAGATCCTCAATTGAAGTGGATTGTGAGGAAGCAAGGCTAGTAGAACTATCTGAATCTTTATAGATCTTTGAGAGCTCTAATTCTGCCCCTAGATTATCTTTGATGTCAATGCACATGCGTACACACTCTTCTATGGTTCTGGGGTCCTTCACGTACACATATGATCTCAACTTGTTACTTAAAAATCCGTCTAGAAATAGGGCCACTTGTTTGGCTGGAGTGGGTAACTCTGGGACAGGGCATCTCTCTAGGTATTTCCTAAACCTTCTTCCTGTGAGCCTCACTGTCTCTTGAGGTGTTTGTTTGAAGCTATATATCAGGGAGGATGTGTTATGCCTAATACCACGCTTGGAAAACTCAGTGATGAATGCTTCAAGAAGTTGACCTATATTTCTGAACTGACCTTGGTGAAGTGGTTGAAACCAAGTCAATGCGGTGTTCTTGAGAGTCAGGCCAAAAGCATTGTATTGAGTGAACAAGTCTTCAACTTGCTCTGCTCTCAAAACTTGCATAAACTTTGCTACGTGGTCATATGGGTCTCCTATGCCATCAAAGCAATTCTTCATGGTCTTAACCAATTGTGTGGGCCTCAAGGTCCTAGTGTGTTCTGTAGGCCATGGTAGAGGCATGTCCTCGACATTTCTTGGATTCCTTGGGTCCCTATGTCTCTCATTTTCCATCCTATCCATCCATGTTCTTGTTCTTTCTCGTCTCGGTGGGTTAGCAAAGCTCACCTCAGGTCTATCTCTACTCTTATCTCTCTGGGTTCCATGAACTTGAGAGGTTCCAGTACCTTGGTGACCATAAGAGACATTGGACCATGGTTGGGGAAAAACAAGTTCACCCTTCCAAGTGTAGGCATGTCTCCCATGCTCTGAGACCACAAAGATCCTCTCCGAAGCATCATCTAAGTAGGTCACTTTGCCTAGGCTGTAGGGATCTTTGAATTCATAGATGGTAAGTGCTCCCACTTTGTTAGGCTTCTCAGGCTTATACCTCCAAAAAGCTTCATCTGTCTCTCGATTCACGAGTAAATCTATGCTCCTATTGTCCTGGGGAACCCACTCTGGAGTGATTATTCTCGTCACAACCAACTTGCTTGAGGGGTTTTTGGCTCTTTTCCTAAGTTCCCTTGCTCTATGTCACCTATTTCAGGTTCAGAGATTATGTTGCCAAATTCATCCGTTCTTTCAGGTTGGCTAGTGACCACATACATTGTTCCTTCTTTATCTATGTAGGAACCATTTTTGAACTTGACTACAGGGTGTTCTAGTCCAATGGGCTGATCCAGGTTTTTAATTTGGACAACAGATCTTCTCAGACCATCCTCATAGATGCGTGCACCTATGCAGTTGGTCTGGATATATTCCAGTTGAGTCTTGTAGGGACCTTCTATTTTTTCTAGGTACGCCACTCCTGTGCTACCCACGGGTCTCTCCATGTTGTAGGACATCTCAGAGTCACTTGTTTTTTAGTCTAGAGTGAGGGGTAATCACTCAACTGCTGGGCCAAAGACCTAGCTGTATGATTGACACTAGCTTCAGAGGATCTGAGGCTTTGTCTGTCTCGGCCTAAGTGTCTTCCTGACCTAAGGTTCATATGCCTGGTTTCTCTACCCCCTAGTCCCAAATACAATCTCGTTGCAGGTTAGTTCGTATCAATCACTTTGTTCTTTTTAGTTGATTATTGTGTTAAGCCCTTGTTTGAAATCACGTCGTCAGGAATACTTAAGTGAATTTTGCACTTGATAATTGATCGATTCAAGTTTACTTTTGTTCCTTAAGAGTTTTCGCACTTCAGACCCTCTTATTGCTTGTACTTAGTTGAGTAGTTCTCTTGGACTTGATTCATGCCTAGCGTCGCTCTAATTAATCACCACACCTAAGTCGCACTTAGCTTAAGCTA
The DNA here is from genome assembly GCA_020310875.1 of Ceratopteris richardii. Lineage (NCBI taxonomy): Eukaryota > Viridiplantae > Streptophyta > Polypodiopsida > Polypodiales > Pteridaceae > Ceratopteris > Ceratopteris richardii. The sequence continues at coordinate 106,162,513 of CM035424.1, forward strand.
GGAATTGACAAAGGAGGGTTGAGAGAACTTCCAACCTCCAATCACTTATTGCTCAGATCGCTACACAAGCCTAGGAAGCCTTCTCCCTAGCTTGGTATGCACCCTTCCTAGCTTGCTTTGGAAGCCTTGATTGCTCACAATGTTCCTGCAAAGGTTCACAAGTTAATATTGCCCTTTATCACAATGAATTGATAGACACACATTCAGAAGTATAGCCCCGTTTTGGAATAGCTCACTGTGTGATCATTTGTTCCCACCTAATGGTCAACTTAAAAATACATGTTCTAAGACTCCACATATGGTTCTTACAAAAACTAGTTGAGATGCACGTAGAATTCTCAACAAGCTTTCCAACGAGACCAAAATCTCATCAATCAGAGTTCATATGGTGAAGTTAGGACCATTCAGGCACTTGGGGGTCAAAACAGGTTCTTAGAGTTCAGGAATTTATCTAAGGTTTTCTCGTTGTTTTGCCCACTTATAAGAATCTAAGGTAGTCCTAATTTTTCAAAAATCATGCCCAAAATTACCATAATTACACCCCCAAAAAATATGCATAAAATCGGTGTGTCGTGATAGGCCGGTGTGTCGCGATAGCTCAGGCCGGTGTGTCACGATAGGCCGGTGTGTCGCGATAGGCCGGTGTGTTGCGATAGGCCGGTGTGTCGCGATAGGCCGGTGTGTCATGATAGGCCGATGTGTCGTGATAGACCGGTGTGTCACGATAGCTCAAAATATGGCGAATTCTTGTGATTAAGCTAGTGATCTTGGAAGCTCTCAACCTGCGCGGTGTTGTGGTGCACTTAGAATCGTGATAGGGGCGACTTTTCGGTCTGTCGTGACATGCCAAGGTCGATGTCTTGGGGCTTGTGCAAACAGAATCCGTACCTGTAGAGCTTGTTGGAGATGATGATGATGCTGAAACCTACAAGAACAAGCAAGAAACACACAGAAAAACAGCAAAGCACTCTCGCTCTCTCTCAAACTTTCACAATGCAAATGAGGTGAATGAAATGGGAGTGGGAATATGAAAGGAAGATGGAGATGGTGTAGAGCAGAGATGGAGATGGAGATGGAGATGAAGATGAAGAAAAATTAGTGAAAAATAAGAAATAACCTACTACTTACCTTTCCAACGCGTCCTCTCTACGTCTTACCATCACATGCTCGTCCTTAAAGCTCGATCCCCGACAACGGTGCCAAAATTTGGTGTAGCTCAGTGATGAGTAGCACCTCCTTTAATGTCAATCCGAGAAGATGTGAGGATGGTATGAAGACCTCGAACGAGTGATGGCACAAGTGTGTGAGTGAGAAGCACACAAACATGCACACACATACACACACGCGTACACAAGGCAAGAACAAAGAGAGAGACAATGGAATAACTTCTATTGCAAAAGAGTTCTCATATAAGTTCAAATCTACAATAAGCTAACCTCAAAAATGAGCTCTCTAGCTCTTTTTATACTTTTTGACTAGCTTTGGTCCTGTCCAAACCTAGTGTCCGGCCTAGTTAAAACTTAGGTTCTATAGCTTATTTGAGGGCTCAAATGGAATCTAAAAATTATAAAAATTGGCATGTAGCTAATTCTAATACTCCTCAAGCTCGAGGACTCCTCAGCTTGAACAAAATGGAGTCTATTCTATCAAAAACGGGATTTACAATGTTAGTGTAGTGATGAAAAACACTTGAGTTGGAATTAATTCATGGAAAAATTGAATAGGCCTTGTTGTCGGATTGTGCATGACTGCTCCATCGTGCTTGTAGGCCAACATGGACACATGCCAATCTGATCTCTCCAACATCGAACCTCTCCATGACATAATGACAGTGCACCTTAATCTGCTTATTGAAAGCACAAAACAAATGGTTCCTCGAAACTGCCAATGTGCGTTGACTGTCTGTAGAGATAGTGGCAAAAGATTGATCAACACCTAAATCAGCCATAAGGCATCTCAACCACTCACACAATAGTCGTGAAAGCTTCCCTATATTCAGTCTCACAACTAGAAGTGACCATAGTAGGCTATTTCTTGCTCAACCAAGATATGGATGAGCAACCAAGCATGAAGTAAAAACCATTTGTGGACACGAGTGTCATAGCAATCAACCCTACCAGAGTCAGAAAAAGCATGTAAATTTGGCGATAGTGATCCCCCCTTGGGATAAAACAATTCAAGTAGTTGGGTATCACTCAAGTAGCCAAAAATTCACTTAACTGCCTATTAATGCTTGACAAATGGGCAATGCATAGACATCATATAGCAAATTGAATATCTCTTTGAGTAATGCATAAGAAAATCAAGCATCCAACAATGTTGTTAGAGATCATCAAATGCATCTCCAACATCACGAATACTCAACTGTAAACGTGTTTCCATAGGAGTGGCGACTAGTTTGCAATCTCCAAGGCCTAAATGCTCCAATAATGTGTCAAAATATATTTTGTTTGACACAAAGCTATTCCGCCATCAAATTGCATGAATTGAATGCCCAAATAATGACACAAATGCCCCAAATCTGATATCTCAAATGAGGCATTCAAATTAATCTTAAAATCAGCAATAAGCTTTAGGACTAGTGAGAAGCACAACATCAACATAGACAACAATGATCAAAAGCACATCATTTTCATGCCTAACATAAAATATTCTCTTAGTTGCATGTATCTTTTTATACCAATCCCATGGTGCTTGCTTCAAACCATATAATGTTTTTTTCAACCTTCACACTTTGTTTTCATGCCCTTTTGCACAAAACCACGAGATTGAAAAACATACACTTTTTCATGTAAGTCGCCATTTAGAAATGCAGTTTTAATGTCCAACTCTTGTATGTTCGAACCATGATGAGCTACAAGTGCTCCATGATGACTATGAACAATAGTCAGTCAACATGTAGGAGTGAAGGTCTCATCAAAATCAATGCCTCTTTTTTTAGCATAACGTTTTGCAACAATCTTAGCCTTACATGTCAAGTGTTCAGCTTGTACATCTACTTAGTGCCAATGGCCTTCTTGCCAAGAGGAAAGTCACATAAAGACTAGATACCATTTTTCATAATAGAATCATATTTTGATTGCATAGTGGTCACCCAATTTTTTGAATTTTGTGCTTCATCAAACGAAACAAGCTCATTCTCATCACAAAGAGTAGAGGCATCCATTGCATAGCAACATGATGCAAAAGAAGCACTATAAGAGCCTAAAGAAGTATGATATGACATAAGTCATCTAATTTTCACTAGTCATTTAGGCATAGTTTTTGCCTTCTCTATATCAGACTTCTCATCAACAAGTGCATCATGTAAATCTTTGTAAGAAATGGAATGATCTCCACAATCATGGGCAACCTGCAAAGGCTGCGAAATAGTCTCATTTGGACCAACACTAGACTATCCACCTATAAAAAGAGGCAGTAACGTGTCATACACATCTTTGGAGCTAAATGATGTCTCCTTAGTACATGAAAGTAATGGCTAAATTGCATCTTCCATAAAAACATCACGGATAATCAAAATGCGTTTAGTTTGTGGATGATACAAATGATAGCCTTTGCTTAGACCTGTATCCAACAAAAATACATTTCATTGCTTTATAATGCATATGCCAAACAATCAAAGACATGAAGATGAGCAACAAATGGCTTGCTACCATCCCAAGCCTCATATGGAGTGATCAACTATGATGCTTTTGTAGGACACATGTTAAGTACATATGCTGCACACATAACAACCTCAAGCTAGAAACTATGTGGTGAACCCTGATTCTTGACCATATATCTCACCATCTCCATAAGTGACTTGTTCTTCCTTTCAGCAACTCCATTTTGTTGAGGTGTATATGGCATTATACACTGATGTTTTATCCCATGTTCAGCTAGAAATGCATTAAAATTAGAAGGCATATATTCTCCCTCTCGATCAAAACATAGGGTGCCCATTTCACATGCTAACAGATTTTCATCCAATATCAAAAACTATTTGCAGCACATAAACACTTTGAAATTTTCTTTCAATGGATATAGCTATGCATGCTTGGAAAAATCATCAATGAAAGTCACGAAGTAAAGGTAGTTCCCAAAAGAAGGTGTTTTACATAGGAGCACAAACATCAGTGTGAACAAGCTTCAATTTTTGAGTAACTCATATTGAACTATCTTTTGGGAAGGAGGAACGTTGCATTTTGCCCAAAACACAACCTTCACAGACATGTTTACTAGCTTCCTCAAGTTTGGGCAAAGAAAACATCATTTCAGATTTTAGCAAGTATAGGAAACAAACAAAATTTAGATGACCAAAGTGTGCATGCCAACGCTTTGCATCTGGCATAGCCTGAGAATCTTGAATTGCACATGCTGAATCATTAACAAATTTTGCATAATGTATGAGCTTATACAACCCACCACATAAAATGCCATAAGCAATAATGATGATGGCATTTGATGGATCATGAACTGTACATTTGTCATCAACAAATTTCATAACCAAGTTGATCTTGGCTAATGTTTAAACTGATAGTATATTTTTCTTGATCCCTTGGCACAAATAAAGCAACAAAAAATTTAAAAGAACTGCCATCAGCAGTAGTCAGAATGATCTTACAACCTTTGATGATAGGATGAGAGGAGTTGTTGGCGCATGTGATAGTGTTCCCTGTAGGGCCAGGCTCAAGTGAAGTGAAGAAATTGCATTGCCAGATAATATGTTTGGTCACCCCATTATCAAAGTACTAAACATTTGAGTCTCACTATACATACATTGTTCATGAGAAGTGTCATAACTGCAAACAATAGTAAATGCCCATTCTTCATTCTACACAAGATTTGGAGACTTTGATTTGTGTGTAGAAGCCTCTGCAACAACCCTTCTAGCCTCTTTTTTCTTTGCCTCTTTTGCAACCAGTTTTGGACAACTCCTTATGAAAGATAATTTCCTTTATAGTATTTGCAAAACAATTTTTGCTTTTTTGTTTCCTTCTTGTCTTTGCCATCCTCCTTTGATTGTGCAGAATTAGCAGATTTTTGCTTACTAGTAGATGAGCTCCATTCACCTTTGCGCTTTTGAATGGCCAAGAAAGCTTGATTTGCAACATGCATAATGGACCTATTTTACCTAAACCGATCTTCCTTCAACATAACAAAAATTGACTCCTTAAATGTTAAGGCATTTGGATTGCTTTTCATCATCAATCGAAGAGTATAAGCGAACTTCTTTGAATCTTTGATCTTTTTCAAAAAACCATCCATGGAATCTTCTTCATTCATGTGCTCACTTTCCAACTTTTTTTCGAGGTAAGCAACACGAGCCTCATTCCTTTCTTGGTATAAAGTGGTAAGTGCATCCCAAGCATTTGTTCTAGTTTGAGGTCTGCAAAAGCACGCAAACACACAAGGAACAAGAAGAATCTTGGAGCATAACATACAATAGTGAATGTATTACCAAGAGAATGTACAAAGATAAGTGACCCGTTAGGGTTATAGGCATATATAAAAGTTGAGGAGAAAAAACCTCCTAAAGAGGGAAAAAGTGCCTCGACAATCCCAATGTGTTCACACACATCACTACCTAAATATATCAACAAATCCTCCCTAGGAGTGATGCGGTGAACAAGAAGTTGGCACTCATGTATAATGAAGTGCCAAGACATGTGGAATCAATCCACAATAGGAAGTAAGCCCAAAGCTTTACAGAAAGCTTCAAACTTCTCCCTAGGCAAAGCCTTTGTGAAAAGGTTTGCAATGTTCTCATGTGTGGGCACATATGTCAAATTGAGCTCTCCAACATAGAACCTCTCACTAACATAATGATAGTGCACCTCAATGTGCTCAGTGCAAGCATGAAACACAGGGTTCCTTGCAACTGCCAATGCGCTCTGACTATCAATGAAGATGGTGGTGGAAGAAGACTGACCAACACGCAAATCTTCCATAAGGTGTATGAGCCACACACACACACTCAATAGTCAGTGTAAAAGCTTCCCTATACTCAACCTCACAACTAGAAGTGGCCATAGTAGGTTGCTTCAACCAAGATATGCATGAGTTACCAAGCATGAAGCAAAAACCAGTGGTGGACAAACAAGTGTCATAGTAACCAGACCAATCAGAGCGAGAAAAAACATATAAATCTAGTAGTAGTGATCCCCCCTTGGGATAAAACAATCTGAGTAGTTGGGTACCACTCAAGTAGCGAACGATGCACTTAATTGCCTATCAATGTTTGACACTTGGGAAATGCATAAACCTACTTGTCTTTGAGATACCAAACTGAATACCTGACCACGTAATGCATAAGTAAGTCAAGCTCTCATCAAAATCAATGCCTCTTTCTTGAGCAGAACCCTTTGCAACAAGCATAGCCTTATACCTATCAACTGTTCCATTAGGGCTGCACTTTAGCATATATACCCACTTAGTGCCAATGGCCTTCTTGCGAAGAGGCGCCACATAAAGATCAGGTATCATTTTTCATAATAGCATCATATTCTGATTCCATAGTAGCCATCCAATTTTCATAATTTTGTGTTTCATCAAACCAAACAAGCTCATTCTCATCACAAAGACTAGAGGTAGCCATAGCATAGCAATTTGATGCAAAAGAAGCACGATGAGAGCCTGAACGAGTATGATATGATAAAGGTGCATCTAATTTGCTATCTGCCAAAGTTTGCACAACCATTTAGGCATAGTTTTTTCCATCTCTATATTAGTTCTCTCATCAACAAATGCATCATGTAAATCTTCATCAGAAATGGAATGATATGCATCATCATATGAAACCTATGAAGGTTGAGAAATTGCCTCATTAGGACTAGCACTAGACTTTCCACCTATAAAAAGAGGCATCAAAATATCATACATATCTTTGGAGCTAACTGATGTCTCCTTAGTACATGAAAGCAATGACTGAATAGCATCCTCCACAAAAACAACATCACGGCTTATGGAAATGAGTTTTTTCAATGGATGATATAGATGATAGCCTTTGCTTTCAGAACTGTACCGAACAAAAATACATTTCACTACTTTATCATCCAATTTCTTGCATTGTTGTTTAGGCATTAATGCATATACCAAACAACCAAAGACATGCAGATGAGCAACAAATGGCTTGCGACCATGCCAAGCCTCATATGGAGTGACAAACTACAATGCTTTAGTGGGACACTTGTTAGCTTGAAGTGAACCATCTTTTGGGAAGGAGGAACGCTACATTTTGCCCAAAATACAACTTTTCCAGGTGCCTCAATTTTGGGCAAAAAGGATACCATTTCTGATTTTTGCAGGCGTAGCAAACTAGCAAAATTTAGATGACTAAAGCGTGCATGCCAAAGCTTTGCATCTGACATAGCTTGAGAATCTTGATGTGCACATGTCGAATCATTCACAAATTTTGCATAATTTATGAGCTTATATAGCCCCGACATAAAATTCCAGAAGCAATAATAACATCGCTATTTGACAGATCATGAACTGTACATCTATCATCAACAAATTTCACAACCAAGTTGATCTTGACTCATGCAAAAATTGATAACATATTTTTCTTCATCCCTAGCACAAATAAAGCATCCACCAATGTAAAAGAACTACCATCAATAGTAGTCAAAATGATCTTACCAACTCCCATGATAGGATAAGAGTAGTTGTTAGCGCATGTGACAGTATTCCCTGTAGGGGTAGGCTCAAGTGAAGTGAAGAAACTGTGCTACGATGTAATATGTTTGGTTTCCCCACTATCAAAGTACCAAGCATCTGAGTCTACTGCAAACATACATTGTTCATGAGAAGATGAGACATAAGTGCAAAATTAGTAACTACCCATTCTTCATTATGCACGAGATTAGCAGACTCTATTTTGGATGTAGAGGCTTCTGCAACAACCATTCCAACTTCTTTTTTCTTTGCCTCTTCTGTAGTGAGTTTTAGACAATCCTTTATGACATGATCATTTCCTTTACAATACTTGCAAAACAATTTTTGCTTTTCAGTTTTCTTCTCCTCTCTATCATCCTTCTTTGATTGTGTAGGATTAGCAGATTTATGCTTACTAGTAGATGAGCTCCATTTTTCTTTGCCCTTCTAACTAGCTAGGAAAGCTTGATCAGTAACATGCATAATGGACATGTTTTGCCTTGACTTGTCTTCTTGCAATAGAACATAAACGAACTCCTCAAATGTTTAGGCATTTGTATTGTCTTTCATCATGAATCCAAGAGTAGAAGCAAAACTCTGATATGAATCTCAAAGATCATTTAGAATAGTATGCACAAGTGAACTGTCCGGCAAGACTTCATCAGCAGAAATCAACTGCTCTTTCAAATATTTGATCTTTCTCAGAAAACTATCCATGGAATCTCCTTCATTCATGTGCTCACTCTCCAACTTTTTTTGGAGGTAAGCAACACGAGCCTTCCTTGCCTAGAATAAAGTGGTTAATGTATCCCAAGCATCCTTTGTTGTTTTGCAAGAGCAAATGTGGGGAATAATGGCATGTTTGACAAACAAGGCTATCAATGCATGTGCTTGAGCATCTCTCCCATTTGAAGTTGATTTGCAATAGGTGCAGCAAGAACCATAGCATGAACATAAATCTCAAGAATATTACCATCTTCAACACCATCTACATCAGCTCCAATAATTATAGTTATAGGTGTAATAGGACGTTTTTCAACACCCAACACAATATTCCATAGACCTTTTGCAACCAATACATGATGCATCATATAAGCCCATAATGGATAATTGGTACCATCCAACTTATCCTCAATAGCCAACATACGGAATACGTCATTGCTTTCAACCATGGCCACTGACTAAAATAACTTAATTTAGAAAAATGATTGCATCTCAAAAAGTTGAACAAAAATACCCTGACAAAATATGCTAAACTTGTAGCAAACTTCGAGCCACTTATATTGAAGAATCAAAACTTTATCTTTGTCACAAAAAGACAAAATTAACTACATAGGTGTTGCAATAATTCGTTTGGAGGTTGAAACGAGCTTAGATCACAATTTCAACATCACAAAGGGAAGCCGTTTTGAACTCCTAATCGCCTTGAGTATGCACACCAATTTTCATGTAATTCTGAGACGGTGATAGGAGGGGTGTTGATGACAACCTAGATGAAGCGACGACCTGCTCTGATACCAATTGTTGGAGTTTGAGGTCTGTGGAGCATGCAAACAACACAAGGAAGAAGAAGAAGAAGCTTGGAGCACGACTCACAATACTGAATGTATTACCAAGAGAACGTACAAATATAAGTGACCCATTAGGGTTATAGGTGTATATACAAGCAGGGGGAAAAAAGCCTCCTAAAGAGGGAAAAAAGTTCCATGGGGGTCCTAGTGTGTTCACACACATCACTATAACAAAATCCATCCCTATTTTGTAGGAGGGAATGTGAGGAATAATGGCACATTTGACAGACAAGGCTATCAATGCATGTGTTTGAGCATCTCTTCCATCCCAATGAATTTTCTCTATAGTAAGTGCAACGAGAACTACAACACAAAGATGAAGTTGAAGATTATCATCTTCAATGCCATCTGCATCATCTATAGTAATTGTATTTGCTATTGTGGTAGGATGTTTTTCAACACCCTGCACAATATTCCACAGTCCTTTTTGCAACCAATATATGAGGCATCATATATACTCATAATGGGTAATTGGTACCATCCAACTTATCCTCAATAGCCAACATACGGAATACAAAAATAAAGGTATCTCAAAAAGTTGAACAGAACTACCCTGTCGAGTTCTGCTAACCCTACAGCAAACTTTGAGGCGCTTATGCTAGCAAATTGAAACCTATATATACGTTTGGCACAAAAAGATGAAATTGCTTACACAAACACTACAATAGTGTGTTCGGAGACCAAAGTAAGCTGAGATTGCGATTTTGACACAACAAAGCGAAGTTGTTTTGAACTCCTAATTGCCCTGAGTATGCTGATCAATTTTCATGCGATTGTGAGACTGTGATGCAAGGGGTGTCGATGATGCCCTAGATGAAGCGGTGACTGTGATACTAATTGTTGGGGTTTGAGGTATGCGGAAGCATGCCAATAACGCAAGGATTTTTAGAAACAAGGGTACTCTTAGGCTTGTGGGCCTTCTATGATGGAAGGGTCTTGATCTTCTCACTCTTTTGTTCCCCCTCCATCAGGTGACTCCCAGAGGCTCAAGCTTAGTTTGCATCGACAACAATGTGTATACTAGTGGAGATCACAAGAAAAAGAATGCAAGGCATTTCCAAGGGAACAACATGCCACCTCATCCTGAGATACCCTTCTCCTCTCTCATCTTAACTTCAATGCATGATCCATTTTTGGAAGGCCAATCTTGCTAAGATCCCCACTACCTATCAACCCCATCCTAAGACATGGTCATGCAATATGAATATAGACTCATCTCATACCGAGACCGATAGATGGTGGAAGGAGGCTCAATGCATGAAAAACCAATGATGGATTGAGAGATCCATATGAATGTGTTGCAAAATTAAAGAAAATACTATGGGTTGAGCAACTAGATAAACCATTCACCCAATATGAGGCATTTGGGTTGAGATTGGTTGGCATTGCCATGGCTTAGTTCCATGCCCAAGACAAAGCTAACTTCATAACCATTGAATTTTTTTTGGAAGAATTCATCAAAGAAACTAGTCATGAAACCATAAGGCTAGCAGCAAGACGCTTCAAGTAGTATGTAGACAAATGCTTCAAGATAAATATTTGATCATAAGAAAATATGATCTCATTTTTCCTTGATGGAATGTTGAGTGAGACACCAAGAGCCTTGGTCTACATAAGGAGATTGGGCAATATAGATGCTTGATTAAAGGAGTGCATGGATTTTGAGGATAACCTAGAAAAAGATATGAAACTACCCCAAACATCATCCAAATTAAGTTATGCTTCAAGCTTAGCATCTTCTCACACCCCCTTGGTAGAAGACTTAGCCGACTAGGTCGACAAGATAATTATAGTACATGTATGTCCTACATTTTGTCCATCATAGCATCAACCTATTAGAATGTCATGTTGAGAGGATGTCTACAGTGTGGCGGAGACCATCCAAACTAGGGTTGCCTTAGGGGAGGAACTTCCCACATAATCCCTTTATCTTATAGAAGGCCACAGTTGCAAGGATCTGCATTGTATTGTCCCATAGAACAGAAGTGGATCAATGATATAATTGTAGACTTCTATTCTAATTGACAACAAGTGAGAGAATCCCCAGAATACCTCTGCATGCCATATGCATATCCACTTAGGGATCAACCAAGAGAAGCTCCTAGATACTCATAGTATCAATTATCACCAACAGGCATATTTCATATAAACAACCAAGTTATCCACCACCCCAACATGTCTTAGGGTAGCTGCCACCTCACCCACAAAATGTAATTCCCATAAAGTATGCTAAGTCGAAAGGCAATCCAAAACACACAAAAATGCCAATAATATCGACCTAAGTGAAGAATCATTGAGCCCAATATATGACAATCGATACTTAGAGCTCTTCTACTTTGAAGAACTTTTCATAGGTTATGGGAGCTCTTATGATCAACCATATTATGAGTATTGAAAATTACCTTGACCCTTAATAATTTGAATACACTAACCTTATGTTATGAATCCGAGGGCCCCAACTTGATGGACATCACCTCCTAAAGGACCATATTAGAGATGTAGTGGGGATCACTTTATTAGAGATCATCCCATGCCAAATCCACCACTAGCATAGAAGTGGGAAAGTGAGGGTATTATGCAGATTGTGGGAAGGAGCATCTATTCAAAGATTGAACCAAAAATCTCAATGACACTCAACAACCCATCCATAAATATTTTGTATAGTTGATTGACACTTAATGAAGTGAGATGGAGACTGAGACAACCAAAAATATCATAACGAGAGCTTAAGTTGAAAGCCAAGAGATTGAGTCTAGCCAAGATGAAGATGAAAATAAAGTATCCAAAGAACCATCCCTCAAAGGACCCTTGTTGGTACTTGTATATTATTGGTACATGAAATGAATGTTTTTATGAGAAACAATAAATTCTAATGGAGTGAGCCAAATTATGAGCAATAAGTTGGACAAGAATAACTTTTATGTTTTGAGATTCGAAATGATGAATTTCTTGATGGGAAAAGCCTATGAGAAGTACACTGAAGGAAACAATGAAAACCCTTGCAGTTACCAAAGAAGAATAAGAATATAGACCAATTAAGAGCACATGAAAAGTGAAATCAAGGAGCATGGAAGGTAATGTATGACTATTTGTTAGCATACAAGATAGCATGATTGGGCACATATAGGATGCCTAGCTCTAAAAAAGGCTTGGAATAATTTCTTCACATTGTATGAAACTAATACAAAGGCATGGGCATTGCAACTCAAGAATAAATTACATACATTGGATAAAAGAGCATGTCATTAAGTGACTACTCCTTAAAAATTAAAAGTATATATGAGTCACTTGCATTTGTTGACATCAATGTAGATGATGATGATAAGATTGAAGTGTGACTTTGTGGTTTAGGAGCTTCATATAAGTACTTTAGAAATATTCCATTAGGGGAAAAAATGAACCCTACATGAGCCTTTTAGATTAAAGAGTGATAAGTGATGGACCAATCAGAAGAGGGTGGTGGCCATAGTCTCTATGTTATAAAATACTAGGATGAAGGGGGTAGAGGGGACAAGTCCCCCCCCCCTCCCCCCATTTAATGAGCTTCCTCTAGAGAGAAGGAATCTTCTAACTAGGTTGGGTCCAAAAATTCAAATTTTCAAAAACATTTAAAAGTTCATCATAACACGTCACAATGGACCACAAAAGTTTTTTAGATTCAAAAGTTCTCTTTTTTACCACAAATTCCAAATCCGTGCATGGCTTGAGCTGAAAAAATGACTTTTTTCAAAAAACCTCAAACAAAGGTAGTTCCCTTCTAAGCCTCACATTTTCATACTAGGTCCCAAAAAGAAATATTTTTTCCACGAGTTTGTCTTTATAGCACACCATTGAAGCTCTTGTGTCTCTATTCCAAGCTATGTGCATCTACCATATTGAATATTGATTGTAGACTGAAGACCTTGAATTCAATGGCAACATCCAAAGGTGGCAAACAAGATGAAGTTCTCACATTAAGGTGTCACAATATCAAAGCTACAGATGGAAAACACATGCCACATGAGTACTGCAAAGGTGCATGGGTGTACATGCAACCATCTAAATATGGGCCTTCTCAAGTTAGAGATCTTGGAAACTTGGGCCTTCATTGGAAGGGAAAGCTACTTGGCTTCAAGAACCACAAAGACAATGGGATGGTTGCTATTGCAAAACATGTCTTGAAATGGAAACTATGAAACTTGAAAACTCTACTAGAATGAGATGTCCATCAATTGTAAGTATTACTCTATAATATGGCATGGTTTATAGTGTTGAAAAACTTGAAAACTCTACTAGAATAAAATATCCTATCAATTGTAAGTATTAGTATACAATATTGCATGGTTTACAGTGTTGAATATATCTTTCACCTATCTAGATATGCTTTTATTTGTTACAAATAAATTTCCTTCTTCTTTCGTGGGTGAATAGTCTTACAGGTACTTTCTAGGAATCGCATGAAGATCTGAGCATTTTTGTAAAATTTTGAATTGTCAATGGCATTTAATATGTGTTTAACCTATCTACATATGTTTTTTTTGTGGTTTGGTTATCTTTCCTTCTATGTAGTTGGAAGAACAAACATTCTATAGCCTTGCAAGTACATTTTGAACATTGCATGCAATTCTTAAGGCATTAGTCATTCCATAGTATTAATCATTTTTTGATGATGGAGTTTTCTTTTACACACATGCATATGTTTTTACTATTACATCAAAATATTTTGGAAGGTTAGAGATCAACAAAATTTATTATCTGATAGGTTTAAAATGGGCATGGCTTAATGCATAGTGCAACATATATTTTATGCAGAAGATAGAAATTGATACTTATAAATCAATATTAAATTACATGAGTTTTTAGAAATATTTCTCTATATTGTTCTTGATTTTGGTTAGAAGGGAAATGTCTGTATGAACTATGAGTATTTTTGTAAGATTTTGAATTGCAGATGGTATTCAATATTTGCTTAAGCTATCTACACTTTTTTTAATGTTTCAGCTATGCCTCTTTATATGTTTGTGGGAGAAACAACCATTTCATACTCTTACAAATCAAATACATTATAAATATTGCATGAAAATGGTAAATCATTAGTCATTTCACATGTAGTGCTTGATCAACTTTCTTCATGAAAGATTCTTCTTTTTAATGCACATACATATGTTATACCCAATCCACATAATGATTTTTTGGAATGTTAAAGATCATCAATTCTTATTCTCTTCTGGGTCTAGAGTGGCCAAGTCTTCATATATAGAAAATATCATACTTCAAGCAGAACATGATAATGGATAATGATAACTATGGAAAATTTACAGGATATTCTAGATCTATAGTTCTATATTGTTGTATTCCCATCTATTATTTTTTGAGCATGTTCTTATAATTACCATTTATGTAGATTACAAATTTTTTTTGGGTGAAGATATCCAACTCAAGACTAACAAGGTTCACTAGGAGAAAAAATAGATTTGATGATCTATTTGAATCTAGGTTATATTGAAAAGGACATATGATTAGGAATCTACAAATTTTCTTATTATACATGTTATAATATTTCTATCTTTACATAATTATATTTTATTTTGGATTGTTCATAGGTTGTGAAGAGAGTGGATAATATAATTAAAGTCCTTCAAAATTGAACTATAAATGAGGTTGGAATTTTATTGTCATAAATCTTTTTCTATGTGATGATTTCCTTTTTTTCTTTGAAACAGGTTTAACTTTGAAAATGAGAGAAATAGAAGAAATTTGAAGGGAGTTTCAAAGATATGGACTCTCTTCAACTGAACGGAATTGCGGAGAGGAGAAACAAGACATTGGTTGGATCAGCCAGAATAATGCTTGAAGAGAAAAGGTTGCCACATTATCTATGGGCAGAGGCTATTTCAATTGTTGTGTACCTTGTCAATAGACTACCATCTAAATCACTTCAAGGTATGACTCCTTATGAAGCATGGCATGGAAGAAAACCTAGTCTTGGACATTGTGAGGTGTTTGGTTGTTTAGCTTATGTTCATGTACCATCACAAAAAAGAGGTACACTAGATGAAAGGGCAACAAAGGTAGTGTTTATTGGCTATGACTCAAATCAGATGGGTTACAGGTTCTATAACCCTTCAACCAAGCAATTCACTACAAGTAGAGATGTTGTGTTTGACGAACACATGTCTTGGTATGATGAGGACAAACAAAAGATAACTCTACCATATGATCTTGATTATGATTCTCATCAATTAGGAAGCAAGCATGATACATAGGTCTAGGATCCAAGAAGTGATACAAATGATGACCAAGATGAAAGGGAAAAGGATTAAAGACTATGGAAGTCAAGAGGAAAAGCAAAGATGCAGGAGTGTAGAGAATGCTCTAAGCAAGCTCCTAGAAGATCAAAAAGAGAGAAGAAACAACCAGAAAGGTATGGATATGATTCCTCATTTGTTACAAAGCATTCAATCTACTTGGCAAAAGACTCAATCTCAAAGGAAGCCTCAAGCTATGAAGAGGCAAAGAGAAGCCTTAATTTGGAAAAGGCCATGAAAGAAGAAATAGATGCATTGAAGGAGATGGACACTTGAGATTTGGTTCCAATGTGATCCAATCAAAAGGTAATTGTTTTCAGATGGCTGTATAAAGTTAAAAGAAACTCATATGGATCAGTTTGTAGGTACAAGGTAAGATTAGTTTCCAAATGATGCTCAGAAACTCATGGTATAGACTATGAAGAAACATTCTCACCAGTTGCAAAGATGACTACAATCAGAACATTGATAAGTGTAGCTACTGCAAGAAATTGGAGACTCCTCCAACTTGATGTGGAAAATGCATTTCTAAATGGTTGGATAAGTGAAGAGGTATACATATCACAACCTCTAGGTTTTGAAAACCCTAATCATGCATCTTATGTTTGCAAACTTAAGAAAGAATTGTATGGATTGAAACAAGCTCCTACAGCTTGGAATTGTTGGAGTTTGAGATCTGTGGAAGCATGTGAACAACACAAGGAAGAAGAAGAAGCTTGGAGCACAACACACAATACTGAATGTATTACCACTAGAATGTACAAAGATAAGTGACCCGTTAGGGAAAAAGGCATATATACAAGCCAGGGGGAAAAACCCTCCTAATGAGGGGAAAAAGTGCCCCAACATTCCTAGTGTGCTCACACACATCACTACCTAAATATATCAACAAATCCCCCCTGTAAGTGATGCGATGAACAAGGTGCTGGCACTCATGTATAAGGAAGTGCCAAGCTATGTGGAATCAATCCACAAAAGGAAGTAATCCCAAAGCTTTACGGAAAGCTTCAAACTTCTCCCTAGGCAGAGCCTCTGCGAAAAGGTCTGCAATGTTCTCTTGCATGGGCACATATGCCAAGCTGATCTCTCTTGCACATAATCTCTCCCTGACAAAATGATAATTCACCTCAATGTGCTTAGTGCGAGCATGGAACACATGGTTCTTCACAACTGCCAATGCGCTCTGACTGTGAGTGAAGATGCTGGTGGAACAAGATTGACCAACACCCAAATCAGGCATACGACATCTCAACTACACACTCAATAGTCGATGTGAAAGTTGCCTTATACTCAGCCTCACAACTGAAAGTAGCCACAGTAGACTGCTTCTTGCTCAGCCAAGATATGCATGAGCTACCAATCATGAAGCAAAAACCACTAGTGGACACACGAGTGTCATATCAACTAGCCCAGTCATAGTAAAAAAAAGCATGTAAATCTGGTGGTAGTGATCCCCCCTTGGCAAAAAACAATCCAAGTAGTCAAGTACCACTCAAGTAGCGAAAGATGCACTTAACCACTTTCCAATGCTTGGCACCTGGGCAATGCATAAACCTACTTATCTATGAGACACAAAATTGAATATCTGGCCGAGTAATCCATAACTAAATCAAGCATCCAACAGCTTGCTGATAGAGAACAACATCAAATGCATCTCTAGCATCATGAAGACTCAATCGTAAACTATCTCCATAGGAGCAGCAATAGGTTTGCAATCTTCAAGGCCAAAACACTCCAATAATATGTCAATATATTTTGTTTGACACAGAGCTATTCCGCCATCAACTTGCATAAACTGGATGCCCAAGTAATGATGCAAATGCCCCAAATCTGACATCTCAAATGGGGCATGCAGATCAGCCTTAAAATCAGTAATATGCTTCTCATAAGGACTAGTGAGCAGCATGTCATCAACATACACAACAATGATCAGAAGCACATCATTAGCATGCTTAACATTTAAGATGCTTTCACTTGGACTATTCTCAAAACCATGTGCAATCAGATAGGCATGTATCTTTTCGTACCAAGCACATGGTTCTTGCTTTAAACCATATAATGCCTTCGTTAATGTGCACACCTGGTTTTCATGCCCTTTCTACACAAAGCCACGAGGCTGAAAACCATAAACTTCTTCATGCAGATCACCATTCTGAAATGTAGTTTTAATGTCTAGTTTATGTACATTCCAACCTTGATGAGCTCCAAGTGCACGGATGCTACGAACAATAGTCATTTGGCATGTAGGAGCAAAGGTTTCATCAAAATCAATGCCTCTTTCTTGTGCATAACCCTTGGCAACAAGCCTAGCCTTATACATGCCAATTGTTCCATCAGACTTACGCTTCAGCTTATATACCCACTTAGTGCCAATGGCCTTCTTGCCAAGAGGTAAGTCACATAAAGACCAGGTACCATTTTTCATGATAGCATCATATTCCTATTGCATAGCAACCATCCAATTTTCAGAATTTTGTGCTTCATCAAATGAAACAGGCTCATTCTAATCACAGAGACTAGAGGCATCGATAGCATAGCAATCTGATGCAAAAGAGGCACTATGAGAGCCTGACGAGTATGATATGATAGAGTTGCATCTAATTTACTGTCACACAAAGTCTGCACCAACCATTTTGGCATAGTTTTTGCCTCCTCAATATTCGTTCTCTCATCAGCAAGTGCATCATGTAAATTTGTATCAGAAATGCAATGATTTGCATCATCACATGAAACTTGTAAAGGCTGAAAAGTGGCCTCATTAGGACTAGCACTAGACTATCTACCTATGAAAAGAGGCAGCAAAGTATCATACATGTCTTTGGAGCTAACAGATGTCTCCTTAGTACATGAAAGTTATAGTGGGTGAGTATTATCTTCCACAAAAACAACATCACGGCTAACCAAAATGTGTTTAGTATGTGGATGATACGAATGATAGCCTCTGGTTTCAGAACTGTATGCAACAAAATACATTTCACTACTTTATCCTCCAATTTCCTGTGATGTTGTTCAGGCACTAATGCATATGCCAAAGAACCAAAAACACGTAGGTTAGCAATAGATGGCTTGTGATAATGACAAGACTCATATGGAGTGATAGACTGCAATGCTTTAGTGGAACACCTATTAACTACATATGCTGCACACATGACATCCTCAAGCCAGAAACTATGTGCTAAAGCCTGACGCTTGACCATACACCTTGCCATCTCCATGAGTGACCTATTCTTCTGTTGAAAAACTCCATTCTTTTGAGGTGTATATGGCATTGTACATTGATGTTTTATCCCAGGTTCAACCAAAAATGCATTAAATTCAGAGGACATATATTCCCCTCCTCGATCAAAATGGAGGGTGCCCATTTTACATGCTAACAGATTTTCAGCCAAACCTAAAACTGTTTGAGCACATAAATGCTTCAGACTTTGCTTGCAGTGGATATACCCATGCTTGCCTTTAAAAATCATCAAGAAAAGTCACAATAATCATGTCGCCATTTGAGAGATCATGAATTGTACATCGTTCATCAACAAATTTCACAACCAAGCCAATCTTCGCTAATGCATAAACTGATAACAAATTTTTCTTGATCCCTGGCACAAATAAAGCTTCTGACAATGTAAAAGAACTATCATGAGCAGTAGTTAGAATTATCTTACCAACTCCCATGACAGGATAAGAGGTGTTGTTGGCAAATGTGATAGTATTCCTTGTAGGGGCAGGCTCAAGTGAAGTGAAGAAACTATGTTATGAGGTAATATGATTGGTTGCCCCACTATCAAAGTACCAAACATCTAAGTCTACTACAGACATATGCTACTCATGAGAAGATGGGTCAAATCTGCAAACGGTAGTAAACGCCCATTCTTCATTTTGCACAAGATTAGCAGACTCTATTTTTGGTGTAGAGGCCTCTACAACAACCATTTGAACCTCTTTTTTCTTTGCCTCTTTTGCAGCCAATTTTGGACGGTTCTTTATGATATGATCATTTCCTTTACAGTACTTACAAAAGAATTTTTGCTTTTTTTATTTATTCTGATCTTTGTCTTCCTTCTTCAAATGTGCAGCATTTGCAAATTTCTACTTACTAGTAAACAAGATCCATTTACTTTTGCCCTTCTTTCTAGCCAAGAAAGCTTAATCTGCAACACGCATAATGGACTTGTTTTGCCTGGAATTATCTTCCTACAACAGAACAGAGACTAACTCTTCAAATGTCAAGGCATTTGGATTGTCTTTCATCATCAAATGAAGAGTAGAAGCAAAACTTCATATGAATCAGGAAGACCATTCAGAATGCTCTGCACAATGAGCTATCTCGTATCACTTCATCAGTAGAAATTAATTATTCCTTCAAGTATTTGATCTTTGTCAAAAAACTATCCATAGAATCACCTTCATTCATATGCTCGCTCTCCAAATATTTTCAGGGGTAAGCAACACGAGCCTCATTCCTAGCTTGGTACAATGTGGTAAGTGTATCGCAAGCATCCTTAGTTTTTTTGCAAGAGCGAATGTGAGGAATAATGGCACGTTTGATAGACAAGGCTATCAATGCATTTGCTTGAGCATCTCTTCCATCCCAATAAATTTGCACTGTAGTAGATGCAATAGAAACCGCAGCACGAATAGGAATTTGCATAATATCACCATCTTCAATGCCATCTGCATCAGCTTCAGTACCTGTATTTACAGGTGTAATAGAGCGGTTTTCAACACTCTACACAATATTCCATAGTCCTTTTGCGGTCAATACATGATGCATCATAGCCCATAATGGATAATTCGTACCATCCAACTTATCCTCAATAGCCAACATATGGAATACATCACTGCTTTCGGCCATGGCCACTGATTAAAATACCTTGATGCAAAAAATTGACTATATCTGAAAAATTCAAATAGAACTACCCTATCAAGTTCTGCTAAACCTGTAATAGACTTTGAGAGGCTTATATTGGTGAACTGAAACTTGTATACTTTGACACAAAAAGACAAAATATCATGCACAAGTGTTATGATAGTGCATTCAAAGGCTAAAATGAACTCAGATCGCAAGTTCAGCACTGCACAACAAAGTTGTTTTAATCTCCTAATCACCTTGAGTATGCTCACCAAATTTCATGCGATGTTGAGATTGTGATCGAATGGGTGTCGACGACGCCCTAGATGAAGTGGCAACCTGCTCTCATACCAATTGTTGGTGTTTGAGGTCTGTGAAAGCACACCAACATCACAAGGAAGAAGAAGAAGCTTGGAGAAAATGCACATTATTGAATGTATTACCACTAGAATGTACAAAGATAAGTGACCCGTTTGGGCAAAAGGCATATATACAAGCCGAGGGAAAAAACCTCCTAAAGAGGGAAAAAGTACCCCAGTGGTCCTAGTATGTTCACACACATCACTACCTAAATATATCAACAGGAACTATAGGTTGGTTATATACCTTCAAGATCAAGGGTTTAGACCTAGCAAATCATATCCTTCTCTATTCCTCAAAATGGATCACAATGAGGTTATCTATCTATGTGTATATGTAGATGATATTATTGTGACAGGCGATGATCTAACTGGCATTCAAAGGATCAAGAGACACATGCAAGAGGAGTTCAAAATTTGTGACTTAGGTGAGCTCACATATTTCCTAGGTATGCAGGTCATATACACAGATGAAGGAATGTACTTGACTCAGAGGAGATACATTCAAGATCTACTTCTTAAGTTCAAAATGGAGAACACCAAACCTGCAAGTATGCCTTTGGAGATTAATCATAAACTTAATGTTTATGAAGGTGAGAAAATTCAAGACATTAAAGAATATCAAAGCTTGGTAGGTAGCTTGATATATGCTACTCATACAAGAGCAGACAACTCATATACCATAGGAGTGCTAAGCCAATTCATGCACTCTCCAAGAAGACCACACATGGATGCAGCTAAGAGAGTACTTAAGTATCTCAAAGGTACAATCAATTAATTTATATTCTATCCTTACTCTTCAAATTTGGATATCAAAACCTATTCAGATGTAGATTGGGCAGGAGCTAAGGATGATAGAAGAAGTTCCTATAGTTACTTAGCATTTGCAGGTTCAAAGCTAGTGTCATGGAGTTCCCAAAAGCAACCAACAATTGCTTTATCCTCAACTAAAGTAGAGTATAGAGGTTTGACCATAGCAACTCAAGAGGCGATATGGTTAAAAGCATTTTATATAGATTTGGGGCTTGTGAGTTCCAAACTTCACATATTTGGAGATAATGTAAGTTCCACGCATCTAGTAGCAAACCCTATTTTCCATGCAAGAACCAAACACATAGAGGCTCATTACCACTTCATTAGGGAGAAGCTCATGGCAAAGGAGATTGATATTTCTTTTGTTCCAACTGAAAAGCAAGTAGCAAATATGATGACAAAGGCACTTGATGGAATAAAGCTTTGGAGATTTAAATCAATGGCAGGTATTCAACCTATTAGGGAATGAAGAATCAAGCATACTTTAGCTTGAGGGGGAGTTGTTGGAACATCAAGCTTACAATATGCTTGAGGTGGATTTGATCTACATCAAAAGCTATTACTTGGATTACATCGAAAGAATATCCATTGAAGCGTTCTTTTACCTATGCTCATTTATTGTATTTTTCTAAAAGATTTTTCATGAATCTTTTACCATTGTAAAAGCCTAGAGCTTTACACATGTAAAAGTAGAAAAATAGAGCCAATCTTCCATGAATTTGAGGTGGTTGAGTTAAAATCAATGAATCAATCAATCACCTAAAAGTAGATCAAACTAGATCTTCACTTTTCCTAGATTGTAGGAAAGTAAATTGATTCCCTCCAACAACTAATCTTGCCTTCATTTGAATTCAAAACCAACTTGTAGAAGTCTTGGAGCACTTCAAGATTCTATGTAAAGACTTAAAATCACTTGTACATTACATGGAAGCAATATACATACACTTGTGGCCATCATTGTCTTGCTCCTTCATTTTTCTGCATCATCTTCTTCAACAATAGTAATTAATCACGCTGGTCACTATGAGCATTTGAAGTTGAGTGTCTCATCCAAAGATAGTAAGTTTTTTGAGCCAGTCAATGCACAAACCTATCTATTTTGTATCGACTCTGTCTCCTTGATGCTCCAAAGTATATGATCTTCGCATGAAGGATACAGATAGTGTTGTATCTCATCTAAATGAGTTTGATGCTATATTTTCTCAGTTACAGGCTCAAAAAATAGACATGGATAATGAAACAAAAGTAGTCTTGTTGTTATGCACCTTGCCATCATCATTGGATACATTTTGCATACGTATTAGCAATAGTGCACATGGTGGTAAACTAGTCTATGATGATATATGTGGGGCACTTTTGAGTGAGGAGATTTGTAGAAAATCTATAGTTGGTACTCAGAGTGGAGATGCATATAATATTCGTGCTTATTGCCAAGGAAAGAATCAGCAACATGGCAGGAGCGAGAAAAAAAAATGAATGGTCAACGAAATAAGAGTAAGAGTAAATCAAGGAAGAAGGATATCGAATGCCATTATTTTTCATAAGAAAGGACACATAAAGGAAGATTGTTATGCATTAAAGAATGCTAATGGTAAAGGGCAAAATGTTGATGGGCAGGTTAAATAGCTACATGCACCATCTACTTGGATTGTGAAGATTGAAGAAATCAATGCTATTTCTAATCATGTTGATGTGTTGACACTTGATAGTATTGTGCCTACTGAGGCTCTTATGGCTGATTCTCTTTCCCACACGTGGCTGCTAGATTTTGGTGCTTCTTTCCATGTGACACCACATACAGAATGGTTCTCTACTTATCCAACAAAGTCTCTTGGTACTATGAGACTTGGTGACTCTTACAAATATGACGTTATCGCGATTGGAGATGTGGTTGTGCAATTCCTTGATGGTTCAAAATTTATTATGCATAATGTACGCCATGTACCTTAGTTATCATGCAGTTTGATGTCATTTGATCAACTTGATGACCTTGGTTATAAGGTGCTCTTCTATGGTCAATCCTTTCGCATATCAAAGGGAAATATGGTTATTGCAAAACGAAGAAAAGTTGGCTCACTTTATCCTTTATTTGTATCACAGAAAGGGCACTTGTTAGCAGTTATTAAACAACCTATGGCTTGTATTTGGAATGGATTTTTGGGAAATATATATCTTGTAGTGGAATGGAAAATCATTCTTGTTCTGGGTACTTATGTGTTTTATCTTTCTCTAATTTTTCATTTTGTGAGCATTGTCAATATGAAAATCAAACTAGGAATATGCACAAGACACACACTGACCCTTCATTTTGGCCTCTAGATCTCATTCATACAAATGTGTGTGGTCCTATGCCTACAAGGTCATCAGGTGGTTCTCTTTAATTTGTCACTTTCATAGATGGTGCGACAAGAAAAGTTCGGGTATATCCTATCAAAGTGAAGAATGAGATATTCCCTACTTTCAAAAAATGGCTTGCTTTAGTTGAGATTTAAAAAGGAACTAAGTTTAAGGCTTTACGTTTAGATAATGGGGGTGAATATACCTCTCATGAATTCAAACTTTTCTATTAGCCTAGAGGAATTCATAGAGAGATTATAGCTCCTTTCACCCCAGTACAAAATGGTGTGGTTAAAAGGGTGAACAGAACTAGTTAGGATATAATAGTTTTTATGTTGCATCATTCAAATCTTTCTCAAGGCTTTTGGGCAGAAGTAGTATTAAGTGCAGCTCATGTGATTAACCTTTCACCTAGTACTGCCAAAGGTTTGGAAGTGGCACAAGAGTCTTGGACAGGGAAGCCACCATATTATGATCATCTTCGAGTTTTTGGGTGTTAGGCATATGTTAATATACCCAAGAATCTTAGAAAAAAGTTGGACCATAATTCAAAGAAATGCATTTTTCTTGGATATGGTTGAGAAGGCCAATTTGGATATCGCTTATGGGACCTTGAAGCACCGTCCATGATCAAAAGTAGTGATGTCATTTTTGAAGATTCTAAGATGCATAAACAACCCATGAAGGAGGTTGAAATCCGATTAGTCTGCATATGTTCCAAGTCAACAACCATTGAGATGCTTTGCACGTATCTCACATCCACCTAATAGATATGTTCTAGGTTTGGATTTTGTTATGCCAACAAATGTTGGTGAGCCATCTTGCTACAAGAAGGCTATGCAAACAGAGGATCATGTCAAGTGGGAGCATGCCATGAAGAGCGAGTTGGATTCTATTCAAAAGAATGGTATTTGGGATTTAGTACCTTTGCCAAAGGATAGGAAAGTTTTACCATGTAAATGGGTATATAAATTGAAATTCACATAAGATGGTGCTTCTCCAAAGTATAAAGTACGACTTGTTGCAATTGGTTTTAAGCAACAACATGGTGTTGATTTTGAGGAAAGCTTCTCTCTAGTGGTCAAGATGACTACCTTGTGAATGTTGCATGGATTTGTTGCAATGGAGGACTTAGAGCTAGTCCAAATGGATGTGAATTTCTTTCTTGCATATAGATCTTATAGATGAGATGTATATGGAACAACACATAGAGGGTTATGTAGTTCTTGGCAAATAAAGTTTAGTTTGTAAGTTGAAGAAGAGCTTATATGGACTTAAACAATCCTCTAGACAATGGTATCAAAAGCTTGATGCTTTTATGAAGTCTCAAGGCTATTCCAAAAGCAATGATGATCATTGCCTCTAATTAAAAAGAAGCTCAGATGGCAGCTTGATATGCTTGATACTTTATGTCGATGATATGTTGATTGTTGAGAAGTCCTCTTATGACTTGTCAATTCTCAAAAAGAAGTTGAGTATGACATTTGATATGAAGGATTTGGGGGATGCAAAACATATTTTTGGCATGCACATTGCTCGGGATAGGAGTAAAATATGCATACACTTGTCTCAAAGTGAGTACATATCCAAAGTACTTCACAAGTTTATATATAGGATGGAAAGGCATTGAGAACACCTTTGCCCACATATGTGAAATTGAGCAAGGATGATTGCCCCAAATTAGATGAGATAAAGGAATTCATGACCAAAATTCCATATCAATCGATTGTTGGTAGTCTCATGTATGCTATGGTAGCTACAAGACCAGATATTGCATTTGTAGTGGGATTTGTGAGCAGATATATGTCAAATCCTGGCAAGAAGCATTGGGATGCAGTCAAGATGATTTTGAGATATACCTGTGACACTAAGGGCAAGTGTCTATGCTTGGGTAGAGGTAAAGCATCCATTATTGGTTACACAGATTCTGATTTTGTTGGTTGTGTAGACAATCGTAAGTCTACATTAGGGTACATTTTTCATTTTGTTGGACGTGCTATCTCTTAGAGATCTCGTCTTCAAGAATATATAGTTGTTTCCACTATAGAAGCAAAGTATGTTGCTTTAAGTGAGGCATCACTTTCTCGTCTTGCTTGTGATATGGGTCTACCTCAGCATGTATCTCATTTACTTGTGATAGTCAGAGTTCCATTGTAGTGGCTAAGAATCTGCCTTATCATGCAAAGACGAAGCACAATTGAGGTGAGGTATCACTTCATTAGAGAGTACTTAGCCACGAAGTGCATTATTGTTGAGAAGATTCATACTCAAGATAATTCTATAGATGCCTTGACTAAAGGTCTATCACAGGATGGTTTTCGACACTATTTTCACTTGATGGGAGTTACTTGATTCATGATCTTACATAGTTACTTGTATACTATGTAACATGACCATCAGGTTGGAGGTATAGTTTGTATACTCACACTCAGGTATTATTTATCATTCTTTATTTTTCTCCCATAGTTACTTGTCCATATTGGCCTTTAGTCGGAGATTGTTACCATTACTGTCAATGTGAAAGGCCAAATGGTCATCGAAAACGTTTGTATATGTTCCTGAATAAAACATATAGTGGCCTGGTCAACCATAGATTGTAAGTTTGACCGCATTTGTAACAAAATCTATCTTCATGCTCCCTATGTACTATGTTTATCTACATATTCTGTAGCATCTATGCAGACTACTATGTGCAGTGCCTGGAGCTTGGTCTTCTACTTTGAGGGTATCATCATGTAGCGCTCAAGAAGGAGAGTGTAGCATGGAGCATTGCCAATGAAATACTTCAATTCTAATTCTAGTATTTGAGGAGTTGGAGCAAGAAGCATATGATGATACAACACCATCTTCTTTAAGAGACTCTAAAGACATTATATCATGCTAGGAGGTAGAGGTGGTTGCAAGTGAATGGTATATAAGAAAGATAGCAATGGGTGATCAATTTTGAGGCATAAGAAACCAACTTATCCAAGACATATGAGTAGATTTTAAGCAAGTAGTTATTGATTTTGATCTACTCATTTAGTTGCATGGGGCAGAACTCAATAGAATTATATCATCCCTACCCACCACCCTATGCAACCATAAAGAAAAGCACAAATAGAAACCTAGAGTTATATGATATAGATGATTGTTTGCAAATATGATTTAATATGCTAAGAGTTTATGGGAAATACATTTGCAACTTACATCCATCATGATGCACTAAGTTCCTACAAGGAAATATGACCCTCCGAGGTATCTTTTATAAAGCTCCTACACATAGACAACATGACCCAACATATTACCATCTAGGATGATAAAGAATATGGGTAAGCTACAACATTACTAGGTTGAGAAATAAGGAAAGGATTTAATGGCTCAACTACCCATTCATTGGTAGGCCCCCAAATGGACACCAACCAATAGAAGAATGCATGTTAGAGACATTTAGGTACTAGATATCATTTCTCATAAACATTTTTTTCAGGTTCTTTAAAAGACACCCTAAGATATTCTACTATTTACTTTAGTGCCACCTACCAAGCTAGTGGCCTTCGAATTCATGCAATGACAATTGACCCTACAAATCCAACCAACAATTCTTGCTCAGATTCAATGGAATTACACTCACAAGTTGACATCTAGATGTGAAAGAGAGTGTAGGAGCGCTATTTGCTTGGTAAATGTATGGATGATGTTATTATAGGAAAACTCCAAAAATGGAAAAAGCTTGAACCAATCATTATGATGATAATTGTGTCCAATAAAGGTACTATTCTAAAACTTAACTCACCCTAAGTCTAGGGATGATTGGTTGTAGAAACAAATATCATAAGGCAAATAGTGGAAGCTAAACATGTATTTGAGAAAAATCCTAGTTGTGGATGCACTTGTGATTACCTTGTGGTTGGAATGAAGTGTGCCATGTTTCTTAATATATTCACTATAAAAAAAATAGTGTCATACATATCTAGCTTTGATAGATCCATTATAAATTATTTAGACAAGGAAGACCATATTCATGTTCGAATCGTGAAGATTATACAAACAATGCTTATTATCCTATTATTGGAGTCAGAGAAATTGAGCTTATTGCCACAAATGGAGGTATTGTTACTCTCAAGAATGCATTGTATGTACCTGATATCAAGAAAAACTTGATTATTGTTCCTATTATTGTTGGTACAAGACTTCATGTACTTTATTCATAATAAATGTATGGCTCACAATTTCAAAAATGGAGATATTATTGAGATGTTGAGAACATTATTCAATTGTTTGTATTGATTGGATACATATAAGAGAGTTGCTTCAAATGTCTTGCTTACTCATACCTCTTCTATGGTTGAAATAGATTTATGGCATGGTCGTTTTGTTCATTTCAACTTCAATAGTTTGCTTTACTTGCAAAAAAGGATATGGTTATTGGTTTGCCAAAACTTAAGTCCATTGAAAAGCATGCATGTGATGGTTATATACTTGGAGAAATGCATCGTGCTTTTTTTCCCAAAGATAGTGTTATACATACTACAGAAAATTTGCAATTTGTTCATATTTATTTGTGTATGTGATCCAATCAAAACTCCATCTTTTGGCAAGCATGTATGCTTTGTTACCTTCAACATGCCATACTTGGGTATACCCCATGAAATCAAAGAATGAAGTATTCTCTTTCTTTAAATTATTTTTAGCTAGAATCAAGTTACTTTGTGGATGTATCCTCTTATTGAAACTACATGTAATGAAGAGCCACTCACTTTTGAAGATACATGTGATGATTCAAATCGAATGAATGCAATGCAATTGGAATTTGAATATATTCAAAAAAAAAATGTAATTGGTACTAAGTGGATCTACAAGATCAAAATAAAGTCAAATGGTAGCATTGATTGATACAAAGACGGATTAGTTGCAATAGGTTATGTGAAAAAATATGGCATTGATTATGAGGAAAATTTTGCACTTACTTTGTGCGTGACTACCATTAGTACTACAATTGCATTGGTTGCCCATCATGATTGGAAAGTGCATCAATTGGATATTAAAATAACTTGCTTGAATATTGATTTGCAAGAGGAGGCTTATGTGAAGCAACCTTGTGGATTTTTCATCAAAGGTCAAGAGCGTATGGTTTTCTGCTTACGTAAGGCTTTGTATGGACTTATGCAAACTCCAAGATACATAAGCACTTGATTGATATTGGTTTTACATGTACTCCAATTGAAAGCACACTTTATGTACACAAAGATGGGGTTGTCCTTATAGTGCCCTTTCTTATGTTGGTGATATTCTCTTGATTGGATCATGTGATGAGATAATTGGCCTGCTTATAGCTGATTTGTAGCTTATTTTTAATGTCACATATCTTGATCATTCAGAGCCCTAGAATGGAACAAGCTAAGAATATACAACAAATTACTAGATTGAATGAAATGTAGGAAATGGATAGTTAGAAGACTACTACATACAAACAACAATTTGAGGTGCAAACCATCATAGCCATGGCCAATTGTATATATGAGCTATGAAATGAGTTGTACAAGGCATATGGCTCCAAGACTTCAACCCCACTAATAGTTAAAGTGCTACAAATCCCTAGCATTGTCAGCAATGACAATGCCTAAGAGAAGGGGAGAGATATCAAGCATAATTTTCTGTTGCAAGTCAGATAATGGAGATGTTTTGTCTCATGAAAATTTCTTGAAGTGATGGAGTAATAGCTTTGATTGTAGTCACCCATTTAAAAGAAACCCTCTACTTAATTCCCTACATTTCCTTTTTCTGAGAAAGTGACACAAGAGGGGGGAAACTATAAAAATCCTATCCCCCTAAATTGTAAGGGACTTTTTTGGAGTTTTTGTTATTTTTAAGTTCTTGCTAACAAGTGAGAGAGTTCTTCTACCAAATATTGTGTTTCATCACTCACTGCATTTTTCTTGAGTTTTGAAGTCCATTTCATGGTTTGTGATTACATCATGTCTTTTATTTATAAAAATATTTAATCTTTGTCTTATCACTTTTGCATCTAAGAGATTGTTATATTATAGAATAGAGTGCTTTTTAGCACTATAAGTTGTGATAATAGTGTTTTGAAACACTTGACAACAGAGTTCTATGTCAAATTGTCAAAACCTATGTGAAATGAACCTTTTTACTCAAGTAATCATTGCACATCTCTCTCTCTCTCTCTCTCTCTCTCTCTCTCTCTCTCTCTCTCTCTCTCTCTCTCTCTCTCTCTCTCTCTCTCTCTCTCTCTCTCTCTCTCTCTCTCTCTCTCTCTCTCTCTCTCTCTCTCTCTCTCTCTCTCTCTCTCTCTCTCTCTCTCTCTCTCTCTTTGTGTGTGTGTTGAACAATACTATGGCATCTATCCATGCTCACCTCGTATAGTGAAGGAACATAAAACAACTTCAGTTGGTATTAGGGTGGAGGAGCTCTGGCTACTTGCAATTTCGTACAAATTAACTCTAGCACTACCACTTGCAAGCCCTTGATGAACTCTTCCAGACCAATTAATAGACTTGCTACCTGACAAGAATTGCAGAGGGCAATGAATCACTTAGACCAACCAATAGATTTTCCTAAGGAAGAGCCATAGAGTACAAGGAATGGTTGGAAGACATTGGCCATGATATGACATGTGTAGACGTCAACCAATATTGTCTAGATAGTTTGACTATGGTGGAGGCTTATTCCCTTTTCTTTGGATTTTTTCACTTGTCCAATAATTCCAACATTGAGTCTCATAGTACAATTTGGGTAGTGCGTCCATTGTAGGACTGTACAAAATGATTGAACAAAGAAAGATGAAGAGATGCAAATGTGGTGATGAGTTTGCTCATATGGAAAGATTCAAAAATAGCCTCACAGCAAAGTGTTATAGTTGAAAGGAGAAATCAAAGTCCTTCTACCAATTACAATTATCGAAATGCAAGATCTGAGAGTACAAGCAAAAGGGAAGGTTTTTGAGATGAAGTCTACCATAAACACAAAGAGAAAGTGCTTCTACCTATGAGCAAAATCTTCCAAGGAGAAAAAAAGATCCACCTTCACAATTACTTGTTCACGATCATGTATCTCAGAAAGGGTCCAACCTGCCATGAAGAGGGAAGCAAAGTTGATCTTTTTGTGCAAGATCTTCCAATTGAGAGAAAAAATTTGTGGTGCTCTTGAGAGAGACATCAAGGGAAGTCACCAACCAAAAAGTTAGCTTGCTTAGTAGCACGTGAACAGTGATGTTATAATCTATAAGTAAGATCAATAAGTGTCTACATTTTAACCAAGCTATTTTCATAGATGTGTAACCTATTGCACAATGATC
Organism: Ceratopteris richardii; assembly: GCA_020310875.1. Taxonomy (NCBI): domain Eukaryota; kingdom Viridiplantae; phylum Streptophyta; class Polypodiopsida; order Polypodiales; family Pteridaceae; genus Ceratopteris; species Ceratopteris richardii. The sequence continues at coordinate 106,193,661 of CM035424.1, forward strand.
CAACACCATAGATTAGACATTAGGGGATATTCTCATGCCATTTGTTTTTGGTGCAATAACAGGAAAAAAACCAGATGAGAGAGGGCCTGAATTTTGGGCATAAAGTAGGGCTTTCTTTTTTTTATCCAAAGCATCAATATAAGAATGTGAGATTCAAGACATAGATGATGTTGAAAATGCGTGGCTATTTCCTAAGTGGTTGATCCCTCACTTTATACACTCATCTTTATGTGAGCGTGCACATTTAAGGCCACTTGTAAGGGATTAGACACCACCATGCATAGACATGGTAGGACCTTCCCAATGCCATCATATGAGCAACTTTGCTAGCCCAATCCATTCAAGAGAGAAGCATTGTTTACCAACACTTGAGGCATATTAAAAAAGGGAGGATAAAGACTACAAGAACTCCAACAAAGAGATCAACAAATTCAAACCAAGAAGGTAAATAAATCCAAAACACCACCTATCCCATGATTCTATACCCTTCTATATGTCTAGGGATACCATATGTCCCTAAAAAGGCCCTTCACATTTACCTTTGTAAAAGTGTTTTACATCCACGTGAAGTTACGAAGCTCTAAATCACGATTCATTTGGTTTTTGACTAATGAGAGAATATATCCTATACTTTAGGATTCACTTTTAGGTAGATCTTTTGAATTTGAATTCAAACATTGGCTCCAAACACAATTATAAAAAGAGCATCATAGGACCTGTAGGATATCTCGACTATATGAGATCATTGTGAAGGGAATCTATAGTGAATCAAGAGCTCATCTCATAGCTCATTCACCTCCCACACATTGAGCAATATATGATTGTCAATGACATTGTATTTGTATAGGATTTAATATATTGCAGTCAATACTACTTCTGCCCAAAAACCTTGTGAGAGGTTTGCATGATGCAACATAATTTTGAGCCATCAATAAACTGCACAACCACATCTCCAATCCCCACAACATCACACTGGTAAGAATCATCAGGTCTCACGGTACCAAGAGACTTTGCTTCATAATTAGAGAACCATTCTCTATGTGGTGTCACATGGAAAGAAGCACCAAAATCTAGCAGCCAGGTGTGGGAAAGAGAGAATCAGCCATAAGAGCCTCAGTTGCCACACTATTATCAAGTCATCAGAAATAGCATTAATTTCTTCAATCTTCACAGTCAAAGTAAATGGTGCAGGTAACTGTTTAACATGCCCATCGACATTCTGTCCTTTACCTTCAGCATTCTTTAATGCATAACAATCTTTCTTCATGTGTCCTTTCTTATGACAATAATGGCATTCAATATCCCTCTTCCTTGATTTACTTCTACTCTTATTCCGTTGACCATTCTTTTCCTTGGTCTTTCTCCTTCCACGCTGTTGATTCTTTCCTTGGTAAGAATCACGAACATTATATGTATCTCCACTCTCAGTGCCAACCATAGATTTTCTACGAATCTCCTCACTCAAGAGTGCTCCACATATGTCATCATAGACGAGTTAACCACGAGGTGCACTATTGCTAATATATGTGCGAAATGTATCCCATGATGAAGGCAAGATGCATAACACCAATATCCATATCCATTTTCTGAGCCTGTAATTGAGAGAATATAGCATCAAACTCATTTAGATGAGCAACAACACTATCTGTGTCCTTCATACGAAGGTCATATAATTTTCTCATCAGATAGACTTTATTTGATGTTGTCTCTTTTTCATATGTATTGCATAACTTCTTCCAAAGCTCCTCTACACTTTCACACTCTAATACTGTAAAGTAAACATTATCTACGAGGTGCAAGTAAATGGTAGACTTGGCCATTTCATGTGACTCATCCCAAACATCTTCATCCATGTCAGTAGGCTTCTTTGAAATTTCATTTACTGGCTTCCATTGCCTCCTTTGAATCAGCACATCTTTAATCTAATTCTTCCATAGAGCAAACTTTGTGCCATCAAATTTTCAGATCTCAAAATGGTCTTTTCCCTGCAAGTTATAGCTCCTCCTCAAAACACTAGCAATAGACCATGATCCATCAGATGTGCCTGAGATCTCTCATGCCATGATGGTAGAGAACTGAATGGAATGATAATGGAGCTAGAAGAGTCTGAACACCAATGAATAAGTGTATCAAGGAGTAAATCGACCACTATATAGTTGACAAAACCAAAAATCTGGAAAAATTTTGCTAGAGTATCCTCTACAAAATGAGTGTATGACTAGTGTCAAAATATCATAAAACTACAAGTACTGACATGTTTGCTTGCATAGTGAATCACTGACTCCACTGCATATAATCCGTTACCCAATAGAAGCCAAGTAGGCTTATCGAGCACCTATGAACAGCTATTATACATCTCCTATGGCAAGGTTGGGTAAGTCTTCCACCTGCATCACCCAAGAGACCCCGACATCTGGGTGTCTCCCAGTTAAGAAAACATCACCACAACCCTCTTTATCAAACATAAAAGGCTTTATGCAAAGAATGTAACCGCTATACCAATGACCACATGGACGTACATAAGCGGTATCCACATAAGAGTACATAATGTGTATGTGCTCAATATATGTAGTAAAATGACACTAAAAGGTTGAATGCACAACCCAAAAACTAACCAATAACACCTACAAGTGTCTGTCAACTCTGATGTTTTTTGCTCAAAAAAACTGCATAAATTTGCAGCGGTTGCTCCCACCAAAACTGAAATCTTTCAAGAAACCTATAGTTTTGCGTGTGGCTAAAAACACAACCCCAAAGGTTGATATTTAATGTTAGAGAAGTACAAAGAATACTCTTATTGATGTTCTTGGACCTATGTGAAGAGAACTATGTGCGGAAGTACTCCAAAACGGCTCCAAAAGACACCCCAAAAGTGCTTTAGAAATAGGCTTTGAAAGCAAAGAATGAAGCTTTGAGGGACGGAAACATGTTCAAGGTAATGTCAACCTTAGTCTTTCCCCTTCTTCAGACACCACAAGAGTGTAGCTTAGTGGCAAGAGATTGCCACGGTTAAGCGAGCTCCGGGGGGGAACAGTACTGGGATGGGTGACCTCTCGGGAAGTATCGGGAACCTCTATATTCCTTGATTGTCGAGGTCCTCCCTCACGCACAGCCAACGGCACCAATGGTGACTTTGGTGACTCGGATGACAAGGTATGCCAAGGTCTATGCCTTGGTCGCCACCTTAATCATAAGCCTTGGAGAAAGCCGAGAGGGAGGGGGAGATGCTCGCTTCGCTCGCACAAAAGGAACAAAGCTTCTGCGTCAAACTGCTCTGATACCAGTGAAGTATTTCAATGGTGATGCACCACAGTGCGCTATCCTTCTCGCAATCTCCGCGACGATATCCTCGGAGTAGAAAATCGAGCTCCTAAGGCCGCACACGGTACTTCGTACAGAGACTGCAAAATACGCAGAAAAAAACACAGTACACAAGGAGCACGAAGATAGACTTCTTAGGTCTTACAAATGCGGTCAAACTTACAATACGTGACTGACCAGGCCACTATATGTTTTATTAAAGAACATATACAAAGAAGTGTCCAGTGGCCATTTGGCCTTTCACATGGAGACTAACGGTAGATTATCCTCCATCTCATCCAACACATGGAACCAAACCCACATGAATGGCATATGTCCATGATAACCACAGGATTCCATATGTACCAACACTTGAATACCATATGTCCCAACACTTGAATGATATATGTCCAAGGCTATGTATAAGGATACCATATGTCCTTATACCTAAAAACCAATGGACTAAGTGATCCCATATGTCATTGGTTCCCCATATAACAACAACAAGATCACCACACAAATGACAGGCTTTGAGAGATCCATGCTCCACCCTTTTTTCTAAACTCTTAATCATTCTCATGTAAACATTCTTTATCCCACATGCATATTATTTTGCCCTTTACTCCATATAAGGAGGGCCTCACTTCACATCACGTGTTCATTCACTCTAGCTCATAGCCAAGAGTGTGCACTCTCTCCTCATGGAGTCTTCATGCTTAGAGAGAATCATATGTAAGTTCTTTCCATTTATCAATTCATTATGTTTTGTTATATTTTCTTTCATCCTCCATAACTTGGTATGTATTATTTAATAGTAGCATGGGATTAGTTTCTCTTTATTTCAACATGTTATCAAAGCATATGTTGAGTTTTCTTTTTAAGTTTAGTTTTTTTGCTTCATCGATAAATTTGATTGATCTCATTATCTCTTATTCCTTCCCTCCCTCCCTCCCTCCCTTACATTATCTTTACATGATAGTGTCGATAGCCTTTCAATGGCATCAATTCACATCTTAATTTCTCATACATCATATTTTTCATTTGTGAAAGTGTTTCATTCATGTCTTATCACTTTTGCATCTTAGAAATTGTTATCTTATAGAATAAAGTGCTTTTTAGCACTAGAAGTTGTCGTAATAGTGTTTTAAAACAGTTGAAATTGATGAATCTCTAAACAGAAGTGTTGAAGCTTATGTGAGATGAAGCATTTTACTCCATTAATCATTGAGCACCTCTCTCTCTCTCTCTCTCTCTCTCTCTCTCTCTCTCTCTCTCTCTCTCTCTCTCTCTCTCTCTCTCTCTCTCTCTCTCTCTCTCTCTCTCTCTCTCTCTCTCTCTCTCTCTCTCTCTCTCTCTCTCTCTCTGTGTGTGTGTTAACAACCAACATGGCTGAATATTTCCAAACTTTGGAGGGAAACATGATTGAAAAATTACAACCAAACATGGATGAAAATTTCTAACTAAACATGGCTTGCAAGATTTCTAGCTAAACATTCCTAAAACTTTGCAAGATTCAACCCCCTTCTCATATACATTTTGATGATGTATTACATGAGGACCCCTCTCTATCAAGAATGCACAATATATGCCAAAATGGCTTCAAAAGACATTGCATGATAACAAATTGATTTCCCCTTTACTTGGTAAAACAAAATCAAAATGTCACCATGTATTAAGTGACTGTGGATGTATCTCATATTGGAATTGCATGTAATGAAAAAGCCACTCACTTCTAAGCATTATGAATGCAAGATGGGGTTGATCTTATAATTCTTATTCTTTATGTAGATGACATTCTCTTGATTAGGTCGTGTGATGAGAAAATTGGCATGCTTATGACTGATTTGGAGCATACTTTTGATATCATATATCTTGATCATTTGGAGTATTAACTTTGCATTTAGACTGTATCTGTTGAGGGGGGGGGAAGTTATTATGCATCATGCAAAGTATATTAAGAAACGACTTGAGTGTTTTGGTCTTTTGAGGATTGCAAGTCTATTTCAACACTAGTGGAAACGGATTTTAGGTTCTCAATTGAGAATGCAAATGATTCATTTGATACTTCTCTTTATCAAGTTGACATGTTTGATATATGCATATAACACAAGGTCAAGCATACAGTATGAAATTTTTCAATTGAGTCAATTTATGCATAGCCCTTGCTCTAAGCTTTGGCAAGCTAAAACATGTGTTTAGCTATCTCAAAAGATCTTTGAGTTTGGGTCTCTTTTATGGTAGAGGTTCTCAGTCATGCTTGCATCCTTTTACATATAGTGATTAGGCTAGTTATGATATGTGTGTCCATTATTTGCTATTGCTTTTTCCTTGGAGGATCATGCATATCTTGGTCGAGCAAGAAGAAAGTGGCCACATCGAGTTTTGAAGCTAAGTATGGGGCAATATTCATAGCAATTGTGGAGTTTATATGGATGAAACACCTATTGATGGATCTATACATGGAGATTGATGCACCTACATATATTCTCATTGATAGCTACAACGCATTAGTGGTTGTAAGAAATCGAGAGTTTCATGCATGTACAAAGCATCTTGAGGTTAATTATCATTATGTTATAGAGTGCCTTCATACTAGGGATATTAATTTGGTACATATGCTTACACAAAATAATGTGGCAAGCATATTCACCAAAGCTCTTTCTCTAGAAAAGCTTGAAGCTTTTCACAAAGCTTTAGGCTTATTACCTTATTGGGGATTGATTTGTCACTTCTTGTATGCTATTCACATCATTCATTCAAAGGGGGTTTGTTACACTTTTGTGTCCTTCAAATAGCTTTGATGCGAACCATTTCCTTTATACATTGATACTCTAGAGTTTTTTCACTATGTAACCACATATACATGATATAGTCATTTGTGGTGGTACATAGTACTTAGGTATTCACTTATAACTCTTACTTCACTCATTCTCATATTATTGATCATTGTTCATCATGCCCTTCTTACATCACCAAATCAGTATTAATGTCAAACATCTATCTCCTATGAATGTCGCCTATGTCATATTATGAGAGTAATAATTTTGATATTCCAGATGCAAGTAGAAAGACTAGTCAAAAAAGCACAATCAATGGACATTGTTCCACCGATGGACTTGCTTACGTAAGTCCACTATAAATGAAGAGAGACTGAAATGATCATATCATAAAGATATCAAGAAAGGTAATGCATATATTCAAATATAAATTAAATACGAAAAAAAAAAGAAATTAGTGATATTAAAACGATCTGATAATGGTGTAAAAACAATTTCAAATTTAGTACAGATATGAAAGCTATATATTTTGTACATTAGGAAGATATTCATCCAGAGAGATTAAAACCATATCAACCTTATTCAAAATTTTAGCACACTGAATTTGCTCGCATTAGAAAAGTATGTTTCAAATATTAAAATGGCATCTATAATAGAGATGTTATTGACTATAAGAGACACTATAAAGATGTAACTATGTAAGTCTTACTCCTTTCTTATTGATGATAGTACGTCATATAACTAAAAGATATTTCATTATTTATGTTTTATATGAGATAAATGTGGAGAAAGATCCTACAAAATGCATCTTGTTGAGTTAATTGGTATGAAGATACCAAGATAAATGCATTTATAATATTAATAATACATATATAAATGACATGCACTTTTGATGGTTATGTCTTTCACCTCCCTTCAAGGGATAAGAGTTGAATCCCCATGAGTGGCATTGGTTGGACAGTCCCTCATCCTTAAGTATGATGAAAATGGTGTCTTTCAAGGATACTTCTTATTTGAATTCAAGCATTTTCGGTGGACTCTATCAACAGTGACAAGGATAGTGTGTGTTGTGGGAAAATTTAATCAATTCAAAGCGAATCTCCTCACGTAGACTTGGGGTCTTCCCTTTCCAATTCCTATCCTTAACAAACCTTTTAACTTTGTTCATTCCTAGTAGGTTCTAAGTATTATATATAACTACTTTATGGAATTTGATATATCCCACAAATATATTCTCTCTCGTTGTATAATCAAAAGAGATTAATAATCTAAACATGGAATTTTAAAGATAGAAGGAGAATATTGTTGCAATTCGCATCATGGTCGATTTGATAAATAAAAAACTAAAGAGAAAGCATCTTGATATTGGTATTCATAACTTTATCTTGACTCTTCGTACTTTTCTTATTTTAATTTGATAAGGGATTCTATATTGTATGAAGATGCAAGTGGGAAGTCCCGTGCACATTCATTAAGATATAAGCAGATCCCAAGAAAAAAATTGAGACTAAGAAGATAATTCTAATAGTGAATATGACAAAAAAAATCTTAACATACTATCAAATAAAATTGAAGTAAATAATACCACTTAATTAACGCATTGCCATGGCAAAGATGTGTAACAAATATTTTGGATCCATTTATTAGATGATTTGATATTCTTGATTCACTTAATGGATTATTTGATACTCGCTCGGCTTATAATGTATTCAAAACATTTAACCAATTGGACCAAGAGAAAATTGAGCAATCAACGAATCAATATTGAGTCAGCTAATTAATGTTTATTAATCAATAAATGAAAAAGAAAACATCATTGAGAGGCTATCTAGAGTTGCACAACACGGGCCCGCATGATACATGCATCAATTGTAGTGAGACAAAAGGTGGAATTTATATTCAAGGAGCAATTTAGTTTTAATTATCCTACAAGCACATCCGGATACACATGAATACTCTTCAACCAAATTTCAGAAAGAATGTCCAGATCTTCATTAAGATAGATCACATAATGTTCCTATCTGATGGACATGGAAAATTATCAATAAATTAAGACCAAGAATAAATGCAAAAAAAAAAAGAGTCCAAACAGGTATGGTGCAAAGGTAAGCCCTGAATGCCATAGTGCAAATGCTTGGGTTCAAATCCCACCCATTGGACATGTTCAGCCTCAGGCATGTTCAAAACATATGGATGTGTGTGCCTATCCAATTCATTGTTCATTCAGAATTGAAAAAAAAGGACAATGATCCCGCTTATTGGTCTTCTTAATTTCCATACGCTTACTTATTGCATAGTATGACCATACAGTACGCCGACAATGATAATTGGAATTCAATCTTTTGCACATTATTTATTCATTACGAACATAGCTTCTGAAACATTATGTACTATCTAGGGCAGCTTTTGAATCGTTATGTGATAACTACGGACGATGAAGAGCTTGGCATAACTTCACTTTAAGAACAATGATCCCATAATAATGGTCTTCTTAATTTTCATAAGCTTACTTATTCCATTGTATGACCTTCATATAGTATGCCAACTATGATAATCGGAATTCAATCTTTTGCACGTTTATTCATTACGAACACTGCTTTTAAAACATTATCTACTAACTACGCTAGATTTTGAAAACATTATGTAATACGGACGATGAAGAGTATGATGCACCTTATCTTTAAGAATAATGATCCCATAATAATGGTCTTGTTAATTTTCATAGGATTACTTATTCTATTGTATGACCTTCATATAGTATGCCAACTATGATAATTGGAATTCAATCTTTTGCACATTATTTATTCATTATGAACATAGTTTTTGAAACATTTATGTACTAGCTATAGCAGCTTTTGAAACATTATGTGCTGCGATGAAGAGCTTGAAGTAACTTAACTTTATTCTTCATTTTTACAATATTACCTTGACATCAGAAATTGATAATTGTGCATGATGGATTCTTCTTAGCCATTAGCATCCTTTTTGTTCACATTAATCCATAGCATTATGATGATGATAATTTTGAAATATGTTGCCTTCCTAAATCATGCACTAAGCAAGTATAAAAAGATTTGAGAATGGCGGAGCAGAAACTACCTGCCAAACATTTATACCAGCACATCTGCAAAATCCACTACGTTTCGCAATATTTTTTTAGAATAAACTTGTCAGATGGAAGGCAAAGCAAAATTTCTACATTTCATATGCAAGGCTATGCTATCCATCAAATTGATGCCCTGCTTGACATTCCATGAAAGACTCCCGTGCATAGCATCATCATGAGGGATAATGACAAATGAAATAGAGGGCTATTCCCCCCGAAATAATATTATTCATTACGTTGACCAACATCAGCCTCTTCTAAGAATCTCGTCTTTATATTGAACAACTTCCCACGCAAAAATATCGAACTCCGAAATAACCTTTCAAAAAGCAGATTTAGCCTCCTGAGATAATATTTGTCATTGTATTGCCCAACATCATCAGCTCCCTAATCTCACACCCACTCCATTGCTCTACTTGGTTTTCTTTCTCCATTCTCTACTTCCGATGATGTACTAGGTTTCAGTGCTTTTGTAAATTTTCTAGACTCAAGGTCTTCTTTCACTCAAAACGGTCTTTTTTCACTCAAAAAGGTCAGGGCCCTTCTAGTGGAAAAGACGTTCAAAACTCACCAGACGATAAAGTCAGATGGCATAAAGTTGTCGTTTTTCATGTAGATATATCTAACAATTCCTTCTAATATAACTCTAAATATCCCTCAGGTATATCAAGCAGGGGAAAACATCTTAACTCCCCTGAGGAATTACTACCTCCCTTCTCGGAAGCTCTCTTTATCTGAGCACACATTTTAATAGAGCTCTGTTGGATTTGATCCATGTGGAATTAGGAAGAATCATCACCAAAAGGAAGCCATCAAAGTAGTAAATGCTCTTTACAGAGCACTAACTTTGACTTATCGACAATGAATACATTTACAAAGACACTACATCACTATTCATTCAAGATCAATACTAGGAAAAAGCATTCAAACTACATTAAAAAAAAGTAAATCACCTCTTTCAAGAGAAAACAATTGATGTTAAGAACAATAAAAACATTAGCAACTTAAGAGATCATCAACACGCTACCGGAAACCTGAATAAAAGAATCCTTCCAACTCATTTCAAACGTGTACATTTCACACATATAGACAATAGCAAGTAAGATCATACAAGAATAGATTGGTCTAAGTTTTACTAAACTACAAAAATAAAAGCATAAATGACCAAGTGGCAATAAAAATCAGATGTCAGAAAATAACACTCCATCTGATTTCTTTGAAGAAAGGTCTATTTCCCCCCTAAACTAGGAAATTGGGCTGGGTCCTCAATTTGCAGAGAAGCTGCAGGTTCACCGTAACCTCGTCCAAAACCACCTCTAAAACCACCACGATCACTTCCACGTCCTCGTCCACCACGGCCTCTTCTACCATATGTAAACTCTCCCTCCGCAGGACGTAAGAATTCATTTATGTTCATGGACTTCAACATGTCAAAAATGTAGATTAATGAGAGATCATTCATTAAGTTCAAAGACACCTTGAGCAAAACAACAGAGAAGAAAAAATAAGGCAGAAAGAGAAGAGAAACACACTAATATAAGGCCTACCTTTCTAGCCTTCTCCTCTTTGTCAAGAAGCTCCTTTTTCTTACCCTTGTCACTACCCTGCAGTTAATTTCCAAAAAAAATGAATGTTTTCTACTATCAAACAAACTGACCTGAAGAGAACAAATTCATTAAGCAAAGTATGCACACCATCTTAAGGATCAGATCCTCATCAACCTTCTTATCTACCAGCTGCATAGATTCAAAATCCTTATCAATTGCCACTTTTCTTTCTTCAGCCTTCAGGCCAACTAAGCCTTTCCGCTTTTCAGCTAGCACTTTTTCATATTCCTCTAGGGTCATTTCCTGTGAAGGAAAAGAAATAAAACATTAACCATTCCTGGACAGAACATCATTAACAATCAAGTATGTATTTTACCTTGTCCTCTTCAACTTCCTTTTTCTCACCGGCATCTTCTTCAACTACTTCCTCTGGTTTTTTCTCCACATCCTCAATGGGCTTTGGAACAGCAGTAGGAACAACTACTTCTCTGAGACAACAAAAATAACCAGAAGCGTTAGTTTTCCAAACACCAAATGAATTTGTTATATCATGAATTATTTTGACCGAGTAGGTGATTACTCCTCTGGGTTTTGGTCCGATTCAGTACCCCAATTGCCACGGCCAGCACCATCTCTTTTCATTTCATAGCTGCTGATAAAGCAAAAATAAATAAATTGTTCACATCTAGAAGCTACACATATAAAGCATGTTTCTACACTCCTATGTAAAGTTCAAAAACATGTAGAAACATGTTTTACATAAAAAAGTTTTACATGAAATACACATACACAATGCACATCACACAATGCATATATGCACATCACACAATGCATATATGCACATCACACAATGCATATATGCACACACACAATACACAATACATGACTCACGAGTAACACACATGAATGTCCATACACATCAATATACATACACAAATACATGACAAGCAATACAGATATGCATGTCCATACCATATCCATACACAAGGTAAACACATGCATGTCCACACAGACATACACATAAATACATAACAAGTAATACAGATATGCATGTCCATACCATATCCATACACAAGGTATGTGCATAGCACACAGTTATGCACATACACTCTCAAATAAATTTCAAGGGTGAGTACACGCATAACTGTGTACTATGCAGATGCATGCATGCATGCATGAAAATGTATTTGTATAATAATATATAAGCATACCTAATATGGATTCCTATATCATGTATAGGATATGCAACTAAGCCCATCTGTTCATATGTAAATGTATGTATATCTTTTAAGTATGTTTGTGCATATATCAAGTCCATGCCTGTGCAGTGCATGCACCTATTAACTTGGTTTGCAAGCATATTCAATCAGTGATCAGGTAAATAAATATACCTCTGAGTTCATAAGTTCAGAGTTATCCAAACTTATGAATTCAATATAAAGAAAGAACAACACAAACCCACAAGGAAAAACCAACAACCATAGCAAGAGACTACACAAAAAATTAGATCAATATATGTCATGAAAAATACTAACAAGTAAGAAAGCCAATACAAAATGAACAAAAATCAAAAAATAATTAAAAATTTGAAAATTAAAAAATTTTCACATATAAAAGTACCAAAAAAAACAATGCATATATACACACACACACATGGAAAAAAAAAATACATATACATATACATATACATATACATATATATATATACATATATATATGTACACATATACATATACACACACACACACATATATATATATATACATATATATATATATATACATATATATATATATATACATATATATATATATATATATATATATATATATATATATATATATATATACACACACACACACACACATACATATATATATATATATATATATATATATATATATATATATATATATATATATATATATATATATATATATATATATATATATATATATATATATATATATATATATATACACACACACACACACACACACACACCTTCATAAGTTCAGAGTTCTCCAAACTTAGGAACTCAAGATAAAGAACACAAAGTAAACCAACAACCAAAGCAAGAAGCTACACTAAAAATAAGATCAATATATGTCATGAACAATAGAAACAAGTAAGAAAGTCAACACAAGATGAAGAAGAATAAAAAATTTAAAAATATGGAATATAAAAATTAAATAAATAAATAAATAAAATGTTTAAAAAAATTAAAAAAGAAATTTAAAATTTAAGATTAAAAATGACAAAAATAAGAAATAAGAAATAAAAACTTTAAAATATTTTTTTCATTAATTAGATTTTAAATAAAATAAATAGAAGTAACACTAGTAATTTAAAAAAAAAAAGGAAAGATTATTAATGAGAATGGAAAATGGAAAAAATTCACACACACACACATACATATATATATATATATATATATATATATATATATATATATATATATATATATATATATATATATATATATATATATATATATATATATATATATGTATGTGTGTGTGTGTGTGTGTACACACACATATATATACATATATGTATATTAAAATAATAATAAATAGTAATAAATTAAAAATACAATAACAAAAACAAAACAACAAGTGCATCTTAAACTGCTATGTCTGTCCAAAACAAAAAGTATCAGAATTAAACTTTATCATGCATACTTGGACAAATGGCTATGTAGTCCCTGATCATGCTTTCGAACTTTATAATGCAAAGCTTGAACAAGGAGCTATGACATCCCTACTTGATCATCAGTGCCCTGGAGTACGTGAGGGCTTTAACTATAGAGATTTTTCAAATACAGACTTCCAAATAAGCCAACAAGCTGAGTTTCAATCACTTCCTAAATAACTATACAGATTTTTCAAATACAGACTTCCAAATAAGCCAACAAGCTGAGTTTCAATCACTTCCTAAAGAGAGGCAAACCCATCCATGACAAAGCCTTGGTAAAGCTCAGAGAGAAAACGTTTAAAAAATTCAAATGCCAGGAACTACAAGTAATTATAAAAAAAATTCTAATTTCAAAAATAAAGTTACAGATTCAAAACGTGAGTAAACTAAAAATTTTAAATAAAATTTATTAATGATAATGAAGTAATAATTATATATAAACATGAAAAAAGAAAACAAGACCAGAAACTAACCCAACAAGATTGATAAGTTCCTCTTGTAACGAATTTAATATTTGATAAATTTGAACAATGGGAAAAAGACCATAAGCTTTTATAATTTTTTTAGATGAATAACCTTACTCAGCAAAAAAGATTAACTGCCAAGATTGAACTACAAATAAAGACATATTTGAAAGAAATTGTAAAAATTAATTGAGAGCAAGCACACCCAAACTTCGTTCAATACAAAAATTTTGATCCAGAATGAGGCATTTGAATCATATTAGTGCTTGCAGATTCTGATTCACCATAAATGTCTGCTTACAAGTTAATAAAAAAGCTGGATCGTTTCTAGATCCAAAAGAGTAGAAAAATAGCTATTTGAGGCACAATATGGTCCAAAAAAATATGAGATAAACATGACTGCCAAGTGCATCATATTTTTATTGCATAAAACTTGAAAAGAAGTAAAAATGGGACCAAACAGGTGATTTACAATGCATGTAATGTTAAAAAGTATGTGTAAAATGACAGGCCAAGTAATTGCTGTGCACATATTCTGCTGATGATGTCAATGCACGCATACAACTAGCCACTAGCTGTCTATCCATGTCTACATAAACATATACCGGGATCCATGAAAACTGGAAACATCTAGCCGATGCAAGATGGTTGTGAGCAATTGCCCATGCATCATTTCAAGTGCATGATAAACAAACTTAAAATTCCTTGGATATAAGTTAGGAAAAAACATGTTATACATGTGAATGTACTCGAAAGTATATAAATGAATACATGCATGTATGAATGACTACATGTGCATATATGTATGTAATTGTACATTTCTTGAAAACATACAAAACTAAAACATAGAATTGTGCATGTGTGAGCAGCATAAGGAGTATCCATTGACATACCCACGTCCTGAGCCGCTCCTGTCATAGAAACGCCTTCCCCCTTGATCCTGACCATCCGCATAATAACCTCGTCCTCTCCCTCGACCACGGTATCCATTCTGTGAGGACCTGCCTTCACCGTTATCCCTTGGTGCAGAGAAATTCCCATTCTGACTTCCACCCGTATAGCCCCTGTTATCTCCAATCTCACCACCATTTCGGCTTCGATCATAGTAATCACGACGATCACCCTGAGATCCATTTTCCCGAGGCTGTCTATTGTATCCATCACCTTCAAGGCCTCTCTCTCGGCTTGCAAAGTTGCCTCTGCCAGCACCACGACCTCGCCCTCTAGCACCTTCACCCCGAGACTCTCTCACTAAGCAAAGGTACAAACATCTATTTAGGGATTAAAACTCTCGATCAATCTAAAAGAATAAACACCACAGTCCTCCCAAATAAAATGACAATAATTACAGAGCACAGATAGCTAAAAAAGAACTTGTTCTAACAGTACATGAATCAAACAGAGACAAATAGCAATACAGCACAAAATACAGATTGACATCAATGGTGGATAATATAAATGAGTCAAGTACGAGAGATGACAAGAATTACAGCTATTCAGATTAGCTGACTAATAATGGTCTCATCAATCATTACTGCAGCAAGACCTCAAAGTAAAAAACCCCTTCTTAGCAATTATTGTCTCGATGATCCCTACTCCAGGATAGCCCAATACACCCCTCCAAATACAGAATTCAACCACAAATGCCTGCCCTTCTACACATGAACTCTAGAAAAGTAAGCACTTCAGATAAAAAACGCTGTCCAGAATTCGGCCCAGTGGAAAATTAAAAGAGGTAGGTAAGAAAATCATACATAAACAGAAATTTCATAAATAGAAGATGCTATATTCTATGATTGGAGGATGCAATATGCATCCCGACACAAATCCTGGGCTGTTTTATTAATTCTAATGAAGTGTGCACATATATAGTAGATGACGAAGGCTGAAAGCATCTTAAGTGTGCGTTCGCTTCAAATTTTGCAGTCTTATCAAGACAAACAGAATACACTTTACAAGTACTATTGACAGATCTCGAGATTGAGTTGAAGTGTCCGTTGAATTAAGCTATACGTGAATTTTCTCCCGGTCAGACAGATATTAAAATTTCGTTTTTGTAATGATTCCAAAAATTCATAAGAGGACGAGATGTCAAAAATTAAAAATAAAAAAGAAGGCGATTATAATAAAGAAATACTTTAAGAAAGCAATTAAAATATTCCATTGTGAAGTTCAGATCATTTGGGAGACAATTTAAGCTTTTTTTTTTAACAACGAAAGGTTTAGACCTGTTACATTGGACCAAAAGCAATCTAGCAAAAAACAGCACCGGCTAAAAATAGAACTCAGGGTCCAGAAGACAATCCGTATAGCATCTTATTCCACAATCCACTAGAAAGAACATAATGTTAATGCTAACAATGTCACAAGCTATTTTCAAATAAAACCGCTTAATTGATATAGGTTGAGAGTCTGTGTAACAACTAGCATCTGAGTTATATGTCACAAATTTAGCATCTATATTTAGAAATGAGAAACCTGAATACAACTCGAATTCCCAGATAAAAAGACGCGTCTACATATACATTAATGCATTTCTAAAAGCTCATATGATTGCAATTTGCATTTTCCTTGGACGTCAGTTCTGAGTACATTGTATTCTTCTGATTGCATCGCAACAAGAAAAGGGAAAACCAGACAGTCTATATAGTAATCATTCATATCTTTCTCCTGCATAATCCAATTTAAGAGGGGAGGCGTTCAGAAGCACCAAATACCAATAAAAGTCAAATCATACAAATCTACTATCCACTCAAAGAGAAATCAAATTTGCATACAGAGACCCCATCAAAACAAAGATCCAGATCATCTAACTTACCAGCTTGGGAGGGAGGAAGAGGCTTGGTGGGCAACTTTGCTGGAGCCGCGGGCTGCTGCGCAGAAGGAACCTTCTTAGTCTCTTTTGGGACAATCGATGCCCCAACGCGGGCGATGAGGGCGGCGGGATCGTCATTCTCGTCGTCTCCGAGCAACTCAAATGGATTTCGTGTAGCCATCACTGCTCCAAGGCGCGGTACTACCCACACTGAGGGGACAAAATAACCCTCACCAAGGACAGAGCCTTATGTAAGCCATTGAAGCCGCGTAATGGCTGCTGCCACGAAATCGGCTATGGAGCATGGTTTCTCTCTGCCTTACGAAGACCAAAGACGCTCAGCGAGTATTGAAAACCCTCGTGTGACTATATCCGTCGACTAATCATTAAGAAAGATATATAGAAAACTAGGGTTTAAAAGTAGAAAACGAAGAAACTAAGAAATTTCAAGCCCATCGCTTGAGGAGATCATAGGGGAAAAACAACGAAGAGACGAGTATAATTTGGAGCTCTCTATTCTTGTTCATTCGACCTATGGAGATTTCATGTGTGCTTTCTCCTTTTTCTTCATGTAAAGCAATTTTTAATCCCTTGCCTTGTATGCTAAAATTTCTCAAAGTAAACCATGTACTCATTATGCCAAATGAAGATTCACTTCCTCATGTTGGAGTTTACAGGGAGCAGGAACAAAGAAGCTTGACGAGTACAGAAGAAAACCCTCTTGTGAGTATGGCCGGTTTCACACAGTACCAGTGGAACTCACCTCAAAAACATATATGTACCACTCAAAAATATAAAAAAAGGCATGTATCGTCAGTGTTGCAGTCACATACGAGTGCGAAACGCTCACATTATATTTCTATAGTTCCAGCTTATGTGAAGGCAATAAAAAGAGAAAGTTCAGAATGTTTGAGTTTAAAAGTTGTGCATCTTTATTCAGAGTTCTAAGTGGGAGTCCACGTATGGTGAATTCTACAGAAATTCAATGAGGGGCATAGGGATGGGGTTCGGCACATTTGCCAGGGAATTATTTCATTTGCTTGCAATGGAAACAATGAGGGGCTCCACCCATATCTGAATAGGGTCTACCACTTGGTACACAATGATTGGATTTTCAATGCAGGCTTCGAGTGCCTCCGCACTATGTGAAACATGTCTATATGTCCACTATTCATAAAGAGGGGACTTATTCAAAAATAGGTTTTAAAAGAAAAACCAAAGGAATACGAATTCCACCTTGTCTTCAAGATAATTTGGAGCTCTATATGAAAGTTTTATCTTTCTTATCCAACCTATAGGAACACCTTTTCCCTGCATTTAAAACAATTTTTTATCCCCTCCCTTCCATGTACTGTTAAGATCAATCATGTACTTCCAATTTGAAATAAGAATTTTCTTCCATTGTGTTGGAGTTTGGGGAGTATTTCTTCATTTCAAACAATTTCTAATCCGTTCTCCTCTATGGTAAAAGACGTTTGAGATAGTCACGTGCTTCCATTTTCAAATAGGAATTCACTTTCATTTTGTTGGATTTTAAGAACTAAGAATGAACAAAGACAAGACTAGTAAAAAAATATAAAGGGAATATTGATATTAATAAGTAGAGGACTTACTCAAAAAAACATTAGGTTTACAAGCATGTATACGAGCAAAAGAAAAAGGCCTCCTAGTCATAGTGAACCTAAGTGAATTAAGACATGTCACCATCATAATGTACTCACAAATTCCCCTTCATAGTGGTGTGATGGACTAATGATTGGTACTCATGTATAAGAAATTGCTTAGCAATGTGGACTCTAGAGGAAGTAAGCCCAAATCTTCAAGTGGTTGAGCCTTTATGAAAAGGTTTGCAATGTTATCTTATGTCGTCCACTGTTATCGTTAGTGTCCATGTGAAAGTCCAAATGGCCATCGAACATCTTTGTATATGTTCTTTAATAAAACATATAGTGGTCTATTCAACCATAGACTAGAACTTCAACTGCATTTGTAACACCTAAGAATTTTGTGTTTGAGCTCCTTGTGTATTGTGTGTTTTCTATGTATTCTATAGGCCCTCTACGAAGTATTGTGTGCAGCATCCATAGCTCAATTTTCTACCATGAAGGTATCTTCATGGAGCTCTCGAGAAGAAGAGTCCACTGTGGTGCACCACAATCGCATCATTTCACTGATATAAGAGCATTGTCAAGCAAAAAAGTTGTTGCTTTTGTACGAGATTTCTCCAAGGCTTATGACTAAGGCGGTGAACAGGGCATAGACCTTGGCATACCTTCTCATCTGAGTCTCCGAAGTCACCATTGATGCCATTGGTTGCACACGAGGGGGACCTCAATGAACAAGGAAGATAGAGATTCCCAATACTTCTCGAGAGATCACCCATTCTAGTACCGTTCGTCCCGGAGCTTGCGTCTCTTTGGTGATGCAGGTGGAAGAATTACCCAGCCTTGCCATAGGAGATGTATGCTAGTTGTTCATATGTGCTCGATAAGCCAAGTTGGCTTCTTTCGGTTAACTAATTATATGCAGTGGAGTCAAGGATGGCCTATGCAGGTCTACATGTAAGTGCTTGCAGTTTTATGAGCATTTCACATTGGTCATATGCTCATTTTGTAGAGGAGACTCTGGCAAAATTTTTCCAAATTTTTTGTTTTGTTAACTATATAGTGGTCGATTTACTCCTTGATACACTTATTGGTGTGAGCACACATATTCTCATATAATCCTTTTGGTTGGTCATTATTGTTCATCAATCCATTTCTCTAGGGATACTCTATTAAGTTTTCCCAAAATTTGACACTTGGTCACCCTTTTTGAGCCTTAGTGGTGTTTGGACTCTTCTAGCTCGAGTATCATTCTGGTCAGTTCTCGATCATCATGGCATCAAAGATCTCAAGCACATATGGTGGATCAAGGTCTAGTGCTAGTGTTCCCAGAAGGAGTTATAACTTGCAGGGCAAAGACCATTTTGAGATCCAAAAATTTGATGGTACAAACTTTGCTCTATGGAAGAATCATATTAAAGATGTGCTGATTTAGAGGAGGCAATGGAAGCCAGTAAATGGAATCTCAAAGAAGCCTGCTCACATGGATGAAGATGATTGGGATGAGTTGTGTTTAATTGCATGATTGCCCATCATCACCATGATCCATGCATAAGAATATTTGATAAATACATGGCATAAATAATATGTGAAGATGATGACTAGAGCACATTATTACATTCTTCTTGCACCATAAACACTGATAGAAATACAAAGACAAAGATAACAAACGATGGTAGAGAGAGAGAATAAGATACCAACACACTGCCAACCTTCACGACTTCAAACCGAGACAAACATACCCAAGGAATGTGTGCTCTTTTCATTCATTAAAGCCACATAGATATACATAAATTAAGCACCCGTTCGGAGAGGGTTCACACCTCCTCATGGAAGCCCTTCGGGGTGGCTTGAAATAGACCTTAATCAAGTGATTTCCAAGAATAAATACCAACCAAAAAGTGATCAAATAGTGCTCCCCTAACATTGGCATGCATGGTGGACCTGAACCCACACAATGATTACCAATGTCCTAGGTTAATTACATGTAACTGCCCTATCGAACATTGTGTCACCAACCAAAGTGCATAGCCCACCCATGGTATGGAAGATGAACCAAAGTCCATAAGTAATTGATCATACTATGTAAGAGAAAAGTAAATTACAATGCCTGGGATGGTAACCAAGATATACAAGCTACTCGTCTCTTACACAATAAACCACCTTTCTAAGTGCAAGTGCAAAGTATGGAAGATTTGTGACATTGTTTCATCTTATACATCAATTACATCATAGCCATATGGCTTTCTATCATCATCATATACAATATGTGTAAATCTTCAAGAGGATCCAACATAGCATTATACTCTAATCCAAAAACCTTTTAATTCATTCCATAGAGCTATCTTTAGTTCCTTCGAATTCCTCCTTCATAGCCTCAAATCATGGTAGCTACATCATAAATAATAAAAAACGAGTGATGAAGAATAGCTTGACTCCATAGGTTAGTACGATGATGGAAATGAATATATGAAGACCCAAACCACCATAAAAGCATATACCCCATAGTCCAACATAATCCACCACAAAACATGCGCTTAAAACAAAAGGAAAAATGAAAATCAATGAATTTTTTTGTTGTCTCAACACTACCTCACATTCACAATCCTCATAGAGTGTTTTTTTCTGATTAAATGCTACCTCACACTCGTTCAACATCGAAAACAAAACAACTGAGTGCTTCTATTGAGTTAACGCTACCTCACACTCATATCGCAACAACTTTATGCAAATGCACATTACCATCCATCATGCATCATGCAGAGGATACAAATTGTCATATGGTTCAAGTCTCGATGAATCAATCATGCCCATAATAGAAAACTCATAAGCGAGTTTTGCAAAAAAATGATTCAGACCATACAACTACTAGCCATGAGAATCACGAGTATAATGAATAGCAACATTGTCTTTATAAGAAATATCAATAGAATATGGTAAGTTCAATGAGGCCTTATAAGCAATTGATTTTGAATGTAGTGCAATGTCACGTGTATCCATCTTAAAGCAAACGCTTTGTCTAAGGTAGATGACTCAACAATATATGGATGTGCTACTCCAATGAATTGACAAGCTTGAAAATGTTTCATGTCTCGTGCATTTACCACACAGAGATGTTATTACCTTCCACGTCACCGCCAAATTCACGCACAATTCAAATAGTGACTGGAGAGTGTTTTCAACCTACTTTAGTATCTATAACCAAGAAGAGATGTCCTGCTATGAGTGAAAATATACGGAATATTCTTCAGTTCATCGCTAATGCAATCATTTTCAATTAATATACATGAAAGTACGCATACGAGGTACAATGTGGTTGCTTGGCATCTCCATCATCGATTATAACTGTTGGGGTTCGAGGTCTGGGGAAGCACGTGAATAGCACAAGGAAGAAGAAGAAGCTTGGAGCACAACACACAATACTGAATGTATTACCACTAGAACGTACAAAGATTAGTAACTCATTAGGGCACTAGGCGTATATACAAGCCGGGGGGAAAAACCTCTTAAAGAGGGAAAAAAGTGCCCCGACGGTCCCTGTGTGTTCACACACATCATTACCATTAGTAACCCATTACGGCAATAGGCGTATATACAAGCCGGGGGAAAAAAACCTCTTAAAGAGGGAAAAAAGTGCCCCGACAGTCCCCGTGTGTTCACACACATCACTACCTAAATATATCAAAAAAATCCTCCTAAGAGTGATGCACTGAACAAGGAGCTTCCACTCATGTATAAGGAAGTGCCAAGCTATGTGGAATCAATCCACAAAAGGAAGTAAGCTGAAAGCTTCAAACTTCTCCCTAGGCAGAGGCACTTAACCACCTGCCAATGCTTGACACCTGAGCAATGCATAACCTGCTCATATGTGAGACAACAAACTAAATATCTCGTCGAGTAATGCATAAGTAAATCAAGCATCCAACAGCCTACTGATAGAGAACAACATCAAATGCATCTCTAGCATCATGAAGGCTCAATCGTAAACCAGCCTCCATAGGAGTGGCAATGGGTTTACAATCTTCAAGGCCAAAATGCTACAATAATGTGTCAATATTTTTTTTTTGACACAAAGCTATTCTGCCATCAATGTGCATAAACTGAATGCCCAAATAATGATGCAAATGCCCCAAATCTAACATCTCAAATGATGCATGCAGATCAGCCTTAAAATCAGCAAAATGCTTCTCATGAGGACCATTGAGCAGCATGTCATCAACATACACGACAGTGATCAGAAGCACATCATTAGCATGCTTAACATATAACGTGCTTTCAGTTGGACTGTTCTCAAAACCATGTGCAATTAGATAGACATGTATCTTTTCATACCAAGCACGTGGTGCTTGCTTCAAACCATATAATGCCTTCTTCAACTTGCACATTTCATGCCCTTTCTGCACAAATCCACGAGGTTGAAAAACATACACTTCTTCATGCAAGTCACCATTCAAAAATGCACTTTTGATGTCCAATTGATGTACGTTCCAGCCATGATGAGCGGCAAGTGCACAGATGCTACGAATAGTAGTCATTCGGCAAGTAGGAGCAAAGGTATCATCAAAATCAATGCCTCTTCTGTGAGCATACCCCTTTTGTGGGATTTGAACTCAAGACCTACCAGCTAGGAGTATGATGGGCTAACCACTTGCCCCAAAAGCCATGGTTGAGGATTACTTCCGAATCCTCCCTCTTAGGGTGTGGTTCAACCATCTGCTGCCGATTATATCTTGAGTCTAACACTCTCTTCCCCTTCTAGAGATCATTGTCCTCAATGATCAGTCCTTGCTCTCCCCTTGGATTGATGTCCTCACCCTCGCACATTCTCTTGAACCATCTTGTCCTCAACCTTGGTCTCTTGAGCCTTGCCTTTCTGCTTCTTGGCCACTTTGCCTACAGACTTGCCTTGCTCTCAACCTTGGTGTCTTGAGCCTTGCCTTTCCGCTTCTTGGCCACTTGCCTACAGACTTGCCTTGCTCTCAACCTTGGTATCTTGAACCTTTCCTTTCCGCTTCTTGGCAACTAGCCTACGGACTTGCCTTGCTCTCAACCTCGGTCTCTTGAACCTGGTTCTCACCCATGATAGGTATCTTTGATCCCCAATCTAGTGTCTCCATGGAATGCTGGTTCCGAGAGCTTTCCAACGGTATATTACATGTCGAAATCTGACCTACGGATTGGGAGATACACTCAAATCTTTGTTAAGCTTACCTTTGAAATCGACGCGCGCGCCTTCCTTCAACTTCACCCAAGCCTACTTCCCATGCTCTGATACCAATTGTGGGATTTGAACCCAAGACCTACCAGCTAGGAGTATGATGGGCTAACCACTTGCCCCAAAAGCCATGGTTGAGGATTACTTCTGAATCCTCCCTCTTAGGGTGTGGTTCAACCATCTGTTGCCGGTCATATCTTGAGTCTAACACCTTTGCAACAAGTCTAGCCTTATACCTATCAACTGTTCCATCAGGCTTACGCTTCAGTTTGTATACCCACTTAGTGCCAATGGCCTTGTTGCCAGGAGACAAGTCACATAAAGACCATGTACCATTTTTCATGATAGCATCCTATTCAGATTGCATAGCAGCCATACAATTTTTAGAATTTTGTGCTTCATCAAACAAAATGGGCTCATTCTCATCACAAAGACTAGAGGCAGTTTATTTATGAACTATATAAATTATAAATTGGATTATTGATGTTTATCCTTTCACATCCTCACGAACCTTCAGTTGCTATATCAAAGACACCAAAACACATTAATACATTAAAAAATTCACACTTTAACAATTCCTTGTTCAACACATGCCATAATTCATAACATGCCCCTCAGTTGAAAAAGCAACTAACCTTAGTTGATAAAATAAAAATAAACATGGATGGCCAGTTACATGTTCCATCACTGAACGAACATAAGCATGTTCCATGTAAAAAGACATGCATGGAAATGTTAATGGAGGAGTTACATTAATGTGTTTGTGTATGATATGTAGAAATTAAGTGGCCATAATGGGTTGTTATTTGTGTTTTATGTATCCATTGACATTCGTCAATAGAGTGATTTTTGTACTTAACTAAATATCGATGATATTGAGTACATGTGCGTGTAGTAGTGACATCATGATCAATTATTTTGCTAGGAACTAAGACTTAAGATTGTTCTTCAATTAAAGGAGGGTCATCAAGAAGTGGAGTGAGTGGTAAAGTTCCTTTAAATGGTTTAAGTAAACTAACATGAAAAGAGTTATGTATATTCCAATGAGATGGTATACCTAATCTGAATGAATTATCATTAATTTTCTGTATAATGCAAAATGGTCCATGATAGCATGGTGCAAGTTTAATTTTAGGATGCTGGAGTTCTTGACTTTTCCTAATGTGCTCGTGAACATCGTGAAGTATAGAAATGTGATCTTGAGCAATAGAATCAGCCATTGGAATGTCAGTTTGAGTGAGTGACATGGGAATGGGAAGCTTTTTACCATAAACAATTTCAAAAGGTGCACGACCAGTAGTAGTGTGTATGGTGTTATTGTAAGCAAATTGAAGCAATGGAAACTTCTCATCCCAATTAGTGGGACTATCTAATGAATAACAAAACAATAAATCAAGAGCAATATTGTATGTCACCTCACTTTGTCCATTGCAGACAAAGTAATGATTTGACCTTCAAATTCAAAGTTAAAGGTATGTGTATGGTAGTCAATGTGTGGGTTATAATGATGACAAAAAGGCATACCGAGTATAACATCATAAGATTGCAAAGGTGCAATTAAAAATGTTCATGTATCTACATATGGCCCTATGCTAATCGTAGCATCTTGCCCTTCTTGTGTTACATTATAATGACTACCTTGAAAAATGTAGCTTTCACTTTATACAAGGAAGGAATTTTTTTTAATTTAAGTTCTTGTACTAATAAATGTGAAATGAAATCATGTGAACTACCATCGTCAACCAATAATAAATTTTGCCAAAACCACTCCGTGTAGGTAGTGACCGTGTCACCCTCCTTCCATGTAAAGGTTGTCCATGCATGTTGAACATGTAAATGATATTGAGGAGGAAGAAAAGAATCCTTCACTTTATCTTGGAAAGCCTTCCACGTGGTTGGACGATCTGTACTGTGACGCAGGACATTCCACGAGAGCTGAGTTTTTCCTACTAAATAGTTAGTGGTAAATTTGACTTTTTCACTTTCAACATATGTTTCATTAGTACAAAAGTCGTCAAACTATGATAACCATGAAAGAACTAAATGACCATCCTTATGGCCATCAAACAGCAAAAACTAGTAATTTTTAACACCAATATTGGAATGCATGCCATCCGATTGGCTAGAGATAACAACTTTTACCACCCTCATAAGGTTATCTTCATCAGATTGCATCTTCTGAAGTACTTCGTCATGTTGTCGAATCTCATCCTGAGCGCCTTGAAGTTCGTGTTGATATATTTAGGTAGTCATGTGTGTAAACACACTAGGATCACTGGGGCACTTTTTTCCTCTTTAGAAGGTTTTTTCTCCCGACTTGTATATACACCTATAACCCTAATGGGTTACTTATCTTTGTACATTCTAGTGGTAATACATTCGGTATTGTGTGTTGTACTCCAAGCTTCTTCTTCTTCTTCCTTATGTTGTTCATGTGCTTCCGCATACATCTAACTTCAACAATTGGTATCAGAGCAGGTTGTTGCTTCATCTAGGTCATCGTCGACACCCTTCCGATCACAGTCTCAAAATTGCACAAAATTTGGTGACCATACTCAGGGTGATTAGGAGATCAAAATAGCTTTGCTATGTGGTGCCGAAATCATGATTTGAGCTCTTTTTGGCTTCCAAACACGTTATCATAGCGATTGTGCATGCTATTTTGTCTTTTTGTGCCAAAGATATATACAAGTTTTTGTTTGTCAGTATAAGTATCTAAAAGTTTGCTATAGGTCTAGCAAAACTCGTTTGGATAGTCCTTTTCAACTTTTTCAAATACAATCATTTTTCTGCATCTGGGTATTTTAGTTAGTGGCCATGGCTGAAAGTAGTGATGTATTTCGTATGTTGGTTGTTGAGGATAAGTTGGATGGTATGAATTAACCATTGTAGGCTTATATGATGCATCATGTATTGGTCACAAAAGGACTATGGAATATTGTGCAGGGTGTTGAAAGACATCCTGTTACACCTGTGAATACAAGTACTACAAATATAGGTATAAGCTGATGCAGATGGCGTCGAAGATGGTGATATTTTGTAAATTCCTATTCGTGCTTCGGTTTCTGCTGCACCTATTGTATAGCAAATTCATTGGGATGACATAGATGCTCAGGCACATGCATTGATAGCCTTGTCTGTCAAACGTGCCATTATCCCTCACATTCCACTACAACAGATCGGCCGTATACCGAGGTTTTTACCGAGGGAAATGAATGCGGCTATTTTTGTCGTGACATCGGTGTAGCTGTCGGTATGCGCGTCGATACTATAGCCCTGGTATGGGCGTCGATAATTCCGACGCTCTTATTGACGCCCATAGTGACGCTCTGTTGGGTGCACCGTCGCGTATACCGGCGCCCGCTGGGTGTACCGACGCTTATTCCGATGACATTACTGGGAGTACCATCGCTTATACCGATGAACATATCTGCAAATTTTTTTTTGTGTAGAATGTGTTGTCTTTTGATACAGCAACATTACCATGATGTTGTTTAACAAAAGACAATACACTGCCCAAAAAAAACCGAGTACATGTGATGTGTACTCTAATGTCAACCGAAATATGATTTCATAAAACATAATATTATTGGACACAAAAGAGATAATCAGAATGAACCATGAACCATGTACAAAGAAAGTGATATATTTCCTAAATGAAGCATGTACAAAAGTGTGGCAAACCACTGTCATATATGATGCTTTTACAAAATGTGGCAAAGCAATGCATTGCCATATAAAATTCAAATATAAAATTTTGGTGTGCCACTGCCATACACATGCAAAGAACATTCCATATCAACAGTCCTGCAACAAAGAACATTAATGGAATGAGATAAATTCACATGAGATTACAAACAAGTAAAAACCAAATTTATAAATTAATCACCTCATCGCAAATGCTCCCATGAAACGATCGCATCGCGTCCCTCCAAGTCCTCCAATAGTGCAGTCAATCCGTGCTGATATCCGTAAGATGCTTCCGTTCGTGTTGGAGGACGACCCATTGCCAGCTCCTGCAACATATATACAAAACATTAGAGGAACATAGATGAGAAACTTAACACAAATAAATTCAATAAATGAAATGGTAATTATAAACTCATGATGCATCGTGTCATATCCGCTACTGCACAAATGTGACGGTCCAACGGTATCTAAATGTGTGGCTGCGGCATCCGCTGCTGGCGATATCGGTCAAGAGTCAGCTGTAGCTCGTCGCGAATCAGATCCCACTCCTAAGCATCTAACCATACAGGCTTTGGTAAGCCTGCTCTGAAAGCATCACGAGCCTTTGATCGTCGATGGGATGTCACCTCACGTGCGGTGTGCAAAATCCACTCTGAACTGACAAGAGACTGTCCATCGACTGGTCGGAACTCCTGATAAATCATTTGTGTGATATAATTCTTCCGATCTTTATCCGGTTCACTCCATTTCAGCATGATGGAGTGTCCAAACTGTATGGAGCAAAGTTGTCATATACGTGCACGCATTGCTTTGCCAACCGCATCCATCATCGGAGCTCCATCTCGGATACTATACACCTTGGAGTCATCATGGTCATGAGCACCCCAAGGTGTACGTGGTGTTCCACGTGGTGTACTGCGTAGTGTACCTACATTTGAGGTACTCGTCCTAGGAGTAGAAGTGGGCGAGACAACGTCTATCGCACTGCCTCCACAACAACCGCCTCCTCCATACCTACCTGTAGATCCACTCCTAGAACCTCCTGCTCTAGAGCGTGACCTAGATCTACGAGACGGACCAAAACCTGTATCGCGCCGAGGTGTCAAACGCACATGTCTACTACTAGACCCAGTAGGAGATGGCTGAAAAGATGGTCGTGGTGGAGTCACAAAGCTAGGAGACATACCTCCTGTGGGAGTAGCACCACCCGCAGGAGTGACACCGACAGGAGTGACACCGACGGGAGTGAGGCCGACAAGAGTAAGGCCGGTAGGAGTGAGGCCACCAACAGGAAGGCCGGGAGGAGTGCTACCACGAGCGATCCAATACTGTGACGCAGCGGCCATATATGCGGGAGGTACCTGAGAGATAAACTCTAAAAGCTGCTCCTCTGTCATGGAATGAGGAGTGACTGGAGGACTGTCTCCCATCGTGCTCTGTAACAAAAGAACTCAAATAATTAGTATGCGATAATAAAGGTAATATAGAGAATAAACAGAAAAAAAAACAAAAAATAGTACGTATTTTATTAAAAAATCCTCTAATCTAGCATCCTCTTGAAGATCCGATGCACCGAGAATATCTATCTCTATATTGATGGCTTCTAAATTGCTTGCTATGTTGGTTTCTTCCTGATCATCATCTATTTCTTCGTCTTCTCAAACAATGACTTCTTCTTCAATGACCTCTTCTTCTCGAACAATGACCTCTTCTTCTCGAACAATGATCTCTGAGTCCACTACAGATGGACTATCTTGTACATCTATATTCTCACAAATTTGTCTACTACGTGGGGCGACTTGTAAAACAAATAGCCACTCTGGTTCTTTTGAATCTGGTATAAAAACAACTTGCTCACAATGTTCGGGAAGTACAAATGTATCCCTTTCATCCGTCCATAATTTTGTGGAGTCGACTTGAAGCAAACCGCTTTTATCCCGCCTCACTGTTGCGTTTCTTCCAGAGGTGACTACTTTGAACCATTTCACATCAAAAACAAAATAATCAAACTTCCTAAACGATAGTTTCAAGATATCTTGAATCACACCACAATAATCTAGATGGCCTTCTTGAGCATTATCATCTCTTGCACTCGCTCTACTTTTTTGCAAAAAGCTCACCATCACCCCACTATCAAAAGTAGACCTATTTTTATCGATTCGTGCGATTCAAAAGCGTCGTCCATGAGACCATAGTGCACTGTATTTAGTATACTCCCAATCACATCCCTTTGCGAGTTCTTCTTCTTCTTCAGAGATATCTTCACCCGCTGCCTTTGCTTGTGAAACCGCTGTATCTAGCAATCTGCTCATTGGAAAAGGTGCAAGAGGTCGAAGACTTTCTAGAAGACGCAAAAATCGAGTGGAACGATTCTTTCAAAACTGAGATCTTTGCTTTGCATTGGTTTCCTTGGCAAGCTCATACCTTTCTAACCACTTCTGCATAGGCTTAGAGTTAACTATGCAAAACTTCATTACCTTCTCTTTGAAAGCTGCATCCATTTTCCTTTGCAACCCTTTACCTTGTGGTTCATCGCCTACGAGACGAACATCTTCATCATCGCTCCATAAGCGAGGCATTTCGGGATCCAACATACGTAGAAACTCAGTTATGAATACAAGAGACTCTTGTACAAGCCATCCCTCTGTCATGCTACCCTTTGGACGTGCTCTCTGTTGAACAAACCCTTTTAATGTCTTCATAAAGCGCTCTAAGAAGAACATCCATCGACTATGGACAGTTCCTGCTATTGCAACTTCATCTACCACATGAACCAGTAAATGAAGTTGAATAGTGAGAATACTTGTGGAAAAGTATTTCTCTACCATACAAACAACCTCGATAGCATTGAGTTTTGCATTCTCTATGCTATCTTTATTTATCTCTTTAGAAGAGATCCACCGTACTAAAGAACTAATTTTATAAATGGTTCTTCGTACATCCTCCGAAAGACAAACTTTTAGGGCTACAGGGAGCACAAACTGTAAAAACTTGTGCCAATCATGAGACTTGAGCCCTCCAAGATTGTCGTTTCGTGTGAAAGCAGTCTTTAGACACCTCATGCATCCAGTAGGTGTCCGAAACTCTGAAATTGTTTTCTTCACTTGTTGCTCTTCCATCCTGCGAAGCATCCAAGGAGCTCTTGGTAACGATACTGTTTCGTTGGGCTTAATAATTGCCCACAACTCTCGCATACAACCTCGCTCTTCTAAGTCATCCCTTTGTGCTTTGCTTTCTTTCTTTTCAATCAAAGTTTTCCAAAGAATCTCTCCCACATTCTTAAAAATATGCATCGGGTCTACCAAATGATTGATCAACAATTCACTCCAATAAGGGAGTTCATGAAAAAGAGACAACCGCTTGATGCCAGTGACTGGATTTTTTGAATCCCACAGTTGTTTCCAATCGCTAGCTTTCATTTGGCGTTGCGCTTGTCGACCAATTTGTCCTTCATGTAAAACATGTCCATCATGCAAATATCTATGGTGTCCTTCATAGACAGTTTTACGTAGTGCTTTGGAATACCGTGCTTCGAGTCGTGGACCGCACAAGGGACAAGCATGGTAACCCGAAATCGATAAACCTGAACATTCACCATAACCAAGCCAATCATGCATCGTCCACATAAGTATGCCTTGCACTCGCATGTTTCGTTTTCTTATAGGTTGAGACATGTCACGCATAGTAATCCCATCCCATAAAATGCGCAGTTCTTCCACAAGTGGTGCAAGATATACATCCATGTTTTTTACCTTATACTTACCTGGTACAATAAGAGCTAATAATAAATGACCTTTCTTTGTGGCCAGCCATGGTGGGATGTTATAATTCACTAAACATACAGGCCATGTGCTCCATGAAGAACTGCATAAACCAAATGGATTCACTCCATCCATAGTTAGGCCTAGACGTATGGACCGAGGCTCACTAGAAAACTCTGGCCACTTACTATCTATGTGCTTCCAAGCATCAGAGTCAGCAGGCACTCGCATTACACCATCTGTAGACCTGCTCTTTGTATGCCATGACATTAACTCAGCTATAGATTTGCATCTAAACATGTTGTTAATTCGTGGAATGATAGGAAAGTGGCGAAGAACCTTTGCGGGGATTGCTTCGACTACAAGGTCTTCTCTAAATCTATTTGCTCCACACTTTGGACATACCTGGAGATGCTCATATTCATTCCAAAAGAGAATGCAATCATTCGGACAAGCATGAATTTTAGTATAATCCATTCCAATGGATTGTAAAAGTTTTTTTGCATCTCCACGTGTTGGAGGCATGTGATTGCCCTCTGGCAAAAATTGATCTTTAAGAAGCCTACAATAAGCAATTAAAACCATGTTAGTAAATAAAGTTATTTTGATACAACAATGAAAGCCAATTTGTTCTCCACTTACCTGAACAATTCAGTGACACTACTATCTGACCATCCATAAATGGATTGCAGATTGAGCATCACGAGTGACGCACGTAGTACAAATATCTTTGCTCCATTGTAAAGTGTTAAACGAGCTAGTCTTCGCATGTTTTCATATTCTTCATCGACTTCTGATCGTGGAAATTATGTTGTGTCCATGAAACTCTCGACATCTTCACCACCATCATGATCTTCGTCCATCTCATAAAATGCTTCAAACATCTCTTCCATATGTTCATTTTGTGTAATACTATTAGTAATTGCTTGTACGTCTAAGTCCTTCTTTGTTCTCTTTTGTCCACGAGAGGTTACCGGTGCAATGTCGTTTGGGTCCATTTGCTGTCGTTTTCGATAAATTTGATACTTGCACTGAGTGCAAGGACACGCCATTCTCTCCTCCGGATCCAAAGAAGCCATCTCCTACAATATGGATATTTTAGATCATATGTTTTTTTATTAAACCTAAAAATCTTACTCCTAAAGACTTAAACCTGAAATACTAAAACCTAAATACTTAAACACCTAAAAAAACCTAAAACCCTAATCTTAAAACCCTAATTATATATATTTAATTAAATTATTTAAAACACTAGTATTTTTTATATTTATTTATCTATATAATTATCCTATATATATATATATATATATATATATTAATTCAAAATTTTTCCTTAAATCTTAAAACCCTAAAACCCTAATCCTAATCCTAAAAACCTAAAACCCTATTATATATATATATATATATATATATATATATATATATATATATATATATATATATATATATATATATATATATATATATATTTATTCAGATTTTTTCCTTAGACCCTAAAACCTAAAACCCTAATTCTAATCCTAAAAACCTAAAACCTTAATCCTAATTCTAAAACCTAAAACCCTATTTTATATATATATTTATTTATTTATTCAAATTTTTTCTTAATTAGTCCTATTTTTATATATTTAATTATATATATTTAATTAAATTATTCAAAACACTAATATTTTTTATATTTATTTATCTATATAATTATCCTATTATATATATATATATATATTTATTTATTCAGATTTTTTCCTTAAATCTTAAAACCATAAAACCCTAATCCTAATCCTAAAAACCTAAAACCCTATTATATATATATATATTTATTTATTCATATTTTTTCCTTAAACCCTAAAACCCTAATCCTAATCCTAAAAACCTAAAACCCTATTATATATATATATTTATTTATTTATTCAAAATTTTCCTTAAACCTTAAAACCCTAAAACCCTAATCCTAAAACCTTAATCCTAATCCTAAAAACCTAAAACCCTATTTTATATATATATTTATTTATATATTCATATTTTTTCTTAATTAATCCTATTTTTATATATTTAATTATATATATTTAATTAAATTATTTAAAACACTAATACTTTTTATATTTATTTATCTATATAATTATCCTATTATATATATATATATATATATATATTTATTTATTCAGATTTTTTCCTTAAATCTTAAAACCCTAAAACCCTAATCCTAATCCTAAAAACCTAAAACCCTATTTTATATATATTTATTTATTTATTTATTCAGATTTTTTCCTTAAACCCTAAAACCCTAAAACCTTAATCCTAATCCTAAAAACCTAAAACCCTATTTTTTATATATATTTATTTATATATTCAGATTTTTTCTTAATTAATCTTATTTTTATATATTCAATTATATATATGTGTGTATATATGTTATGTAGGTGTTAAAACCCTAAAACCTTAATCAGAAAGAATTAGACTTAAACCTAAAATACTAAAACATAAATACTTAAACACCTATAAAAATCTAAATGTGTAAATGTGTAGATATGTGTGTGTGTATGTATGCTCTATTTTGCTATGTGTATGTATGCATGTGTGTATATGTGTATGTGTGTGTATGTATGCATGCATGTGTGTATATGTGTATGTGTGTGTATGTATGTGTGCGCATGTATGTGTGTATGTGTGTGTATGTGTATGTATGCATATGTGTATATATGTGTGTGTATGTATGTGTGTATGTATGTGTGTATGCATGTGTGTGTATGTATGCATGTATGTATATTTGTATGTGTGTGTATGCATGCATGTGTGTATGTAAGCATGCATATGTGTATATGTGTGTGTATGTAAGCATGCATGTGTGTACATGTATGTGTGTATGTATGCATGTGTAAATGTGTAGATGTGTGTGTGTGTATGTATGCTCTATTTTGCTATGTGTATGTATGCATGTGTGTATATGTGTATGTGTGTGTATGTATGCATGCATGTGTGCATATGTGTATGTGTGTGTATGTATATGTGTGCATGTATGTGTGTATGTGTGTGTGTATATGTGTGTGTATGTATGTGTGTGTGTATGTATGCATGTATGTATATTTGTATGTGTGTGTATGCATGCATGTGTGTATGTAAGCATGCATGTGTGTATACGTGTGTGTATGTAAGCATGCATGTGTGTACATGTATGTGTGTATGTATGCATGTGTAAATGTGTAGATGTATATGTGTGTGTGTATGTATGCTCTATTTTGCTATGTGTATGTATGCATGTGTGTATATGTGTATGTGTGTGTATGTATGCATGCATGTGTGTATATGTGTGTATGTATGTGTGTGCATGTATGTGTGTATGTGTGTGTGTATGTGTATGTATGCATATGTGTATATATGTGTGTGTATGTATGTGTGTATGTATGTATGCATTTATGTATATTTGTATTGTGCGTGTATGCATGCATGTGTGTATATGTGTGTATGTAAGCATGCATGTGTGTATATGTGTGTGTATGTAAGTATGCATATGTGTACATGTATGTGTGTATGTATGCATGTGTAAATGTGTAGATGTGTGTGTGTGTGTATGTATGCTCTATTTTCCTATGTGTATATATGCATGTGTGTATATGTGTGTGTGTGTGTATGTATGCATTCTTTCTTTTCATCATTCTTTATCTCTCACTCTCTCTCTCTCTCTCTTTCCCTCTCTCTCTCTCTCATCTCTCTCTCTCATCTCTCTCTCTTTCTCTCTTTCTCTCTCTATCAATAGACAATAAAACAATCACTTACAAGTATGTCCCTCTTTTGGATCGTTGTCGTCGAAACGTAATGTAGGTCGTCTATCATTGAATTCCAAACAATCGACGCCAAAAAACTTCTGCAAAATCAAAGAGAAGAGAAATTATAAGACCTAAAACATAGAGAAAGACAAAGGCTAATAGTATGCACACTACTTACCAAGATCTCCGATCTAAACCGAGGGAGAGTGTGTGTGTGTAGAGAGAGAGATCTGTGTGTGTGTGTGTGTTCACAAGACAATGCAGTTCGCAATTCGCTTCGTGCACGCAAGTTCGACAGAAGACAAACAGTACTCAAACACGCACAAAAAAGTGAAGTTTTGCTCTTGGGTTCCCGATATGTTTAAAAGTCGGCCTCGGTATGGATGTCGGTAACTTCCAATAAATTACCGATGCTCATATCGACGGTTATACCAACGCTTATACTGACGGCTGTGGAGCACACCGACGATCCGTTTAAAATGGTCATACCGACGGTCACTTGAACGTCGGTATCTTTAAGTCATGTTTTTTTACGTTTATACCGGCGTCGCGAGTGACCGTCGGTATAAGCGGCGTCGGTATGCCCCTCATATGTAGTAGTGTTCGCTATTGCAGAACAACTAAGGATGCTTGGGATACACTTAACACATTGTACCAGGCTAGGAATGAGACGTGTGTTGCTTACCTCCGAAATAGTTCGAGAGTGAGCACATGAATGAAGGTGATTCTATGGACATTTCTCTGAAAAAGATCAAGGATTTGAAGGAACAATTGATCTCTGCTAATGGAGTCCTTCCTGACAGTTCACTTGTACAAAATGTTCTGAATGTTCTTCTCGACTCATATCAGAGTTTTGCTTCTATTCTTCGTTTGATGATGAAAGGCAATCCAAATGCCTTAACATTTGAAGAGTTAGTTTTTGTTCTGTTGTAGGAAAATGAGCCCAAGCAGAACAGGTCTATTATGCGTGTTGCAGATCAAGCTTTCCTAACTAGTTAGAAGCGCAAAGGAAAATGGAGCTCTTCTACTAGTAACCACAAATCTACTAATTCTGCACAATCGAAGAAGGAAGACAAAAATGAGAAGAAATAAAAAAAACAGAAATTGTTTTACAAATATTGTAAAGCAAATGATCATGTCATTAAGAGCTGTCCGAAATTGGCTTCTAAAGAGGCAAAGGAAAAAGAGGTCGGAATGGTTGTTGCAGAGGCCTCTACACCAAAAACAGAGTCTAATAATTTTGTGCAGGATGAAGAATGGGCGTTTACTACTGTTTGTAGTTTTGACCCATCTTCTCATGAGCAGTGCATGTCTGTAGAGACTCAGATGTTTGGTACTTTGATAGTGGGGTGACCAAACATATTACCGCGCAACACATTTTTTTCTCTTCACTCTAGCCTGCCCCTATAGGGAATACTGTTAGATTCACCAACAACTCCTCTTAACTTGTTATGGGAGTTGGTAAGATCATTCTGACCACTACTGATGGTAGTTCTTTTACATTGTCAGATGCTTTATTTGTGCCACGGATCAAGAAGAATGTGTTATCAGTTTTGACCTTAGCCAAGATTGATTTGTTGTGAAATTTATTGATGACAGATGTACAGTTCATGATCTGTCGAATGGCGATGCGATTATTGCTTTTGGCATTTTATCTCATGGGTTGTATAAGCTCATAGATTATGAAAAATCTATGAATGATTCAACATGTGAAGGACATGATTCTCAGGCTATGTCAGATGCAAAGCTTTGGCATGCACGCTTTGCTCATATGAATTTTTCTAGTTTGCTACGCGTGCAAAAATATGAAATGGTGTCCTCTTTGCCCAAACTTTAGGCACCTTGTAAACATGTATGTGAAGGCTATATTTTGGGCAAAATGTTACGTTCCTCCTTTCCAAAAGATGGTTCAGTTTGAGCTACTTAAAATTTGAAGCTTCTTCACAGTGATGTCTGTGGTCCCATGTAGACACCCTCTTTTGGGAACTATCTTTACTTCGGGACTTTCATTGATGATTTTTCCAAGCATGCATGGGTATATCCATTGAAAGCAAAGTTCCAAGTGTTCATGTGCTTCAAATGGTTTTTGGTTTTGGCTGAAAATCTATCAGCATGTAAAATGGGCACCCTCCGTTCTGATCGAGGGGGGGATATATGTCTTCTAACTTTAATGCATTTCTGGTTGAACGTGGGGTAAAACATTACACCTCAACAGAATAGTGTATAGTGCCGTATACACCTCAATGGAATAGTTGCTGAACGAAAGAACATGTCACTCATGGAGATGGCGAGGTGCTTTATCACATAGTTTCTAGCTTGAGGCTATTATGTGTGCAGCATATGTACTTAACGGGTGTCCCACTAAAGCGATGTAGTCTATTACTCCATATGAGGCTTGGCATGGTCACAAGCCATCTGTTTCTCATCTTCATGTTGTTGGTTGTTTGGCATATGCATTAGTGCATGAACAACATCGCAGAAAATTAGATGATAAAGAAGTAAAATGTATTTTTGTTGGGTACAGTCCTTAAAGTAAAGGCTATCGTCTGTATCATCCATAGTCTAAATGCATTTTGGTTAGCTGTGATGAGGTTTTTTGTGGAAGATGTTATTGAATTGTTACTTTCATATACTAAGGAGACATTTGATAGCTCCAAAGACATGTATGATACTTTATTACCTCTTTTTACAGGTGGAAATTATAGTGTTCGTCCTAATGAGGCAACTTCTCAGCCTTTGCAGGTTTCATGTGATGATGGAGATCATTCCATTTCTGATGCAGATTTACATGATGCACTTGTTGATGAGAGAGCTGATATTGAGCAGGCAAAAACTATGCCAAAATGGTTGGAGCACACTTTGCATGATAGAAAATTAGATGCACCTTTGTCATATCGTACTCGTTCAGGCTCTCATAGTGCCTCTTTTGCATCAGATTTCTATGCTATAGTTTTGTCTAGTCTCTATGATGAGAATGAGCCTATTTCATTTGATGAAGCACAAAATTCAAAAAACTAGATGGGTGCTATGCAATCTGAATATGATACTACAATGAAGAATGGTACCTGGTCTTGTGTGAATTGCCACGTGGCAAGAAGGCCATTGGCACTAAGTGGGTATACAAGCTGAAGCGTAAGCCTGATGGAACATTTGAGAGGTACAAGGCTAGGCTTGTTGCAAAGGGTTATGCATAGGAAAAAAGGCATTGATTTTGATGAGACCTTTGCACCTACATGCCAAATGACTATTGTTCATTGCATCTATGCACTTCCAGCTCATCATGGTTGGAATGTACATCAGTTCGAAATTAAAACAACATTTCTGAATGGTGACTTGGATGAAGAAGTGTATGTTTTTTAGCCCCGTGGCTTTTTGCAGAAAGGGCATGAAAACCAAGTGTGCATGTTAAAGAATGCATTATATGGTTTAAAGCAAGCACCACGTGCTTGGTATGAAAAGATACGTGCCTATTTGATTGCACATGGTTTTGAGAGCAGTCCTATTGAAAGCCCCTTATATGTTAAGCGTGCTAATGATATGCTTCTGATCATTGTTATGTATGTTGATGACATGCTGCTCACTCGTCCCCATGAGAAGCATATTGCTGATTTCAAGGATGATTTGCATGCCTCATTTGAGATATTTGATTTGGGGCATTTGCATCATTATTTGGGCATTCAATTTATGCATGTTGATGGTGGAATGGCTTTGTGTCAAACCAAATATATTGACACATTATTGCAACATTTGGCCTTGAAGACTTTAAATGTATTTCCACTCTCTATCAGTAGTCTATTGGATGCTTGATTTACTTATGCATTACTCGGCCAGATATTCAATTTGGTATCTCACAGATAAGCAGGTTTATGCATTGCCCAGGTGTCAAGCATTGGCAGGTGGTTAAGTGCATCTTTCGCTACTTGAGTGGTACCCAGCTCCTTGGATTTTTTTTTCCCTAGGGGGGATCACTACCGCCAGATTTGCATGCTTTTTTTGATGATGATTGGGCTGGTTGCTATGACACTCGTGTGTCCACTAGTGGTTTTTGCTTCATGCTTGGTAGCTCATGCATATCTTTTCCAATTGTGAGGTTGAGTATAGGGCAACTCTCACAACGATTGTTGAGTGTGTATGGCTCAGATGCCTTATGGCTAATTTGGGTGTTGGTCAGTCTTCTGCCACCACCATCTTCACTGATAGTTAGAGTGCATTAGCAATTGCGAGGAATGATGTGTTTCATGCTCGCACTAAGCACATTGAGGTGCATTATCATTATGTCAGGGAGAGGTTCTCTATTGGAGAGATCAGCTTGGCATATGTGCCCATGCAGGAGAACATTGCATACCTTTTCACGAAGGCCTTGCCTAGGGAGAAGTTTGAAGCTTTCCACAAAGCTTTGGGGTTACTTCCTTTTGTGGATTGATTCCACATAGCTTGGCACTTCCTTATACATGAGTGCCATCTCCTTGTTCACCACATCACTCCCAGGGGATTTGCTGATATATTTAGGTAGTGATGTGTGTGAACACACTAAGATCATCGGGGCACCTTTTTCCCTCTTTAGGAGGTTTTTTCCCCCAGCTTGTATATATGGCTATAACCCTAATTGGTTACTTACCTTTGTACATTCTAGTGCTAATACATTTTCGTGTCACAAGAGCTCGAGCTATTGCTTGAGTGTTACCTCGGGTAGAGGTGACTCACTGAAATCGTCCATGGTGTTCGTAGGTCCATCGGTATGTAGGGAACAAAATCCTCTTGCTAGATATGTAAAAACAATTTTGAGATTGTTTGAATTAAAATGTAAAAGGAAGGGTTATTATTGGGGATTGAAAAATTAAGAAAGAGATGCAAGTTGTATTAAATATAAGAAAAGAGAACTAGAGTGACAACACAAAGAGATAAACACTTGAGAGTGAGGTTGTGGGTTCAAATCCTCCCTCTTTGGTAAAGATAAAACTCTTATTTCCACTAATAAATTAAAAATGGTTCGCACATAGCCAACAACTACCAATGGTCGCCAAGGGAGCCATGGGTGCCAAAGATGCCAAAGTGATGCCTTAGTTATGCCTAAGTTCTATGCCTTAGTCGACACCTTGGAGTAAGCCGAAGGAATAAATGTAGGTTCTAGTTCCCGAATTGAAACCGAAACTGAAACAAAAACTAGAACCAAAATCAAAACCATTATGGAAATAGAAATGGAGATGGAAACTGATTCGGAATCAGAATCGCAAATAGAGAACAAATTGGTGAACAACGAATAGTGAAATAGACATCAAATGCCAAAACAAACAGAAATAGATCCCTCTATAGTGATGTGCATAGAGCTCTGATACCACTATTATCAAGATCTTAACTCATGCGCACACAGAGAAAATAGATACACAAGGAAACGAGAAAGAACGCAATATTGGGTGCAATCTCCCCCATGCACTCTGTTTTGACAGTCCACAGAGTGCATGTATTTATAAGATTTTTTGATTATGTCAAAATAGTAGTTACATAAAAGGAGCTTCGAAAAGCATGCATGAAAGTAAAAGTTGGTCTCTTTTGTAGAGAGCCTTTGCTTTTAATAACAAAAATTGCGATCTACAGTGACCCTTATTCTAACCACTACTTTACTAATTGTTTTTAAAAATAGAACTCTCTATGCGAATTTATTTACAAACTATATAAATTATAAATCGGTTTATTGATGTCCGTCCTTTCACGCCCTCACGAACCCTCAACTGCTATATCAAGAACACCAAAACACGTTAATATATTGATAAATAAACACTCCAACAATTCCTTGTTGAACACATTCCATAATTCATAACAGATCCACATCATCACATGAAACCTGTAAAGGCTGAGAAGTTGCCTCATTAGGACCAATACTAGAGTGTCCACCTATAAAAAGAGGCAACAAAGTATCATACATGTCTTTGGAGCTAACATATGTCTCTTTAGTACATGAAAGTAATGGATGAATAACATCTTCCACAAAAACAACATCATGGCTAACCAGAATGCGTTTAGTCTATGGATGATACAGACAATAGCCTTTACTTCCAGAATTGTACCCAACAAACATAGATTTCATAGCTTTATCATCCAGTTTCTTGCATTGTTGTTCATGCACTAATGCATATACCAGACAACGAAAAACACGCAAGTGAGCAACATATGGCTTGCGACCATGCCAAGCCTCATATGGAGTGATAGACTGCAATGCTTTAGTGGGACATCTGTTAAGTACATACACCTCGCCATCTCCATGAGTGACCTGTTCTTCCGTTTAGGAAGTCCATTCTATTGAGGTGTATATGGCACTATACATTGATGTTTTATCCCACGTTTAGCCAGAAATGCATTAAAGTTATAAGACATATATTCCCCTCGATCAAAATGGAGGGTGCCCATTTTACATGCTAACAGAACTTTAGCCAAAACCAAAAACCGTTTGAAGCACATAAACACTTTGGACTTTGCATTCAATAGATATACCCATGCATGCTTGGAAAAATCATCGATGAAAGTCACGAAGTAAAGATAGTTCCCAAAAGAGGGTGTCTCCATAGGACCACAAACATCACTGTGAATAAGCTTCAATTTGTGAGTAGCTCAAACTGAACATCTTTTGGGAAGGAGGAATGCTTCATTTTTCCCAAAATATAGCCTTCACATACATGTTTACCACGTGCCTCAAGTTTGGGCAAAGAGGATACCATTTTAGATTTCTGCAGGCATATCAAGCTTGCAATATTCAGATGACCAAAGTGTGCATGCCAAAGCTTTGCATCTGAGATAGCCTGAGAATCATGTACTGCACATGCTAAATCATTCACAGATTTTTCATAGTCTATGAGCTTACAAAGCCCACGATATAAAATGCTGGAAGCAATAATCACCTCATCATTTGATAGATCATGAACTATACATATGTCATCAACAAATTTCACAACCAATCCAATCTTCACTAAAGCTAAAACTGATAATAGATTCTTCTTGATCCCTGGCACAAATAGAGCATCCGACAATGTGAAAGCACTACCATCAATAGTAGTCGAAATGGTCTTACTAACTCCCATGATAGGATAAGAGGAGTTGTTGGCACATGTGACAATATTCCCTATAGGGCATGCTCGAGTGAAGTGAAGAAACTCCACTATGAGGTAATATGTTTGGTTGCCCCACTATCAAAGTACCAAACATCCGAGTCTACAACAGACATACACTGTTCATGAGAAGATGGGTCATAACTGCAAAGAGTGGTAAATGCCCATTCTTCATTCTGCAGAAGATTAGTAGACTCTGTTTTGGATGTAGAGGCATTTGCAACAACCATTCTAGCCTCTTTAGCAGCCGGTTTTGGACAACTCTTTATGACATGATCATTTCATTTACAGTGTTTGCAAAACAATTTCTGCTTTTTTGTTTTCTTCTCTTCTCTGTCTTCCTTCTTCGATTGTGCAGAATTGGCAGATTTCCGCTTACTAGTAGAAGATCTCCATTTACTTTTGCCCTTCTTACTAGCCAGGAAAGTTTGACCTGCAACATGCACAATGGACCTGTTCTACCTAGTCTGATCTTCCTGCAGTAGAACAAAGACTAACTCCTCAAATGTTAAGGCATTTGGATTTCCTTTTATCATCAAATGAAGAGTAGAAGCAAAATCTGATATGAATTGGGAAGACCATTCAAAACAACTTGCACAAGTGAACTGTCAAGCAAGACTTCATCAACAAAAATCAATTGTTCTTTCAAATCTTTGATCTTTATCAAAAAACTGTCCATGGAATTACCTTCATTCATGTGCTCAATCTCCAACTGTTTTCTGAGCTAAGCAACACAAGCCTCATTCCTTGCTTGGTATAAAGTGATAAGTGTATCCTAAGCATCCTTAGCTGTTTTGCAAGAGTGAATGTGAGGAATAATGGCATGTTTAACAGACAAAGCTATCAATGCATGTGCCTGAGCATGTCTACCATCCCACCAAATTTGCTCTATAGTAGGTGCAACAGGAACTAGAGCACAAACAGGAACATGAAGAATATCATCATCTTCAACGCTATCTGCATCACCTTTAGCAATTGTGTTTGCAGGTGAAATTTCACCTTTACCAACTGTGTTTGTAGATGAAATAGGACGTTTATTCATGATGCATCATATAAGACCATAATGGGTAATCCATACCATCCATCTTATCCTCAACAACCAACATACGGAATACATCACTGCTTTCAGCAATGGCCACTGATTAAAATACCCTGATACAGAAAATTGATAGTATCTCAAAAAGTTGAACAGAACTACCTTACTGAGTTCTGCTAAACATGTAGCAGACTTCAAGACGCTTATATTGGCGAATCAAAACCTGTATATATCTTTGGCACAAAAAGACAAAATAGCATACACAAGGTGTTACGATAGTGCGTTCGGAGGTCAAAACAAGCTCAGATCACGATTTTGGTAGCACAAAGCAAAGCCTTTTTTATCTCCTAATCACCCTAACTATGCTCACCAATTTTTGTTCAATTCTGAGACTATGACCGGAGGGGTGTCGACGATGCTCTGATACCAATTGTTGGAGTTTGAGGTCCACAGAAGTACGCAAACAACACAAGGAAGAAGAAGAAGCTTGGATCACAACACACATTACTGATTGTATTACCACTAGAATGTACAAAGATTAGTAAACCATAACGGCAATATGTGTATATACAAGCCGGGGGGAAAAAACCTCCTAAAGAGAGAAAAAAGTGCCCTAGTGATCCTAGTGTGCTCACACACATCATACCTAAATATATCAACAAGAACCAACAAGAGATTAAAAAAAATCCACAATGGAAAGCCCTTCCTTCAAGAAAAAAACTCAATACGTAAATAGGAAATTGTGACGTAGCATTTTTGTCATGCAAGCATGAATTACTTGCGGTTGAACATTTTAGACAGCAAATGCAGAGAGGTACCAAAATGTTAGCGTACATGCATCAGAATTGACAGAATGAGATGAGAATGCGGAGATTTGCACCAGAACGGATGGAATTCCATCAAACCTGCACCGGGACAGACTGAATTTCACCGAACTAGAATCGAAACAGATGGAATTTCATTGGATGGAAATGAGAATGGATGGAATTCATCGGGAGGAGTAACTGAAACTTGATGGACAACTATGCAAGGTCACATGCGTGTTACACTTATGTGTTCCTCGAGTAGCTT
The DNA here is from genome assembly GCA_020310875.1 of Ceratopteris richardii. Lineage (NCBI taxonomy): Eukaryota > Viridiplantae > Streptophyta > Polypodiopsida > Polypodiales > Pteridaceae > Ceratopteris > Ceratopteris richardii. The sequence goes on from CM035424.1 coordinate 106,237,605, forward strand.
TGATGTGAACCTTTTCCCTAATGGACACTTTTTACTCTAGTGTTGGCTAGAGGTTTTCTCCCCATGCTATCACATACATGATGCACTCATATGTGGTGGTACTTTGTACTTAGAGATATTATTAAGCTCTAACTTCAGTTCAGTTCATTGTTAATAAAGAGAGCAATTCTAGCCATCCATCTTATCTGTGTTGGAGTTAGACGTCTGCGGAAGCACACGAACAGCACAAGGAAGAAGAAGAAGCTTGTAGCACAAACACACAATACTGAATGTATTACTAGAGAATGTACAAAGATAAGTAGCCCATTAGGGCAATAGGCGTATATACAAGGGGGGGGGGGAAACCTCCTAAAGAGGGAAAAAAGTGCCCCGGTGGTCCTAGTGTGTTCACACACATCACTACCTAAATATATCAACAAATCCCCCCTGGGAGTGATGCGGTGAACAAGGAGCTGGCACTCATGTATAAGGAAGTGCCAAGCTATGTGGAAATCACTCCACAAAAGGAAGTAAGCCCAAAGCCTTGCGGAAAGATTCAAACTTCTCCCTAGGCAGAGCCTTCGTGAAAAGGTCTGCAATGTTCTCCTGTGTGGGCACATATGCCCAACTGATCTCCCCAGCAGAGGACCTCTCCCTGACATAGTGATAATGCACCTCAATGTGCTTAGTGCGAGCATGGAACACAGGGTTCCTCGCAACTGCCAATGCGCTCTGACTGTCAGTGAAGATGGTGGTGGCAGAAGACTGGCCAACACCCAAATCAGCCATAAGGCGTCTGAGCCACACACACTCAACAGTCGCTGTGAAAGCTGCCCTATACTCAGCCTCACAACTGGAAGTGGCCACAGTAGGCTGCTTCTTGCTCAACCAAGATATACATGAGCTACCAAGCATGAAGCAAAAACCACTGGTGGACACATGAGTATCATAGCAACGAGCCCAATCTGAGTCAGAAAAAGCATGCAAATCTGGCGGTAGTGATCCCCCCTTGGGATAAAACAACCCAAGTAGCCGAGTACCACTCAAGTAGCGAAAGATGCGCTTAACCGGCTTCCAATGTGTGACTCCTGGGCAATGCATAAACCTGCTCATATGTGAGACAGCAAACTGAATATCTGGCCGAGTAATGCATAAGTAAATCAAGCATCCAATAGCCTGCTGATAGAGAATAGCATCAAATATCTCCAGCATCATGAAGACTCAATCGTAAACCTGTCTCCATAGGAGTGGCAATAGGCTTACAGTCTTCAAGGCCAAAACACTGCAATAATGTGTCAATATATTTTGTTTGACACAAAGCCATTCCACCATCAACTTGCATAAACTGAATGCCCAAATAGTGATGCAAATGCCCCAAATCAGACATCTAAAATGAGGCATGCAAATCAACCTTGAAATCAGCAATATGCTTCTCAATAGGACCAGTGAGCAGCATGTCATCAACATAGACAATAATGATTAGAAGCACATTATTAGCACGCTTAACATATAAGGTGCTTTCAGTTGGACTGTTCTCAAAACCATGTGCAACCAGATAGGCATGTATCTTCTCATACCAAGCACATGGTGCTTGCTTTAAACCATATAATGCCTTCTTTAACCTGCACACCTGGTTTTCATGCCCTTTCTGCACAAAGCCACGGGGCTGAAAAACATACACTTCTTCATGCAAGTCACCATTCAGAAATGTTGTTTTAATGTCCAACTGATGTACATTCCAACCATGATGGGCTGCAAGTGCACAAATGCTCCGAACAGTAGTCATACGGCATGTAGGTGCAAAGGTCTCATCAAAATCAATGCCTCTTTCCTACGCATAACCCTTTGCAACAAACCTAGCCTTATGGCATTCTTGCCAGGAGGCAAGTCACATAAAGACCATGTACCATTCTTCATTATAACATCATATTCAGATTGCATAGCAGCCATCCAATTTTTTGAATTATGTGCTTCATCAAAAGAAACAGGCTCATTCTCATCACACAGACTAGACGTAGCCATAGCATAGCAATCTGATGCAAAGAAAAAGAAGATTGCTTTGATAATCAAGAAAAAAATGATAGTAATAACCCAAGAGGGGGGATAAGACACATATTGTAATTACAGATGATATGGGATCAGAAGAAGAAGATTCATTGATCAATCTTGTTAGAGAGTTTAGAGATGTATTTTCCTAATTTGCTGTCACGCAAAGTCTGCACCAGCCATTTTGGCATAGTTTTTGCCTGCTCAATATCAGCTCTCTCATCAACAAGTGCATCATGTAAATCTGCATCAGAAATAGAATGATCTGCATCATCATATGTAACCTGCAAAGGCTGAGAAGTTGCCTCATTAGGACCAGCACTAGACTGTCCACCTGTAAAAAGAGGCATCAAAGTATCATACATGTCTTTGGAGCTAACAGATGTCTCCTTAGTACATGAAAGCAATGGCTGAAGAAGAAGTATGAAGAAGAAGAAGTATGAAGATGGTTTAGAGAAGGAGATTCAAGCTAAGCTTCACTCATGCCAACCTACATCGCTTCATGAAGCTATTTCCTTCGCTCATGATGTGGAGAAAGAGTACCGATCGATTATCAAAATGATCATTTAGCGGTAACCATGTTAGCAACAATAACCTTTTCACTAGTCTAATTTTCTTTGATTATCAAAATTCCATTTTTGCCTTTCTTTAATCTTGTAGTTCTTTATATGTGATGCATTTACACATATTTAGTATCTAGGAGCATAATTTAGTTACACTTCCCAAAATAAATTAGAATATTTTGAGTATATTTTAGACCATGAATGATTGAAAAAAAAATTGAATAGTTAGTAATATAGTTCTTATATTGAATTACATAGATACTATGTTAACACCTAATAAATAATCTTAATAATTTAATGCCTCCATGAACATTTACATGGAACATGCTTATTTTTGTTCAGTGATGGAATAATGATTGGCCATCCATGTTTATTTTTATTTTATCAACTGAGGTTAGTTGCTTTTTCAATTGAGGGGCATGTTACGAATTATGGAATGTGTTGAACAAGAATTTTTGGGAGTGTTAATTTATTAAGTTATTAATGTGTTTTGATGTTTTAATATAGCAGTTGAAGGTTCGTGAGGGCATCGTCGAAGAGATTTCCCTCTCCCCAACTTGATGAATGTTGGAATCAATATCCTATTGGTTCAACAATAAATAGATGATACATCATGTATAAATCTGTTTCTTAGTCACTCTACAACAAGCCACGACGGGCGACTACAGTATCTATATATTTGCTATTAGGTTTCTGTAGAAGCAAAACTCGTGGGCGACGTGGCTATGTGAGCATCCTCCCAAAAGAACCCGTCTGGGTTCGATCCCCAGCAGGCGCAGCCGACAGCGAAAGCTTTTTTAAAATCATCTTTTGCTTTTCGAATTACGAATGTGGAAGACAACAGCGGACGCATTCGATGACGGAGTTGTTTTGATTTTTGAAAACGATCAAGTGATTTATTCGCATAGCGATTGTGTGCTTTATTATTTGCTTTTCAAGTTCATCAAATCCTATATAAGACAAGCTTGGATCACTATCAAATTATCCTTCACCTAGTGTTCAACACAAGCTTTGGAAGCTTGAACCTCAATAGAGGTGGTGTTTCTTCTAGCACATGGGGCAGCCATGGTGCTAACTTGAAGCATGTTGAGGAGCAGCTATGGAGTTCTTCTTAATGAATCTTCTTGGAGAAGATGAAGGGTGTGCTCACACTCTAGCTCATGGAGAGGAGGTTATCTCTTGTTCATGGCAAGAAGACTTGGTCATTAGCGGCTTGATGGTGAGGATCGGCCATCTACATGGTGTATTTGAAGATTATCTTCTACAAGAAGATATCAGGTTGAAGATTGTCTTCTACAAGAAGATGTCGGGCTACTTCAAAGACATTGGATGGTGTTTAGCATAAGATTTACATCTTATGTTAAGTATTCAGGTACATATTCGCTTTATGCACACAGGTACTACTTAAATTTTATGGAGGCTGTGGCGTTCATATCAGGAGGAGTCCTATTCGGCATAGGTGCAAGAGAATCAGTACATATATGCTTTATGCATATTTGGATGAGGTGTTTGAGAAGGTGTGTTCACATGAGTTTGAGGATTTCGAGCAGCAAACTTGTTAGCATTCTATGCTACTTTATAAGTATGTGATCTTTTCACACACGTATCTAACTTAGGGTCTTCCATAGCCTAAGTTCAGATGAGGGTTTGTTGACTATCAGTTTCACACTGATCCTTCCTCTTTCAGTCACTCATATTCACTCTTCTATAACCTATAAGGTCACACATCTCATGTATATTCAGATTACTGCCCATACATCTGAATATGTTTGTTACATTGTACATTCACTCATTCATCTATTTCTCATCACATAGAGTGGTTGAGAAGTTTTGCTCCCACATTGTACATTGAACATTGGTATATATGATACTATGAGTAAGCGATGGCTTACGTAAAACCTTACACATGTTGTCTATTCTTTCTCTATCTTTATCTCATCATTTTTATGATTAAGTTGTGGTATGTTCATGTTTTGTCAATATGGAAGATTGCTGGAATTAATGTTGTACATGACTGGAACTATGGAACCATGGACCTGTGACATGAGCCTAAGGGCCTACCTCACTTCCAACAATGAAGACTTGGAAAATATTATGGAGCAAGAGTTTACATGTGGCAAGTCATTCGAAAGATGATGAATCTTGGTATGATGCATATCTTGCAGAAAAGTGACTTGATCCACCAACCGAGCATCCACACCTTCCTGACACTCGAACCCAATGTGAAGAAATGGCACTGCAACTCAGGTATATATAATTTATATTTTCTTGCATTTGCATTGATGATTAGCAAATGGTTGTAGCTTCTTCTTCCATGTGAGCAGCAGCTTGATTTCAAAACCTTGCATTTTCGTGGGTGTTGAGGGCTGATCATATTTGGTCTGAGCACCTCCATGGAAATTGGCAAGTGGTTATCTTCTTCTCGCTACCCCTCTCATCAATATTTGAAGCAAAGATGTTTGCACACATTCATTCACTAGATATCTGATGTATTAGGATTTGATCAAAACAAATTGTATAAAGTTTGCACACACATTCACTTTGAGCCTCTTCTTCGAGCCATATTCTAGGTATTTGATCTATCTCTTGATACTTACTTTTTTATAATTCCAATGGGCAAGAAGAAGGTAGTTCAAGTACTCACACATGATAAAGAATTAAACATGGAAGAATTAATTAAGACTAAGATTCTGGACTTGGAGCCACAATTCAAAGACCTAGGAGAAAATTTAAAATTGTCAAATCAAGCCAAATTTGAAGAAGTGTTTTTATTAATTGATAAGCTTATTGATTTTTCCAATTCAAGTCATGCGATGTGTGGTATTTTAAAGCAATTTAGTGTGAATGAAGTTACAAATTTGAAGAATAAAATTGATGAAGTGACCAAGCATGTAAATGAATTATCCATATGCAAATGTAAACATGAACAAGAACTTCAAGTTTATCTATAAAAGTGCATGATAAAACCCATATCTTTGACCATCCACCCATAGGGCTATGAATAGGAGAGTGAAATGTCCAATAAGATGCTTTTGGTGTGATCAATTAAGACATATGTATGATGATTGTCTTGGTTATGTTGATGTATGTAAATTGCACTTAGTCAATACAATTGACCATAAGATTTGTAATTTTCAAGCCCATCTACCTTTGCATTTAAACTTAAGTAGAGGAGGGATGAGAGAATACTTTGATCAAACTAAATTTAGACCTAAAACATGTAAAAGAATTAAAAAATAGTGGAGACCTAAGAGCTATGATAAGAATAAATTTTCTAAACTTAAGAGATATGATGAAAAGAGTTTTTATGAATCTACAACCAAATTTGAAATTCAAAGTAAATTCTTTGACAAAAAGAGCAATGATGAGAAAAATCTTCCTAAACCTAAATTTATGAGTAAAAGTGACAATCAAACTAAATCTATTGATATACAAAGATATGATCAAATTAAATTGGAGAAACAAAATATTGGTAATTCAATTAAAATTGATAAAAAGCAAGACACATATTATATGAACTGTGAACCTAAATTCTTAGAGAATGACAAAGTTTTTGATCAAGCTAAATTTGATAAATTAAAAGTTCAACCATATGATGACAAAAATATTCACAATAAATTTGATAATGACAAAGATATTAAGGAAAATGGAAAATTAACTAATGATCAAGATTTGATGAATACGAAAAGGAAATGGGTACAAGAAGCTATACAAAAAATTGAGCAAAAGACTAAAAACTCTTCAAAACCCATGAAAAAAAGGGAAAAGAAATTGAAAGGATATTTTTCTTATGACTTTGTATTCATATCTATGTTCAAATTTGATGAATGTTTGATTGATGAAATTTAATGATAAATATTTCCCAAATTTTGATGAATTTATACATATATTTGATTTTATGCTTGGAGATTTTTCTATGAAATTTCCTCATTAAAATTTTTCCAAATTTGATGAATTTATACATACTTTTTATTTGATGGTTGATGATTGTTTATGAAAATTCCTCTGAAATATTTTCCATGCTTGATAAATTTATCAAAATTTTATGACAAAGCTTTGCTTTCAAAAGATTTATGTGCTAATTGTTTGTGCTTTTATATGAATTTCTCATGATAATTTTCTATGAAATTATTTGAAGATTTTTTTACAATTTTTCTTTGTTCAAAATATGATCTTCTCATGACAAGTACACTGTGATTTTTCTTTTACCAAAATTATGACAATTATGATGAAAAATATGAAACTTATATGATGAAAAATATAATTTAATTTTGGATAAAAATATGACAAAATGTGTTTGATAATTATGATGAAAACTATAATTTTGTGTTGAAAAGAATAGGATTTATTCAATATCAATCGATGATGCAAAAATACGATTGTCTTATTGACAAAAACATGATATGTTTATGATGCAAACTATATTTGGGAAAATATGAATAATATGATTGAAAACAAATTAAGAATAATATGCTAACAATTATAATGAAAAATAGGATTTTCTTTGAACAAAAAAATATGGTTGAAAATATATGAACAATATGTTTGCAAATAATGATGAACAATATGGTTTTTCTTTTACCAAAAGTATATTTGAAAATATGATGACAAATATGGTGAAAATTCATGACGAAAAATAAGATATGTTTTTGACACAAATATGACAAAATATGAAGAAAATAGGATTTTCTTAAGACACAAATATGATGCAAATATGATTTTCTTTTCACATTCGACAAAAATATGATGACAATTATGATGAAAAATATGATGAAAATAGGATGAAATTTATGATGAAATGAATGTGATAAAAATTAATTATCTTTTCTATTTTTGATGCATACCAAGAGGATTGATGATCGTTTGAGCCAAAATATTGAATATAATTGTATGACAATTTTTTAATACTTTGATGATGAATTTGAAGTTTGAAGAGAGATAATTGAAGATCAAGCTAATATCCAGGTGGATAGTGGTCGTAATGTTGGTCCATATAGCGGTCAGTAATTGGGCAATAAAAAAACCATGTTTTTAAGAAAAATGTGAAAAAGAAAGGCATCCTTATATTAGTTGATATGGCCATCATTAGTCAAAAAAATAATCATTTACATTTTCCTAGGCCAATTTAGGCTTAAGCAAGAATGTGTATGCATAGGTCTATATAGTAAGAACTTTCATAATCCAAAAAATTAATTAGCTTCTCATGCCTATGGAGGCTATTGTATGTCTATTTTTCCACATGCTTGTACCACATGAATTGGCACAAACATGTACATAAAAGTTGACATAAACCTGTACATAAACATTGTTATACATAAACACCATAATCCTAAACTTATGCATAAACTTATACATTAACAACCTATATATAAACATTACAATCATAAACTCTGACCAAACAAAAGTGATCATAATTTTAATTAAACTTGAAAAATTTGAATATATAGGACGAAATCCTATGTATAAATGATAGATATAAATGCATGTCATCCATTTGATGCCTTCAAAAAGATATTTCTCTCTGTCAGAATACTATATGTTGAAAGTGGTAATGGGCCCCAAAAACAATACCATATGTTGAAAGTGGTAGTGGGCCCCAAAAACAATAAATCATAGGTTTACAGGATCTTCCAACTGATGAACCTTAACATACACACCTCAAGACTCAAAAATAGATGAGTGAGAGATAGAGAGAGAATAGAAGAGATTTCAAATGTAACGGTAAGCTATGAGGCTCACCTACACTATCTATATATGAATGTCAAATTACAATGTGTGTATATGATACAAACTGACAATATCTATATCTAGGCAGAAATAGGAACTAGCTACAAGAGATTGTGTGCCTAAAAGGTATGAAGAGTGTGTGTTTGTGAGAATATGGAGAATACAAACATTTTAGAATTGTTTATAAGAAACCCAAATTTTGATCAACCTAAATCAGAAACAAGTGACCTAGCAAGTAAGAACGGAAATAGACTCGCTACTCACAATAAATCAACAATGGATGTTGATGGTAAGCTGGTAGAATCTCCTCCAGATAATCACCAAGATGTAGACCACAAATCCTCCAGGAGTATGAAAACTGCTCCTCCAAGATGGCCTCCAAGATCTCCTCCAAGTTCTCCTTGAGTAGCTTGGGAAGATACTCCTTGATCGCCTCCAAGAGTGTATAACTCTTGCTAGAGCTTCTTGAGTTGATGTCTCAACAATGAGACTATACTTCTTTATATAGCCTTACAACTATGTGAAAAACCTCGTAAGAAAATCCATCGCGAAAATGGCACCGCCATTGATGTGATTTTTAATAAAGCATATTGTAAAATAAATCTTTTATGTTGATTGCTGCCGTCATCCAAGAATCGAACGCGAGCAATTTGTAGATGCATCCTAGTTTGCACGGAAAACGCTCCACTGACCTGAAAAAAATGGTCCCAATCCTTGAGGATGGGGAGTGGTAGTTAATAAGTCATTCCACCTAACATGTCCGCCCCCTGATTCAGGAATAGCGACGTGAACCAAATGGCCATGTTGGTCTTGTCTTGCTTAATAGTACCTAAAGGTTCTCCTTAATATTACCATGTTGGCCCGCAGCTTTGAGAACGTTTTTGTATTGCGTCACCTTGGATTTATTTGTGGAGTCAAGTTTCCACATAATTTTTGTTCCAAAGAAGAGTATAAAAACTCTATAAATGATGTACAAAATAGAGGGTTTAAGATCCAATGTGAACATTGTTTCCAAAACACACACACACACACACACACACACACATATATATATATATATATATATATATATATATATATATATATATATATATATATATATATATATATATATATATATAGTACAAATATGAGAAATTATGGCAAATGAGATAAAATACTTAAATGTATATCGCCAGGCTGAGAATCGGATGAAGGGAGTATCTTAGAATAGAAAATAGAATTATGTGAGTGAACTTTATGTACATTAATATATATATATATATATATATATATATATATATATATATATATATATATATATATATATATATATATATATATATATATATATATATATATATATAAGACGAAACAAAAAATATATGCCATTAAGTGATATCATCCTCATTGACGTTGATAAATTATACTCAGATTTTCCCATTTGATGGGAACTCCCATGCTCTCAAAATCAGTAAGCACCTCGATAAATCCCCATGCATATCCATATTGCTCCTCGACACTGGCTGTAAGATGCATATAATAAATAAACAAAATAACTAAAAAAATAAATCATTCTTATATATACAATTAAGATAAACATAAAATACTTACAACATCATGGTGAAATGACTCAATCCTCCAATCCATAAATGTTGGGTCTCTGTGCCTTGTAGATGTGAAGCTACCACCTCTCTCTGTTGTCAATAGTAGTCACGATCATGCATCTCCTCTAATAGTGTTTACCACTCATGATCAATAGTAAATGAGGACTTTCAAATGTTGATATATGTCGGTATTGATGTGTATGAATATAATTAGGACAATTGGGGAAATTTTTTCCCTCTTTATGAGTTTTTTTCCCTCCGCTTGTATATATGCCTATAACCCTTTGTTCTCCAAGCTTCTTCTTCTTCTTCTTCTTTTGTGTTGTTCATGTGCTTCTGTACACCTCAAACTCCAACAATCGGTATTAGAACAAGTCATCACTTCATCTATGACATCGTCAACGCCCCTCCGATCACAGTCTCAAAATCGTACAAAAATCGATGAGCATATCCGATGTGATTAGGAGTTCAAAACTGCTTTGCTATGTGGCATCCAACTTTTCATTTGAGCTCCTTTCCGCCTCCAAATGCACAATCATAGTGACCATGCAGGGAATTTCATCCTTATGTGTCAAATATATATACAAGTGCATCGAAGCCTACTACACATTTAGCATAGCTGGATAGGGTGTTTTTATTCAACCTTTTGAGATACAATCAAAATTTTGCATCAAGGCATTTAGTCACTAGCCATGGATGAAAGCAATGATGTATTTTGCATGTTGGGTGTTGATGATAAGTTGGATGGTACTAATTACTCATTGTGGGCATACATGATGCATCATGTATTGGTAGCAAAAGGGTTCTAGAATATTGTGCAAATGTTGAAAAACTTCCTACTACACCTAGAAATAAAGTGATTGAATTTGATATAGATGGTGTTGAAGATGATGATCTTCATGATGTAGTTCTTGTTGCACCTGCTGCAGAGCAACTTCATTGGGATGGCAGAGATGCACAAGCACATTGTCACATAATCTTAGTAGGAGATGGTTGAACCACACCTTAAGAGAGAGGATTAGGAAGTAATCCTCAACCATGGCTTTTGGGGCAAGTGGTTAGCCCATCGCACTCCTAACCGGGAGGTCATGAGTTCAATTCCGAACACACATGCATTGGGATTTTTGTGTGTCAAACGTGCTATTACCCCTCACATTCACTCTTGCAAGAAAAAAAAGATGCTTGGGATACTCTTACAACATTATCCTAGGCAAAAAATGAGGCTTGTGTTGCTTACCTCTAAAAACAGATGGAGAGTGAGCATATGAATGAAGGAGGTTCTATGAACAATTTATTGAAAAAAGCCAGAGATTTGAAGGAGCATTTGATTTCCTCTGAGGAAATTTTGCCAAATATTTAACTTGTGCACATTGTTCTTAATGGCCTTTCATATTCATATTAGGGTTTTGCATGCACTCTTCATTTGATGATGAAAGGAAATCCAAACGCCTTAACATTTGAGGAGTTATTTTTTGTTTTGCTAATATCAGTCTAAGCACAATAGGTGAATTATGTGTGTTGTAGAACAAGATTTCTTAGCTTATTACAAGGAAAAAGGTAAATTGATCTCATCTACTATTAAGAATGAATCTACTAAAAGAAAAGAAAAAATCAAAAACAGTTTTACAAGTACTGCAAGGTAAATGATCATGTCATAAAGAGTTGTCCTAAACTGGTTGCAAAGGAGGCAAAGAAGAAAGAGGCTAGAATGGTTGTTGCATAGGCCTCTACACCTATTGCATATCTTATTCAAAATGAAGAATAGGCATTTACTACTCTTTGTTGCTATCAACCATCTTTGCATAACTAGGGTATGTAAGGACTAGACTCAGATGTTTGGTACTTTGATAGTGTTGCAACCAAACATATTACCTCATAGCGTAGTTTCTTAAGTTCACTTGAGCCTACCCTTATAGGGAATACCAACACATGCTAACAACTCCTCTTATCTTGTAATGGGAGTTGGTAAGATCATTATGACTACTTTTGAGGGTAGTTCTTCCACATTATTAGATGCCTTGTATATGTTAGGGATAAAAAAGAATATGTTATCAGTTTCAAAATTAGCCAAGATTGGCTTGGTTATCAAATTTGTGTGCAGCTCATGATCTATCAAATGGTGATGTTATTATTGCTTTGACATTTATATGGTGGGTTTTATAAGCTCATAGACTATGCAAAATTTGTGAATGATTCAACATGTGCAATCCATGATTCTTAGGCTATCTTAGATGCAAAGTTTTGGCATGCACACTTTGGTCATTTGAATTTCCCTAATTAGTTATTATGCAGAAATTTGAAATGGTCTCTTCTTTTCCCAAACTTGAGGCACCTTTTAAACATGCGTGTGAAGGTTGTATTTTGGGGCAAATGCCACTTTCCTCCTTCCCAAAAGATGGTTCAATTAGATTTGCTCATAAATTGCAGCTTGTTCATAGTGATGTTTGCGGTTTTATGCAAATGCCTTCATTTGGGACTATCTATACTTTGTGAATTTTATTGATGAATTTTCCATACATGCATGGGTATATACATTAAAAGCAAAGTTTGAACTATTTATGTGCATTAAATAGTTCCTCTTTTATGGTTGAAAATCCTATCAACATGTAAATTTGGCACCCTCTATTCAGATCGAGGGGGGGACTACATGTCTTTTGATTTGAATGCATTTCTAGTTAACCATGGGATAAAACATCAATTTATAGTGTCATATACATCTCAAAAAAATAGTTCTTGAAAGCAAGAATAGGTCTCTCATGGAAATGGTGAGGTATGTGGTCAAAATTCAGGCTTTATAGCGTAGCTTTTATCTTGAGGCTACTATGTGTGTAGCATATGTACTTAACAAGTGTCCCACCAAAGGACTATATTCTATCACTCCATATGAGGCCTTGCATGGTTGCAAGCCATCTGTTTCTCATCATCATGTTTTTGTTTTTCTGGCATATGCATTAGTGCCTAAACAACAACGTAGAAAACTAGATGATAAAGCAATGAAATGTATTTTTATTAGGTACAATTCTAAGAGCAAGGGCTATTGTCTGTATCATTTACAAATTAAATGCATTCTAGTTAGTTATGATTTGCTTTTGTGGAAGATGCAATTCAGCCCTTACTTTCATGTACCAAGGAGACATCAATTAGCTTGAAGGATGTGTATGACACTTTACTACCTCAGTTTCCAAGTGGATACTCAAGTGTTGCTTGGCAATTTCTCAGCCTTGAGAAGTTCCAAATGATGATGTAGATCATTCCATATGATGCACTTGTTGATGAGAGGGTTGCCATAGAAGAGGCAAAAACTATGCCTAAATGGCTGGTGCAAACTTTGAGGGACAACAAATTAGATGCACCTTTGTCATATCATACTTGTTCAGGCTCTCATAGTGCTTGCTTTGCATGAGATTGTTATACAATGGTTGTCTTTACTCTTTGTGATGAGCATGAGATTATTTCTTTTGATGAAGCACAAAATTCAAAAAATTGGAAAGTTGCTATGCAATCAAAATATGATGCTATCATGAAGAATGATATTCGGTCTTTATGTGATTTTCCTCTAGATAAAAGGACCACTAGCATTAAATGGGTATATAATTTGAAACATAAGTGTGATGGAATAGTTTACAGGTATAAAGCTAGGCTTGTTGCCAAAGGTTATGCTCAAGGGAGAGGCATTGATTTTGATGAGACCTTTGCTCCCACATGCTGAATGACCATTGTTCATAGCATTTGTGCTCTTGCAAATAATCATGGTTAGAATGTACATCGATTGGACATTATAATTGCATCTTTGGGTGGTGATTTACATGAAGAAGTATATGTATTTCAGCCCCTTAGTTTTGTGCAAAAAGGGCACAAACACAAAGTGTGCAGGTTCAAAAAGGCATTATATGGATTGAAGCAACAAACACATGCTTGGTACGAAAAGATATATGCCTACTTTCTCACACATGGTTTCAAGAACATTCCAATCGAGAGCACCTTATATGTTAAGCGTGGAAATGATGTACTTCTAATCGTTGTTGTACATGTTGATGCAATGCTTCTCACTGGTCCTAATGAGAAGCATATTGCTAAATCTAATGATATTTTGCATGCCTCTTTTGAGATGTCAAATTTGGAGCATTTGCATCATTATTTGGGCATTCAATTATGCAAGTTGATTGGGGAATAACTTTGTGTCAAAGAACATTAACATATTATTGCATAGTTTTGGCTTTGAAGATTGCAAACCTTTGCCATTCCCATGAAAACATGTTTATGGTTGAGTCTTTATGCTGTTGGAGATGCGGTTGATATTTTTCTTTATCAGTAAGCTATTGGGTGCTTGATTTAATTATGCATAACTTGGTTTGATATTCAATGTGTTGTCTCCTATGAGTAGGTTCTTGCATTGCCTAGTTGTCAAGCATTGACAAGCGGTTAAGCACAACTTTTGCCAGTTGATTGGTACTCGATTAGATGGATTGTTTTATCCTAAGGGGGATCATTACTGCCAGAGTTACATGTTTTTTTTGACTCAGACTGGATTGGTATCTATGACACTCATGTGTCCTCTAGTGGTTTTTGCTTCATGCTTGGTAGCTCATGCATATCTTGGTTGAGCAAGAGGCAACCTATTATGGTCACCGCTAGTAGTGAGGTTGAGTATAGGGCAACTTCCAAAGTGATTGTTGAGTGTGTGTGTGTGTGTGTGTGTCTCAGAAACTTTTTGGCTGACTTGGGTGTTGCTCAATCTTCTGCCATCACCATCTTCAATGATAGTCAGAGCACATTGGCAATTTGCAAGGAATCCTGTGTTCCATGCTCGTAGAAAGCACATTTAGGTGCATTATCATTATGTTGAGGAGAGGTTCTCCACTAGAGAGGTCAATTTGGCTTGTGTGCCCACATCGGATAATGTTGTAGAACTTTTCACAAAAGATTTGCTTAGAGAGAAGTTTGAAGCTTTGAAAAGCTTTGGGCTTACTTCTTTTTGTGGAGTGGTTTATTTCCACATAGTTTGTCACTTCCTTACACATGAGTGCTAACTCCTTACTCACTGCATCACTCCTAGGGGGATTTGTTGATATATTTCAGTAGTGATGTGAGTGAACACACTTAGGGCTACCAAGGCACTTTTTTCCATCTTTAGGAGTTTTTTTTCCTTGTATATATGCCTATAACCCTAATGGGTCACTTATCTACATTCACTTGGTAATACATTCTGTGTTGTATTGTTCTCCAAACTTCTTCTTCTTCTTTGTGTTGTTTGTGTGCTTTTGTAGACCTCAAACTCCAACATCAAAGCCCATCACAAGCAGATTTCCTCATTGAATCATGTTGTTTTAGTTTTTCAACCAGCACATTTTTTATCCATTTACAAGAACCTATTAGGCATCCACATGCTAGTTGATACTCTCAAGAAATACACTCAATAATGTAATTTAACTCCTTCCAATGAAGGAGTGTGCAGTTGTTATATTGCATCTCAACAAGTGACCATATATGCATTGGTCCATAGCCACACCAATTATGTTCATGTGGACAAATACATTTTGATCATATGTATATACTTTGGATTTGTCATGCTCATGTGCACCCCAAGGTGTGTTCGATGTTATCAAAGTAGGTGGTTGAATGTCTATCTCATGCTCATTGTGATCAGCTAGCTACTACTGGTGAAGCTCTAGAAGATCCAACAAATCCATCAAACACTTGAGAACTAGGCCTTGTAGAACTATGGAGATATGACATCTGGATGTATCACCTCTCTTATAGGTATCAACTACCCTTTAGGTGGTCTAGTGGGAGGATATGATGGAGGAGTTTGAGAAGGAGTTCGATATACATATGTGATACAAGTTTCATATGTGAAGGAGTCATGTGCGAAAAGATTTCTTGGGACTCAATATCACTATATTACCATAGTGTGTTTTCATCGGCCATGCTACAAAAAAAACCAACATCAACGATATTTAATAAAAATAAATAATTCTCAATAAAAAAATTGATAAATAATAAAAACCTAGCTAATAAATAATAAAACCATAGATCTAATTCAATTATTAACTTGGGTTTTCAACATTACTTCATAGTCCTAGGGGCATGTGCTGTCATCCCTATTCTTGTCATTTTTGCAGTTCTCACATCCTTGCATTCCTTCATAGTGGATCTCAACTTGCTACTCAGCTTGTCATCTCCCATCAATCATTGATACGAGATGAGTGGGGATGAGAATTGGTGTACAAGGACTACAAAGTAATGCTAAATCCCAAGATGATAGCTTTTTTTTTTCTCTCTCTCTCTCTAAATGTGGCTCTTTCTCTTTCTCTAAATATGGCTCTAAATGTCTAGATGGGAGCATAACTACAATGGTGATGGACGACAAGATGCATCATCATTGCCAGCTAGGACTTTCCCACATGGGATATAAGAAAACTAGAGAAATTTGGCCGAAAGAAAAAGCCACACATTACGAAAAAGAGCCACACCCTCTCTCTAAATGTGACTCTTTCTCATAATGTATGGCTCTTTCTTTTGTTTGACTTTATCTTTTTTCTAATATCTCATGTGGGAAAGTCCTTCTTGGTGATGATGATGCATCTTTCTGTCCATCATCATTTTCATTATGCTCCCATCTCACTTTTGTTTGTCAGGGCACTAAACTTAATGCTTAGTTTCAACTATCGACATTTTACATAACCCCAATGCAACACATGATATACAAGTGTAGTGCATGTCAATTTTGTTGGTGCAATTC
The DNA here is from genome assembly GCA_020310875.1 of Ceratopteris richardii. Classification (NCBI taxonomy): domain Eukaryota; kingdom Viridiplantae; phylum Streptophyta; class Polypodiopsida; order Polypodiales; family Pteridaceae; genus Ceratopteris; species Ceratopteris richardii. The sequence goes on from CM035424.1 coordinate 106,254,248, forward strand.
AATCACCAATTGATGTTTTGGATGAAGACTTGAAGTCAAAGAATGAAGAAAAGATTAACAAATGAAGTTTGAAGATAGAGCATACTCAGAAAATGAAGACTTGTATACATATGTACATTAATTTGTAGTTAGCTCACTTATACCTTTTGTATGGTCATGGGCTTGTACATATATGCCTATATATACAAGTAGAAAGTCGGAGCAAGTATGAGAGAGCATGTGAAGAGAAAAATTAGAAGTTGTAATCGTCATTAGACACTTTAGAAGTGTAGGAGATCTCTCTCATCATTCAGTTGTAAAGATTTGCAGAGATGAAGAAATATTGCACCCGATCTTTTGCTGAGTACTCCTTCTGTGTTTAATATTTTGTGAAATTATTTTGTACAAGTCTAAGTCTATAGTTGATTGACCTCTGTACAAGTTTTCAGATCCTAATTATGATCAAGCTGAGAGAATTGAGAGTAGGAACATTTACATGTGTAAATGTGAATAAGTGAAGTTGCAATAGGCACAAAATTCGATGCTAATGTTTTGGTTAGTTCTCCTTCCACAGTGCACTCATTCTTTAAGTTGTAAGGTAAGCTACCTATGGCTAAAAGCATTTGAATAAACGGGTTGTAGTTTGAGAGAACCATGCTTTAGAAGTTGCAGGTGTCAAATTCGACTATTGAGAAGTACAATTTTAGACATAGGTGAATTGTTTAGATCATTTCTCAAGATCTACTATATCTTTTGAAATGTTTTAACTTGGACAAGGTGCATAATCTATAGGAAACACCTTGTGCAAAGTTTTATAAAAAACTTTACACATTTGATCACTCAATGAGTGAGTTATGTGTAGGAGACTTTCTGAGTACTAATTCTCTTCACAGTTAGTTCAAGATTTTGATAATTGATTATTGATCCTTCAAATTGGTAAAGGTTTTGAGTTGTTCTTGATATAGAGGTGCTCTAACATCAAGGATCGCTTGTTCTTTTAGAGATTAACACTCTCCATCAGTGGTATCATAGCAGGAATTATCAAAATTGAAGAAAGGAGGACCCTGATTGCTGCAGTCATACAAAAATCAACACTTGAAGGTTCAGAAAGCTTGAAGGGAAAGCTAGAGATGGAGGCCTAAAGCTATCAAAAAGATCAAAAGGAACTTCATTCGAAGTAAAGGTACACTTATTCCTCATAAAGTTGAAGAATTTAATACACAGGTGAAGAAGGGATGGGAGATTCTCTTCAGATAGAGATTTTGGATAGAGAAAACTATCCAGCTTGGTCAATGAGGATAGAAGCTCATCTCATGAGCAAAGACTTGATAGGTTACATCACAAGTGAAGAAGAAAAACCACAATTCAGAGATCCTAGTGTTCCAACTAAGGATGAACTATCAGATTTGAAGACTTGGATGAAGAGAGATGCTCAAGCAAGGAGCATTATCTACATGGGAGTCAATGACTACTTGCTACCTTATATTAGAGGTCTTGAAAGTGCAAGTGATATATGGAATGCTTTGGAGGAGCATTTCCAAAACACTACAAAGTCAAGAAAGGCATCTTTGTGGGTAGAGTTTACCACATTCAAGAAGAAGGCCTCACAATCTATTTCTGATTATGTAACAAGGATGAAAGACATTGCAGATGCATTAGGAGCAGTTGATGAAGATATTGAGGAGGATAAATTGGTAAGGCAAATCCTCACAGGTTTGAGAGGAGATGAGAAATGGAAGCCATTCATTTTGTCTACTGAATTGTCACTAGATCATTTCACTCTTGATTTAAATCCATTGCTAGGACACATGCTAACTTTTGAGCAGTATGTCAAAGGAGATGGTGATAAGAGTGCAGGTCAAGAAATGTATTCAAAGGATAAGAAGAAGAATAGCAAGGGCAAGCAACAAGCAAATGAAGAAGAAGGTACAACTAGCCAAGCTAACTTCCTAAGAGGAAGAGGAGGTGGCAAAGGTAGAGGAAGAGGCAAAAGCAATAAAGATGGAGCCAAAGCTTGTTGGATTTGTGGTAAGACAAATCATTTAGCTCATGATTGTTGACATAATAATCAGAATAAGGGAGGATATAGTCAGAACTTTAATTCAAGAGGAAGAGGTGGCAGAAACCAAAGAGGTAATTTCAGAGGTAGAGGTAGTAGAGGTTACTTTGGAAGAAATGCAGGTAGAGGATTCCAAAGTCAATCCTACAACAATACCTACTAGAATTATGCTTTAGATCAGAAGGAGGATTCAACCTTAATCATGAATGCAACTTGTGAAAGGCAAAGTGAAGGCCAAAGAGTCTTCTACATTGACTCAGGGTGTAGCAATCACTTGAGTGGCAATATAGATGTTGATATATTTAGGTAGTGATGTGTGTGAACACACTAGGACCGTCGGGGCACTTTTTTCCCTCTTTAGGAGTTTTTTTTCCCCCAGCTTGTGTATACGTCTATTGCCCTCATGGGCTACTTATCTTTGTACATTCTCTAGTAATACATTCATTATTGTGTGTTGTGCTCCAAGCTTCTTCTTCTTCCTTGTCTTGTGCTGTTTGTGTGCTTCCACAGACGTCTAACTCCAACAATTGGTATCAGAGCAGGTCGCCGCTTCATCTAGGGCACCGTCGACACTCCTCCATTTGCAGTCTCATATTCGCACGAAATTTGGTGAGCATACTCAAATGTTTCAGAGATCAAAACTGCTTCGCTTTGTGTGTCGAAATCGCAATCTGAGCTCGTTTCGGCCTCCGAATACATTATCACAACACTTCTGTAGGCTATTTCATCTTTTTGTGCCAAAGGTATATACCAGTTTCTGTTCGCCAGTATAAGCATCTCAAAGTCTTCTATAGGTCTAGTGGAATTTGTATGGGCAGTTCTGTTCAACTTTTTGAGATACAATCAATTTTCTGCATCAAGGTATTTTAGTCACCGGCCATGGCTGAAAGCAGTGATGTATTCCATATGTTGGTTGTTGAGGATAAGTTGGATGGTACCAACTACCTGTTAGGGGATTATATGATGCGACATGTGTTGGTTGCAAAAGGACCGCGGAACATTGTGCATGGTGTCGAAAAACTTCCTATCACACCTGCAACTGTTACAATTGTAGGTACTGAAGTTGATACAGAAGGTGTCGAAGATGATGGTATTCTGCATATTCCTGTTCATGTTGCAGTTTCTACTGCACCTACTGCATAGCAGATTCGTTGGGATGGCAGAGATGCCTAGGCACATGCATTGATAGCTTTTTCTATCAAACGTGCCATTATTCCTCATATTCGCTCTTGTAGAATAGCTAAAGATGCTTGGGATACACTTACCACATTGTACCAAGCTAGGAACGAGGCTCGTTTTGCTTACCTCCAAAAATAGTTGGAGAGTGAGCACATGAATGAAGGTGATTCTATGGACAATTTCCTAACAAAAATCAAAGACTTGAAGGAACAATTGATTTCTGCTGATGAGGTTATACCAGATAGCTCACTTATGCAGACCGTTCTGAATGGTCTTCCTTATTCATATCAGAGTTTTGCTTCTACCCTTCGGTTGATGATGAAAGGCAATCCAAATGCCTTGTCATTTGAGGAGTTAGTCTCTATTCTGTTGTAGGAAGATCAGTCCAGGCAGAATAGGTCCATTATGCATGTTGCAGATCAAGCTTTCCTGGCTAGTCAGAAGGGCAAAGGAAAATGGAGCTCTTCTAGTAGTAAGCAAAAATCTGCAAATGCTGCACATTCGAAGAACCAAGACAAAGATGAGAAAAAATCGAAAAAGCAGAAATTGTTTTATAAGTACTATAAAGGGAATGATCATATCATAAAGAACTGTCCAAAACTGGCTGCAAAAGAGGCAAAGAAGAAAGAGGCTATAATGGTTTGTAGAAGCCTCTACAGCAAAAACGGAGTCTGCTAATCTTGTGTAGGAAGAAGAATGGGCATTTACTATTGTTTGCAGTTTTGACCCATCTTCTCATGAGCAGTGCATGTCTGCAGTAGACTCAGATGTTTGGTACTTTGATAGTGGGGCGACCAAACATATTACCTCGCAGCGCAGTTTTTTCTCTTCACTCGAGCTTGCCCCTACAGGGAATACTGTTACATGCACCAACAACTCCTCTTATCTTGTTATAGGAGTTGGTAAGATCATTTTGACTACTGCTGATGGTCGTTCTTTCACTTTTTCAGATGCTTTGATTGTGCCAGGGATCAAGAAGAACCTGTTATCAGTTTCTACATTAGCCAAGATTGGCTTGGTTGTGAAATTTGTTGATGACAGGTGTACAGTTCATGATCTGTCAAATGGCGATGTGATTATTGCTTTTGGCATTTTATGTCGTGGGCTGTATAAGCTCATAGACTATGAAAGATCTGTGAATGATTCGGCATGTGCAGAACACGATTCTCAGGCTATCTCAGATACAAAGCTTTGGCATGCACTCTTTGGTCATTTGAATTTTGCTAGTTCGCTATGCGTGCAGAAATCTGAAATGGTGTCCTCTTTGCCCAAACTTGAAATGTTTGTGAAGGCTATATTTTGGGCAAAATGCAGCATTCCTCATTTCCAAAAGATGGTTCGGTTCGGGCTACTCAGAAATTGCATCTTGTACATATTGATGTTTGTGGTCCTATGCAGACACCTTCTTTTTGAAATTATCTTTACTTCGTGACTTTCATTGATGATTTTTCCAGGCATGCATGGGTATATCCATTGAAGGCAAAGTCCAAAGTGTTCATGTGCTTCAAACAGTTTTTGGTTTTGGTTGAAAATTTGTCAGCATGTAAAATGGGCACCCTCTGTTCAGATGGAAGGGGAGAATATATGTCTTCTGATTTTAATGCATTTTTGGCTGAACGTGGGATAAAACACCAGTGTACAATGCCATATACACCTCAACAGAATGGAGTTGCTGAATGAAAGAACATGCCACTCATGGAGATGGCGAGGTGTATGGTCAAGGGCCAGGCTTTACCACATAGTTTCTGGCTTGAGGCTGTCATGTGTGCAGCATATGTACTGAACAGGTATCCCACTAAAGTGTTGCAGTCTATCACTCCATATGAGGCTTGGCATGATCGCAAGCCATCTGTTGCTCATCTGCGTGTTTTTGGTTGTTTGGCATATGCATTAGTGCCTGAACAACATCACAAAAAATTGGATGATAAAGCAGTAAAATGTATTTTTGTTGGGTATAGTTCTGAAGTAAAGGCTCTCGTCTCTATCATCCACAGACTAAATGCATTCTGGTTAGTCGTGATGTTTTTTTTGTGGAAGATGCTATTCAACCATTGCTTTCATGTACTAAGGAGACATCTGTTAGCTCCAAAGACATGTATGATACTTTGCTGCCTCTTTTTACAGGTGGATAGTCTAGTGCGGGTCCCAATGAGGCAACTTGTTAGCCTTTGCAAGTTTCATGTGATGATGCAGATCATTCCATTTTTTATGCAAATTTACATGATGCACTAGTTGAAGAGAGAGCTGATATTGAGCAGGCAAAAACTATGCCAAAATGGGTGGTGCAAACTTTGCATGATAGCAAATTAGATGCACCTCTGTCATATCGTACTCGTTCAGCTCTCATAGTGCCTCTTTTGCATCAGATTGCTATGCTATGGCTGCATCTAGTCTCTGTGATGAGAATGAGCCTGTTTCATTTGATGAAGCACAAAATTAAGAAAATTGGATGGCTGCTATGCAATCTGAATATGATGCTATAATGAAGAATGGTACTTGGTCTTTATGGACTTGCCTCAGGCAAGAAGGCCATTGGCACTAAGTGGGTATACAAGCTGAAGCGTAAACCGGATGGTACAGTTGACAGGTATAAGGCTAGGTTTGTTGCAAAGGGTTATGCACAGAAAAGAGGCATTGATTTTGATGAGAACTTTGCACATACATGCCGTATGACTGCTGTTCGGAGCATTTGTGCACTTGCAACTCATCATGGTTGGAATGTATATCAGTTAAACATTAAAACATCATTTCTGAATGGTGACTTGCATGAAGAAGTGTATGTTTTTCAGCCTCGTGGCTTTGTGCAAAAAGGGCATGAAAACCAGGTGTGTAGGTTAAAGAAGGCATTATATGGTTTAAAGCAAGCACCACGTTCTTGGTATGAGAAGATACATGCCTATCTGATTGCACATGGTTTTGAGAACAATCCAACTGAAAGCACCTTATATGTTAAGCGTGCTAATGATGTGCTTCTGATCATTGTTGTCTATGTTGACGACATGCTGCTCACTAGTCCTATTGAGAAGCATATTGCCGATTTTAAGGCTGATTTGCATGCCTCATTTGAGATGTCTAATTTGGGGCATTTGCATCACTATTTGGGCATTCAATTTATGCAAGTTGATGGTGGAATGGCTTTGTGTCAAACGAAATATATTGACACATTATTGCAACGTTTTGGCCTTGAAGACTGTAAGCTTATTGCCACTCGTATGGAGACAGGTTTACGATTGAGTCTTCATGATGATGGAGGTGCATTTGATGTTGTTCTCTATCAGTAGGCTGTTGGATGCTTGATTTACTTATGCGTTACTCAACCACATATTCAGCTTGCTGTCTCATAGATGAGCAGGTTTATGCATTGCCCAGGAGTCAAGCATTGGCAGGTGGTTAAGCGCATCTTTCGCTACTTGAGTGGTACTCGGCTACTTGGGTTGTTTTATCCCAAGGGGGGATCACTACCACCAGATTTGCATGCTTTTTCTGACTGTGATTGGGCTGGTTGCTATGACACTCGTGTGTCCACTAGTGGCTTTTGCTTCATGCTTGGTAGCTCATGTATATTTTGGTTGAGCAAGAAGCAGCCTACTGTGGCCACTTCCAGTTGTGAGGCTGAGTATAGGGCAGCTTTCACTGCGACTGTTGAGTGTGTGTGGCTCAAACGCCTTATGGCTGATTTGGGTGTTGGTCAGACTTCTGCCACCACCATCTTGACTGACAGTCAGAACGCATTGGCAGTTGCCAGGAACCCTGTGTTCCATGCTCGCACTAAGCACATTGAGGTGCATTATCACTATGTCAGGGAGAGGTTCTCTACTGGGGAGATCAGCTTGGCATATGTGCCCATGCAGGAGAACATTGCAGACCTTTTCACGAAGGCTCTGCCTAGGGAGAGGTCTGAAGCTTTCCGCAAAGCTTTGGGCTTACTTCCTTTTGTGGAGTGATTTCCACATAGCTTGGCACTTCCTTATACATGATTGCCAGCTCCTCTCACCGCATCACTCCCAAGGGGGATTTGTTGATATATTTAGGTAGTGATGTGTGTGAACACACTAGGATCGTCGGGGCTTTTTTTTCCCTCTTTAGGAGGTTTTTTTCCCCCGGCTTGTATATACGTCTATTGCCCTAATGGGCTACTTATCTTTGTACATTCTCTAGTAATACATTCAGTATTGTGTGTTGTGCTCCAAGCTTCTTCTTCTTCCTTGTGCTGTGCTGTTCGCGTGCTTCCGTAGATGTCTAACTCCAACAATAGACTTGATGACTGATTTGGAAAATAAGGTAACTAATCATGTAGTTCAAACAGGTGATAGTACAAAGCACAATGTGAAGTCAATTGGATCAGTGAAGGCCAAGGATGGAAGTACTCTCTTGAGTAAGGTCTTGTATGTTCCTACAATTCCAAAGAATCTGATAAGTGTAGGACAAATTGTTGAAAAAGGTTATGAAGTAAGGTTCACTAATGATGGAGTTTTTGTGGAAGACCCTAGCAATGGGTATAAACAAATTGTTTCAGGGAAGAAAGAAGGAAGACTCTTCATATTGAAGATTCAAGGTAGCGTTGGTCATGCCCTGTTTACCTATGGAGGACATAAGATCTCTGAGTTAGATCTTTGGCACAAAAGGCTTGGACATTTCAATGAAAGAGGTATTAAAGATATGGTTAACAATGGTTCAGTGCTTGGATTGCCTAATGTTGCAGGTCAACATATGACATACAGATGTGAGGCATGTCAATTAGGTAAAGCTCATAAGAAATCATATTCTAAGCATGGTTTCATGTATTCAGAGAAGCTTGAATTGGTACACACAGATGTGTGGGGACCATCAAAGGATTTCAGTATAAATGGTTCAAGATATTATGTGATTCATGTTGATGATGCTACTAGGTGGATCACTACCTATGTGATCAAAGATAAATCAGAGGTATTTAATACATTCAAACATTATCATGTGTATGTAGAAAGAATTATAGGTCAAAAGTTGAAGAGACTAAGGTCAGATGGAGGGGAAGAGTATTTCTCCAATGAGTTCAATGATTACTTATGGAATGTAGGTATAAAAAGGGAAGTTACTTGCAGGTACTCTCCTCAACAAAATGGTGTAGAAGAAAGGAGAAATAGAACTCTTGTTGAGTTTGCAAGATCAATGATGAAGGAGAAAAATTGTCCAAACTATTTGTAAGGCTGTAAATACAACTACATATTTGGTCAATAGGTTAGCATGTAACACTTTGCAGGGTATGACATCATATGAGGCATGGTGGGGTAAGAGACCTACCTTAGATCATTGCAAAGTATTTGGATGTTTGGCTTATGCATATGTGCCATCTCAATTGAGACATAAATTGGAACCTAAAGCTAAAAAGTATGTGTTCATTGGATATGATGATAAGCAGATGGGATATAGGTTGTGGAGTCCATCCACAAAGTAATTCCTTGTGTCAAAGGATGTTACATTTGATGAGCAAGGTACTTGGTATGCAGGTACAATCATTAATCATGCAGGTGATGAAGAAGTTGTGCATCAAAATAAAGGTAAATCCATGGTTCAGATATTTGATGAAGAAGAGAACAATGAAGTCCAAGTTGAAGTTGAAGAAGTGCCAAGATTTGATCCAGAATGTGATGAACCATAAACTTCAAGAAGTGGAGAACTCAGAAGGTCATCAAGACACAAATTGAAGTCTACAAGGTATAGCTATGACACTTCTTTTTCGACTACTAAAGACTATGCTTACATGGTGAAAGCAGATGAAGACCCTTCTACATATGAAGATGCAAAAGGTAAGGGAAATTGGGAGAAAGCTATGCAGGAAGAGTATGATGCATTGATGGAGAATGATACATGGGATTTGGTTCCTAAACCAAATAGTCAGAAGATCATTGGATGCAAATGGGTCTACAAGACAAAAAGAGGTATGCAAATGGAAGTGTGTCTAGATATAAAGCTAGACTTGTTGTGAAAGGATATGCTCAGACATATGGTATAGATTATGATGAGACCTATAGTCCTGTGGCAAAGATGACAACCATCAAGACACTCATAGCCATTGCTACATGTAAAGGTTGGAGATTATGTCAATTAGATGTGAAGAATGATTTTCTTAATGGTTATATTTTAGATGATGTTTTCATGGAACAACCACAAGGGTTCAGAGATGAACGGAATTCAAAATATGTATGCAAGCTCAAGAGAGCTTTGTATGGTTTGAAGCAGGCCCCAAGGGCATGGAATTACAGACTTGTGAAGTTCTTGAAGGAACTTGGTTTTCAAGTATCTAAAGCAGATAGTAGCTTGCTTGTCAAAGCAAGTGATAATGGGTTCATTTACATGTGCATATATGTTGATGGTATAATTCTTATAGGTACAGATGAGAAGGGCATACAAAGCCTAAAGAATCAAATGGAGAAAGAGTTCAAGATTAGTGACTTGGGAGACGTCATATTTCTTGGGCATGGAGATTTCATATACTCAACATGGAGTGTATGTGACTCAAGAAAGGTATTTGAAGAACTTGTTGATCAAGTTTAAAATGGATGATTGCATGGTGGCACCTACTCCAATGGAGGTAAATCATAAGTTGAGCAGATATGGAGGAGAATAATTCAAGGACATGAAGCTGTATCAAAGTCTGGTTGGTAGTCTAATCTATGCTACATTAACTAGACCTAATTTTTCATATGCAGTTGGAGTATTGTCTCAATTCATGCATTGTCCTAGGAAAGAACATTGGATTGCAGGACAAAGGGTGTTGAGTTACATTAAGGGTAAACTCAAGGAAGGTTTGTATTATGGTTTTACATCAGATACAAACATCAAGATATATAGTGATACAGATTGGGTAGGTAATCCTGATGATAGGAGATCAACATATGGATACTTGTGTTATGTGGGAGATAAGCTAATCTCTTGGTGCTCTAAGAAGCAACATACAGTTGCTTTATCATCTACAGAGGCAGAGTATAGAGGTATGGTTGAATCTGCAAAGGAAGTCATATGGCTAAAGACTCTTATGAAGAGTTTTGACATCATTCAGAGTACACCCAATATTCATGGAGATAACATGAGTTCATTGTATCTAGCTGCTAACCTTGTTTTTCATGCCAGGACTAAACACATTGAGATTCAGTATCACCTTCTAAGAGAGAAGCTGATTGATAAGGAGATTGAAGTCATACATACTTCAACAAAAGATCAAATTGCAGATATGCTAACCAAAAGCTTGGATGGACCAAAGCTACAAAGATTTAAAGACATGGCAGGTATAAAGAAAATAGAGAAAACCTCAACTGATGATTGAGGGGGGAGCTGTTGGTGCAAGTCAATCACCAACTGATGTTTTGGATAAAGAGTTGAAGTCAAAGAATGAAGAAAAGATTAACAAATGAAGTTTGAAGATAGAGCATACTCAGAAAATGAAGACTTGTATACATATGTACATTAATTTGTAGTTAGCTCACTTATACCTTTTGTATGGTCATGGGCTTGTACATATATGCCTATATATACAAGTAGAAAGTCGGGGCAAGTATGAGAGAGCATGTGAAGAGAAGAGTTAGAAGTTGTAATAGTCCTTAGACACTTTACAAGTGTAGGAGATCTCTCTCATCATTCATATGTAAAGATTTTCAGAGATGAAGAAATATTGTGCCCGATCTTTTGCTGAGTACTCCTTCCATGTTTAATCTTTTGTGAAATGCTTTTGTACAAGTCTAAGTCTATAGTTGATACCTTTGTACAAGTTTTCAGATCCTAATTGTGATCAGGCTGAGAGAATTGAGAGTAGGAACATTTACATGTGTAAATGTGAATAAGTGAAGTTGCAACAGGTGCAAAATTTGATGCTAATGTTTTGGTCAGTTCTCCTTCCACAGTGTAAGGTTTTGAGCAAACAAGCACTCATTGTTTAACTTGGAAGGTAAGCTACCTATGGATAAAAGCATTTGAATAAAAAAGTTATAATTTGAGAGAACCGTGCTTTAGAAGTTGTAGGTGTCAAAGTCGACTGTTGAGAAGTACAATTTTAGACATAGGTGAATTGTTTAGATCATTTCTCAAGATCTATTGTATCTTTTGAGATGTTTTAACTTGGAGAAGGTGCACAATCTATAGCCAACACCTTGTGCAAAGCTTTATAAAAATATTTACACATTTGATAAGTCAATGAGTGAGTTATGTGTAGCAGACTTTCTGAGTACTAATTCTCTTCACAACTAGTTCAAGATTTTGATAATTGAGTATTGATCCTTTAAATTGGTAAAGGTTTTGAGTTGTTCTTGATATAGAGGTGCTCTAACATCAAGGATAGCTTGTTCTTTTGGAGATTAATACTCTCCATCAAATTTGGTAAGTCACACAAACAACCATTCACCAAGAAACGGTACATACATGGTGATCTTGAGAAGCTTGTCTCCAAACATTTCTGGACTAAGCTAAGAGCCTCCAATCTCAGGATCAAGGTATTATGTGTCATTCATAGATGATTGTAGCAAATGGAATATCTTATATTTCATGAAGCATAAGGATGAAGTGTTTTCATGCTTTAAGAAATACGTAGGTCTTGTGGAGAATCAAACATGTAAAACTCTAAAAGGACGAAGGTCAGATGGAGAGGGAGAATACTTCTACCATGAATTTGATTCCTATCTCTAATATAGGGGAATCAAAAGCAGAATCACTATCAGATACACTCCTGAACAAAATGGAGTAGCAGAGAGAAGGAATAGAACCATTATGGAGGTTGCAAGGTCCATGTTAAATGAGAAGAAGCTGTAGTTCATTTCAGATAACGAAAGTAGTTGTATATGTGTAGGAGCATATAGATGCATGATGGTTGTCTGTGAAAACCTAGGTCTTTCTTGTACATGCATCCAGATCCTTAGCTCGGATTAAGGGGTTAAACCTTTCCCCTTCAAAACAAAAAAAGTTGCGAATAAAAAAAAAAAGAGAGAGAAAAAAATATTGATATAGAAGTTATACCTTCTTTCACCCCAAAAAGGTATTTACACTTATTATCGACATGAAGTTTATATCATATTTGTATAAAGAAAACTAGTTGTGGAAAACACATCTAGTGATTAAAATTGGGCAAACAAGGCGGATGTTTGTACGGGTAGATTTAGTAGATTTCTTTGGCATGCTTGATTGCTCATATGTGAATGCATATATATGAAGAAACCTGCATTTGAGTGAATGAAAAGGAATTCTGTTTCATACTCATCTTTACATAGTTTATAAATGGATGAAATGTAAATTAATGTTTGTTGATTGAACAGGTTAATAGTTTAACTTTATAATTTAATATATTTTCATTGCCAAATTTAATTTAAATAAACTTCATGTGCATGTTGAATGAAAGATTGAAAATTTGATAAGTTAATTTTTTTTTTTAAAGAATTGATGTTGATCTATGGTTTAATTTCAGGATAATCATTGAAATGCTGCTTCCCTTAATCTGCAAGTTGGCCCATCGAGATGATGTGCAGGTTTGGTGGCGGTGGATGTCGGGAAGATTTGCATCTTCCAGTTGACGTCCAGGAAAATTAAAATATTTTATTGGTGAATTCTAAACCTCTTTTATATCACTGTTGATCAGTTGTTTTGATTGGAATTATCTACATTTGAAGTGTTTTCAGGTACGAATGATGAAGCAGAACATATGTTCATATTAGGGTTTACCCTAATTATACATTTAAATGAGTTTTTTATATTCATATATGCAGGAAACATGGGTATATAACTCTAAGGGTTTTATAAGTTCATAAGATTGTATGTTAGTAGGATTAATCCAAAGGGTCTCAGAAAGTTCCAATGGGTTAATGCTAGGGTTTATTTAAGTTTCAATAGGTTAATGAATGGTTTTCAAAAACATTTTAGGGTTTTAGTATGTTTCAAGGGGTAAAACAATTCGTATTTAATTAAATTAACCTATAGATTAAACATTGCTTATTACAAAATTAAATTATGGTTTAATTAGTTACGTTAATAGTGTGTGTGAATTTAAATACTAAGGCTCTCATTAATTAAAACCTTAAACTAAGTTAATTTAACTGAATTATTTAATTAAGAAATTTAGGATAAGTGAATTAAAATGAAAATGAAGTGGATAATTAATGAGTGGTGTGTGTGAGTAACATTGAAAGTGTGGTGTGAATTAAGTGTGTAACTAAAGTGTCCAAAGTAAGTAGTTAAAAGTGTGCTAGCTATGTGTGTAAGTTAAAAGGGTGGAATAGATAAGTTATGCAGTTAAAGTAGAAAAAGTGAATGGTAGAAAGGATGGTGTGTGAGTGAGGGTATTAAAAGAGAGATTGAGATAGAAAAGTTATCTAAAGTATGGTGGATATGTGTGGGCAAAAGTGTGGTTGTAGGATAAAGTAAAAATAAAAAAGAGTGATAGCCAGAGGACTTCTGTGAGTATATAAATGTGTGTTGAGCTTTAGTTTCCCTAATATTTTTTTTTCAGGTAATTTTCCCTCATCTTCTCATCTTCTGTTTCTTCTTTGTCCTTACATTTGTAGACGTCGGTGTTTGTGCAGGAGATGGAACTATAGAGAGGGAGTGAAAGGATAGGTCTTGGTAGCTATTCATGATTGGAGTATTGGTGCCTCCAGGCTTTCCTTGCAGCAGCGTCAACCGAATTGGTTTTTTTTCCTAGTGATAGGCTTTGAATGGCGGCTGGTGGCTCTGATGTGTGTGTAACATACACTGCACAGTAATCTAGAGAGAAGGAGATTTGTTTTATTTCTCCTCCCTCCACGAGCTGCAGCGCACAGTGCGCAGAGAGAGAAAGTAGGCTGACAGGATCCATGCGGCTGCAACTATATAATCCGACAAAGATAGAGAGAGGTGTTGTCTTTACTGTAGAGAGGAAAGTATAAGGTTTTTAATTTCCTACTGTCCCTCCCTCCATGGCGACTTCTGACAAGCATTGCGCGTCAGCGAAGAGAGAAATAGGGGAGTTCTGGGACGCTGCACGTACAGAGTGCGCGTAGAGAGAGAGAGAGGATTGTAGAGAGTGAGTGAGATTCCCTCTTGTCAAGCTCAAATCTGACCGGCAGCCACATAGTCACTCGTTGAAGAGAGAGGCACAGTGCACATTCTGGTGACAACAGCCTGTCTATACTAGCGACGCTCAGATGCGCAGAGAGAGAGTTGGAGCTTAGTGAGCAGAAGAGAGAGAGTAAGGCTCTCCTTCCCTAGCAGCGCCTGCAGCACGTGGCGTGTGCGTAGAGAAAGGAGAGAGAGGGAGTTAATTAAATCAAAAGAAAAGAATAATTTCTTTTTTCCCCCCACGGCTGGCTGACGTGCAGTGCGCGGGGAGAGAGAGAGAGAGAGAGAGAGAGAGAGAGAGAGAGAGAGAGAGAGAGAGAGAGAGAGAGAGAGAGAGAGAGAGAGAGAGAGAGAGAGAGAGAGAGAGAGACAGAGAGAGAGAGAGAGAGAGAGAGAGAGAGAGAGAGAGAATGTGTGTGATTACTGAAATATTAAAACTAATTAATAGTATTAAATGATTAGTTCATTATTTAGTAGGTATTGTTTATTATTTGATTTGTTTATTATTCATTATCTAGTAATTAGTTTATGCATGAATGTGTGTATGTAAATTCATACTAGAGCATATTTATGTGATGCATGAGCATATTTGTGTTTTCATTTATAAAAGAAGGTGTGAGCATATGTTAGATGAATAAACAAATGAGTATATTACTGCATATGTTAGTGTGTGTGTGTATATATATAATAATTAATGCTATGGTTAGTATGCATGTATGTGCATATGCATGGGAATGCATATATGTTTGTAAGTGAATGAATGAGCATAGGTTAATGTGTGCATTATTGTGTTAATTTGCTTAGGATTAAGTGCTTGAGAATATGAATAGAATGTGAGATATGAATAGAAGCATGTATATGTATTGAGTTAGCATATTAATGTTTAGGGTTGTGAATGTATATATATAAGAGCTAATAAATTGAATGTGCTAGGATGCATTAAAGTATGTTTGTATATATATTTAAGTGCGTGATCATGAAAGCACACAAATGAATTACTATTTGATTTTATGCATGAGCATACGTGTATGTGTATGCATGATTAGTATGCATGAGCATGAATGTGCATGAGTGTGTAAATCCATTAGAGCATGTGTGTGAGTGAATGTTCTGAATGCATAAGGATGTTTTCATGTATGCATAAACGTATGCATGAGTATGATAATGTTATATGTATATGTCTTGTAAGTAAATGATTTCGTATAACCTTACTTACATTGGCTAATGTTTTTTTTTCAGACAAACATTGAAGATTTAAAAGAGCAATTGAAGTGAAGTGATCCGTGAAGCGACAGCTTGATTACAAACCATTTACCTTATATTTCCTTTAGTTTTCATTTGAGCTATTTGTTAGCCATATTTACATATATCTTGTATTAGAATTGAACCTTTAGCTTTAGCCAGAACATTTGTCAAAAATCGATTTGATTAATTTATTATATTTCTTTTTTATATTTTGATGTCTTTTGAAGAGTCGAAAAGTAATGAAGTTAGAGTCAAATCTGAATCAACTAGTTCTAATGAAAACATTGTAGATGAGATAATTAAAAATTGGATTACTGAAGAATCATTGATTTCTTCCTCACACAACCATTGTTTAAATACATTCTTAACTCTATTTTCCATAGTTCCACTAGAATTTCTCGATAATCCAACTGTTGAAAATTTTCCGCCAACTCTAGATAGACCAGAAAACCCTAGCTTAACTGATAATTTAGTAGAAGAAACCATTAAGGAACGCTTAACAGAAGAGTCACTAGTTTTAAAATCATATCAGGAAGCTGTTGCTAGATACAGGGCTGCCCGTCCTTACGGTCCATAGCTACTTAAATTATTTAAATTTTATAAGAAGACCTTAGATTGAGTCATAGAAATAGGTAATTTAAATTGTTTGACATTAGAACCCTTATTTCCATAAGTCTGAGTTCGCTACAGACACCCCACGTGTGCCGATCGATTTTGGCAGATGAATTGATCCAACATCCGAGCATCTCCACGACCCGACACCGCCACTTAAATGTGGCGAGAAACATTTTGAGGTATTTTGTTAAGTTCCACAAGACCTGCATCTTAATTAATGGCCATTTCTCTCAAACTGAAGAAATTATTATTGATTCTTATAACCCTCGAAGCACATCCAAGTGGAATGCTCATTTAGTGTTTTTAGCTAGGAAACATATCCATCATTATCAAGTTGTCGATGAGACTTTGAATTGGATGTGATCTTGACATGTGCTACACAATCTTATCGAGGATGATAGAGTCTTGTGAGGGGGGAATTGTTGGCTAAATTCAAAAGAAGTAAAGAAAAGGCTTGAAGACTTGAGGGGGACAATAAATTTTTTCAATTTTGGCCAGAATGCAAGATCTTTGGGACAAGCCAAGAAATAAAGGAACATCAAAGTTAGAGAGTTGGGACCAAGAGGCAACTAGTGTCACATTAAGCCTATTTTGTACCTTTTTTTATGTAAATTTTACCTATAGAAAGAGGTATCATGTATCTTTACTCCAATTTTGTAAAGTGCAAGGAGTCCTTGGGCTTATGGAATACTCCCCAACCCTCTATAATATGTTGAGAATTTTTTAGGATTCAATTTGGTGTTTTATTAAGTTTTAGGACCATTCTTAAGTGACTTTGTCCAAAAATCATCTGAAAAGGGTCAAGTCGAAAAGTATGAATGACCAAAATCCTAAGTCATAAGTGAATTTTTGAATGAAAGTCAGCTTTGTCCTACAAATAGGTGATAATACTATGATTCAAAGCCCTTAGGGCTTGCTTTACACCATATAGGGATTTTCTTAACTTGCATAAATGTTTAAGAAATGATGAATCTTCAAACCCTAGAGGTTGAGGCATATATACCTCTTCAGATATCCAACCATTTAGATCGTTCTTTACATCCAATTAGTAAATCTTCCAATCCTCATAAGCACTCTGATTGTTGGAATTTCTACCATAGGTAAAAAAGTCTCTTCATAGTCAATCCCTTACGTTTGTGCATAGCCCTTGGCCACAATTCTTCTTTTATACCTATTGATGGTTCCATCGAATTTCTTCTTCACTTTGTATATCCACCTAGATCCAATGATCTTCATATATGAATTCTTGGGCACTAACTCCAAAGTATGGTTTTCTTGCAAGGCTTCAATCTCTTCCTCCATGGGATTCATCGATTCTGGTTTCTTCTTTGCCTCCTCATAAGATGAGGGCTCCTCAAAGTTTAACTCCTATGCTAAATAGATAGAATGTTTAGTGACAAATTATGTATCATAGCCATACCTTTCTGGCTTCTTCTTCCCTCTAGTAGATCTCCTGATGGTTTGTTGAGATGACTCTGCTACATCCCTCCATTTCCTATGCTTTAGCTCTGCCTATGGAGTTCCATGAGTTGATTTCTCTACTTTGGGTCTTTTGATCATCTTCAGAGTCACTTGAAGCTTCAAGTTTGTGTGCATTCTTGTTTGAGAAAGTTGGAAAGTCTTCCTCTAGATCATATGGTAGCTTGATCTTCCTACAATCATCTTTGAAACAGGATTTGTTCTCATCAAACACAACATCCCAACTTACTATGAAGCCTTTATTGCTAGGATTATATATTCTATAACCTTTTTGATTAAGGTCATAGCCTATAAACACAAACTTATGTACCTTAGGGTCCAATTTACCTCTTATCTGTGAAGGTATATGTGCATATGCAATGCACCCAGGGATCTTGCAATGGTCTAAGCTAGGTCTTCCTCCATGCCATGCCTCATATGGATTCATACCATCTAGAGCCTTAATCTATTTATAAAAAAGGTGGCAGAAGATACTACCTCTTCCCACAAGTAGTTAGTAGATTATGCAAGTGTTAATCGATGGTGGTTCCGGTGTGAACATAGCAACTGCAGCTCTCTGCAAGAAGTTAGGGTGGACCCAAATCGAGCCCGTTCAATTCTTTGTTAGAATGGTAGATCAATCCCGAGTTCATCCGGTGGGACTTGTAAAGAATATCCCCATTACTTTACAGGGCACCATGTTTAAAATGACTTTCGTAGTCTTAGAACTACCAGAGTCCAGCCTCGACTATAATCTTCTGTTCGGTCGACCATGGTTGAAACAGGCCAAAGTTATACAAGATTGGTCAGCGCAGGAATTGACTTTCAAAGACAACCACCGTAAATATGTTGTCAAACTGGATGCCATTCATCCCTGTGAACTTCATGCCAGACCCTATGTAGCCGAGCAAGTCCACATGTTGGATGGCTTATCTGATGATGAAGAAGAGGCGTTTCTGCAGAACAATAAAGATTTGATTTCCTTAGGCACTATAGATCTTCAAGCTGTTGCAGATAACTAGAGTCCGACAGCCTGTACGGTTGTTCCTGTGACCGGAGGAACAGATGCAGATGATAATGCTGCTATGGATGGAGCTACTCTACATCAACTTTTACAATCAGCTGATGACTTGGGGAAACCTCGTCAATTTTATGTCCCGGAAGACCAGTTAGTGACCTATAATTTGGGTGATGAAAACAACCCCCGTCCTGTTAAAATTAAGGCAAGATTGTCCGAAGCCTTTCAAGAAGATTTGATCCGACTCCTGTGTGAGTTTTATGATGTTTTTGCTTGGGATTACCATGATATGAAGGGTCTTGATCCGCGAATCTATCAACATCGAGTCGTGCTTAAGCCGGAAGCGAAGCCAATTAAACAATCCAGTTACCGTATGAATCCCAATTATGCAGCACAGGTCAAAGCAGAGATCGATAGGTTATTGAAGGTGGGATTCATTGTACCAATAGAACACGCTGAATGGATATCTCCGATCGTTATTGTTCCTAAGAAAAATAAGCAGCTACGAATCTTTGTGGATTATCGAAAACTGAATGCGGCCACGGTACCTGATCCGTTTCCTCTCCCCTTTCTTGACACAATGCTTGACAGAGTGGCCGGGCATGAGATGCACTCCTTTTTGGACGGCTACAGTGGTTATAACCAGGTTAGAATGGCTGGACAAGACATACCGAAAACAACTTTCATTACAAACTGGGGTGTTTTTGCTTGTACGGTCATGTGGTTTGGGTTACGGAATGCTCCCAACACATTTCAATGCCGTATGCAGTAAATTTTTTCACCCTACCTAACCACTTTTATGCAAGTCTATTTAGATGACTTCTCCTTATTCGGCAAGATTGTGGCGCACCTGTATCATTTACGGTGCTGTTTTGAGAAATGCCATGAATACTTTGTCTCAACTTGACAAAATCTGTTTTTGCGGTGTCTTGTGGTAAACTCCTTGGACATATCATATCGGCACAAGGTATCCAAGTTGATCCAGATAAAGTCGCAACTGTGTTGGAAGCACCCGTTCCTACAACGCCGAAAGAGGTTATGCGCTTCTTGGGTCAAATTCGGTGGCATGGAAGGCATCGATGGTGGCTTGCCCATTTAGCAACTTCACTAAATCGGCTAATGACTAGTACTCCACGACAGTTCGAATGGACTCTGGAATGCCAAACTACATTCGATCGTCTAAAAGGATTATTGACGCAGGCTCCCATTTTGCAACCTCCTGATTGGGGCCGCCCATTCCATGTCTTTGTAGATGCATCGGATATAGCAATTGGTAGTGTTTTAATGCAGCAAATGGACGAATGGTTTCGGCCTGTCTACTATGCAAGTCGCCAACTCGCTCCTGCGAAAAGGAATTATTCTGTGACTGAACGAGAATGTCTTGGATTGGTATATTCTGTAAAGAAATTCAGGCATTATTTGCTAGGCCGAAAATTCACCTTTCATGTGGATCATGCTGCACTGGTATATCTGGTCCGGTAGCAATATTTAGGTGGTTGCTTAGCTCATTGGGTCTTATTGCTACAAGATTTCGACTACGAAGTGATTCATCGACCAGGTACAACCCATGCCTTAGCAGACTTTCTCTCTCGGTTGGATTCCGGCGAAGCTCCGGTGGGCGTTGACGATACACAAGCAATTTACGCTGCTGAACCAGCTCCTGATGAATCTCCCGAACATCCTGTGCTGCCTTCCTATTATGATACGTTGCTAACTTTTCTGACTGATGGATGTCTTCCTCTGCATACACCTCCTGCTATGCGACGGAAGATTGCAGTTTATAGTTGCAAATTCCGGTTGCTGGTAGGCCAGTTATACTATATGGATCACACGGGTGTCTTGCTTCGTTGCATTCCGCCACATGAAGCAAATTCAGTCATCACTATGGCACATTCAATACCCTCCGGTGGACATTTTGCTGCAAATCTCACTCATCGGAAGATTTTGCAAAGTGGGCTTTGGTGGCCTATTATGCACAAAGACGTAGTTCAGTTTGTGCAGCAGTGTGACACTTGTCAGCGATCTGGACAGCCATTACAGAGACACTTTTTTCCTCTACAACCTGTATTACCTTTGGAACCTTTCCAGAAGTGGGGTCTTGATTTTATTGGACCAATCACACCTCCAGCAACCCTTAGCAACAATCGTTACATCTTGAACTGTACAGATTACGCTACCAGGTGGGCAGAAGCTTGGGCCTTACGGTCCGCTACAGCTGTTTCGGTGGCAAAGTTCCTGATGAAGGATGTTTTTCCGCGTTATGGATTACCTCTGGAACTTGTGACAGATCAAGGAACGCATTTTGCTAACAATTTAATGCAAGTACTAACGCATAATTTTCAAATGCTTCATAAATTCAGTTCCCCATACTATCCTCGTGCTAATGGTTTAGCCGAAAGTACCAACAAGACGCTGTTAAGTATGCTTCACAAATTGATTGTGGAATCACCAGAAAGATGGGATCAGTTACTACCTTCAGTCTTATGGGCATACCGGACTACATAAAAAGTTGCAACCGGACTAACTCCTTTCAAGCTTGCTTATGGGATGGAAGCAATCGCACCTATGGAGATTGTTGTGCCAAGCTTACGCATGGCCATAACTCAAAAGCTGTTACCCGAAGACTCTTTGCCATTTCGGTTGGAAACACTCAGAAACTTGGATGAACATCGTTGGGAAAGCTTTCTAACTCTTCAACTCAGTTGCGGCAAGCCCAGACTCATGATCGTTTCCTCAAGACTCCTGTGTTTACGGTGGGACAACTTGTGCTCTTTTATAATGCTAAATCAAATCGTTCTACTGGAAAATTTAAATTACGGTGGTTTGGACCTTACTGGATTAATGAGCAAGTGGGTCTAGCTACTTTTCGGTTGACTACCTTGATCCAAGTTTGCCTTCCTAAAGTGATCAATGGTTCAAAATTGCGGCCGTATCACCAAGCGCTTGATCCTCGCTGACGTCTTCTTCGTTTTTCCGCGTGTTATTTACTTTCTTTTTATTTTTGTGTGTTAATTGAATAAGACCGTAAGTTCCTCTTTTTGATACATAATCATAATTAATCGCCGCCTTCTGTTATTGATTCTGTTCATGCATGCCCGCCGTAATTATGAAGGTTATCATCTCAACATCGCGCGATGATTAAGTATTTCTGATCGCTTCCCATTGTCGAGTGTCTACTTAATCCTCTTCTTTTCACTGTTAATCGCTATTGTGTCCGTGTGCTCTGTGTTTTCTGTGTTTACTGTGTATTCGTGTCTTTGTGCTTTCACGTACGCAACATGGAAGCGTTAGCTAATTTTGCTACATTCCGTGACGGACGGCCTCATGACGTGAGTGAGTTCTTGCGTATCCGCAGCTTGTTGAACTTCACTGAATTGCCTTGGCATTCAATGGAGTGTCATCCTTATTATGCACAAATTATTGCAGTCATTGCCGCCACTCCTGCTACCGAGCAGAGTTGGCCAATTACATGTTTACCATCTCGCGTCGTCATCACCTTAGCATCATTCACTGCAGCATTCCGTTTGCCCATAGAAGGCGTGGAGAATGGTCCTCTCCTTCCTATTGCGACTATGGTAGAATTATTCCCATGATCCTCCTCGAATGAATACGCCATTTTGTGTCACCTTGACCCTGAACGTACCGCCTTGCAATTTCTCGTTGCTATTCTTAATCTACAGAAACGCACTTACGGGATTTCATGCCCATTTTACTCAATGATTGACATGGCTTCTCGGGAGCCTGTTAATTTAGCTTCGTTCTATTTTCGGTGCATTCACCGTGAATGCGTTACGATTATTAAGCATGTTAACAAGGGAGAGCTTCCGCGTTTGCGTTTACCGCATATCATTACCTTTCTGTTCCTAGCCATTCAAGCCGCGCAACCCCCGCCAAGAGCTCCAATTTTGTATCATGAAGAATCTGCCCAAGTGCTCGAAGACGAAGAAGATGATGATGAAGATATCTTCCAACTCCTTCACCGGAAACGCACAAGGATAAGCACCTCTGAAAGTCAAGAACAAGGTTTCGCTGCTGGAAATAAAGAAGAACGGAATGAAGACGAAATTTTCCACGACACTGCCACCTCAATTCACCTTGATTTGTCTACCCAGTCTTCTCCCATCCGGCAACAGGAACACAGTGTGTCCATTGCTGATTCTAAGGAAACCTCTTCTCGGGCGGATTCTCAGCACTCGACTCAAGAAGATGTGCAAATTATGATTGCGGGCATTCTTGATGAAGTGATCACTGTGGTGGAATCTCTTATAGCCAACATTGCAGCGACTAAGCAGCAACCTACCGGAATAGTCTTGGTGCCCAACAGTCTTATCCTCACTCCTCCACCATTGCCTCCGGTCGAGCCCATTGTCCCCATTCAACCCATTATCCCTATTCCACCGATTGTTCCTGAAGAAACTGCTACTTCATCCTCTTCACCTAACTATTCTCCACCATCTTCCCATCACCTCTTGTCAGCTTCGTCATCCAAGCCACTACCTCCTCTTTCTCTTCCGGTCCCCATGTTTACTGAGTTAGCATCCATGGGTCGGATGTTGATCCAATTGTCACATCAACTACTAATGCAGATGAAGGAACTTACTGACAATCTCAGACAAGAACTACAACACAAAGTAGATGTATTAGAAGCGGATATTACTCCATTGCAAGAGGAAGTAGATGCAGTGAAGGTTGAAAACCATGCTTTGCATGTACAGATTCAATAGCTACATGATAGACTTGCTGAACAAGATTCATTGATCAGTCAAAGAGATGCTGCGTTGGCTGAGTTAAGAGCCAAAGATGATTTATTAAGTGCTTGTGATGCAAAAATTCTGTAGTTGAAACAATTAATACAGGATAAAGAGGATGCTCGTGTAGCACTTGGAAATTTACTAGAAGAAACGCGAGTACAGTTAGATGAAGTTGTGCAGAAAGGACAAGAGATGGCGGATTTAGCCAAACGGACTAATGAAGAACTCCAGAGAGCAAATGCCAATTTTTTTGAAGCAAATGCTACTCTTAAAGCTCAGATGATATCAACTAATCAATTGCAAAAGGAGATATCAGGGGTAAGAAAGGAACGAGATGCATATTATCAGACTATCCAATATCAAGCCAACGAACTAGAGAGAAGGGAAAAGCAATTAGGTGTTCAAGCTCACAGGCTTTCAAGGGTAGATGATCAGATCAATGAGATGAAATTGCACCGCGATGCAGCACTGTCAAATGATTTCTACCTGCAAGAGGCCTTTTTGCAGACATAGGCTGAAATATTGATGACTCAAGTATTTGCGGCAAGTTCAGTTAGAACTGATGTTCAGCTTGTAGAACCAGAAATTCTAAAAAAGATGTTAGACTCCTTAAAACAGAAGATTTCCAGAACCTTTAAGTTAGCCAGAACCATGTATATACAGGGTATAGTCGATGAGCCCTAACTTTTGTTCCATTGCGGGTTCAAGTCCACCATGCGTGCCAGTGTGAGCCGTCGGATTGGCATTTTGTATTTTTCATAATTCCTATAGTTTCCTATCCCGCGTGAACTGAAAGGTTTCATATTCCGCACGAACCGAAAGGTCGTGTGAAGAGATGTATCGACATATTAACTAATAAAAAGGCATTACAGTGACGCTCTGGAAAGGATGAGCAGTATCGCCAAACTGTCTGTTTGGGCGATTGTGGTCTGGAAGTTGCTGTAGTGCAGTGTTCGAGAAGTCTGAGTATTACTGTTTTCATCTTTGTTTAATTACATTAACTTGTGATTAACACAGTCCATTACGTTAAGAATTATAAGTTTGTGTTACGGTAATGAATAACCCCAGCGCTACGTACTGTGAAAGTATTAATCTGAGCATGAACAGTAATCTGTGAGAAGACTAACTAGAGATTTGACAGTAATTCGGATTAAACGGAGTTTTGAATGTTAATGTACTGCGGTTTAGATAAGTTAATCGGGAAAATTAAGTTACAGGGCCTCCGATTTATCAGATCCCTACCACTCTTTAGTTTACCTTGTATGGCAGCAACATTTGGGTGGACAACTTGCTCGCTGGGTATTATTACTACAAAAAATCAACCATGACGTAGTACACCATCCGGGTTCGGCACATGCCATTGCAGATTTTCTCTCATGACTCGATTCCGATGAACCTCCGATTGGAGTCGATGACTCATCTCTTGCTATCTATACCACTACCATACTAAATGGGCTAGAAGCCACTTTATCAATTGTTGACTCTTATTATGATTATTGATTTTTCTTACTATTGGTTGTCCACCGGGCTCGGTATCTAACAAAGCTCACCATAGACTAGCTATTTATAGTCGTCAATTTTGTCTTATTGTCGGACAGTTGTATTATGCTGACTCTTTTGGGGCTCTACTCCACTATATACCCACCTGCGAAGTCCCTTCTGTGATTGCTATGGCACATTCTATTCCTTATGGCGGACACTTTTTGGTGGACTTAACTTACCAAAAAATCCTGCAAAGTGGCTTATGGTGGCCTACAATGCACCGAGATATTTATAATTATGCAAAGCAATGTGATGCCTGTCAGTGCACTAGACAACTTGTGCATCGTCATTATTTTCCTCTTCAACCCGTGTTGCCTTTGGAGCCCTTCAAAAAATCAGGATTGCACTTTACTAGACCCATCACACCTCCAACTATTTCCACTAATAACTGATATATTCTCACATGTACTGATTATGCAACATGCTAGGCTAAAGCCGGGGCAGTCTGGTCTGCCACAGCTCTGGTGGTGGGTAAATATGTCACTTGGATTACCCTTGGAAATTGTCTCACATCGCAAAACCCACTTTGCTAACACTCTTATCCAAGCTCTGACTCACACGTTTAATATTATCCATAAGCTTAATACACCTTATTGCCCATGTGCTAATGGCTTGGCCGAAAGCACCAATAAGACATTACTCACTATGATGAAGAAACTTATTCTGGAATGCCGTGGGGGTTGGGACCAGCTTTTGCCTTCTGTTGTGTGGGCTTACCAGACCACGTACAAAGTAGCCATTGGTTGTACACCGTCTAAATTAGCTTATGGTCTTGAAGCTATTGCACCGATGGAATTGGTTCGACCCAGTTTGCATGTGGCTCTAGCTAAAAAATTATTATTGGCTGAATCATTACCCACTCGACTCGATACCTTGCATTCTCTTGATGAACAAAGACTAGAAAGGTTTTGCTGTTACAAGAAGTTTAGCTATGCCAGGCTAAAACTCATGATCGTTTTTTGGAAACTCTTGTGTTTAAGGTTGGCTAGTTGGTTTTATTCTATAGTTCTAAATTTGATCATGCTGTAGGAAAGTTTAAACTTCGTTGGTTTGGTCCTTACTGTATCTTGGCTCAACATGGTCCAGACACTTTCCCGTTAGCCACACTCACTGGAGCAGTTCTCCCTAACCCAGTAAATGGCTCTAAGCTCAGGCACTACTATTCCCCCTCCATGTCCGCATGACTTGGAATCCCTCCCAATATGTTTTGTTTCTGGATTAATCCATCTCGGTCGCTCTTTTGGTTTACACCGTAAGCTTATCACGAGTGTTCCAATGTGTTGTCCGGTTGACTTGTTGATCGTAATATTTTTTCTATTCTAATTTTTGGAATTTTCCTTGTCCCATCACCTACACGCTTTTCGTCGCTGGCTACCGACTTATTTCTAGTGCCACCCTTTAATGTTTTTTGTTCATTATGGAGATATACTTTTTATGACTGCATGATGGCCCGCTATCCTCTGCGGTGCTCACTTTTATGATTAGGTGCATGCAACTCATTCAGCTCAGTCTACTTAAGCAGTGATTTTTGCCTTATCTCTTTTATTGTGTGTGTTGTGCAATCTGTGTACTTTGTGCATTTTTTGTATTCTCGTGCCAAATAGTTGTGTACTAGTTCTTACCCTGGCTATGGAGTCCCTCTCCCACATCACTGCCTTCAATATCCCTGATGAGCTCACTGAATACCTTTGTGTATGCGGCTTGCTCTAATTTGTTATCCATCACCTTGGCCCGGGCCATTGCCATCTGCCCTTCTATTGACACAGTGTGGCTAATTGTGACACCTTTCTTTACCACCCATATCACCCTTTCCACTATCATTGCCCATATCCATCTAACAAATGAAGGCCAAAATGAGGTTACACACCTCCCTATCACTATCATGAATCAACTATTTCCTCGTAAATCTTCTAATGAGTATGCGATTATGTGTTGCCCCGCCCCTGAGTGTCATGCCTTATGGCTCATTGTATCTACCTTCAATCTCCAAAAGAGGAATTACGGTATCTCTCGGTCGACGTACTTAGTCATTGATATGGCTTCTCGCGAACCCATCAACTGGGCAACATTTTTCTTCCCTCGCATTCACAAGAAATGCCAGATGGTTGTAAAGCAGTTGCCTAAGGGAGAATTTCCCCGCACCTGATTGCCTCACATTTTTTTTATTTCTAGTCTTGACTTCAACTACATCTGCTCCTCCCGTACCCCTTCTTCTCGCAGAAGTAACCTCGTGTCACATGGAAAAATGATGATGAAGATGATGAAGTCTTGCTCTGCTTCTTAAGAAAACACCATCGTGTGGCTACCACTTCATCCCCTGCTTCCAATCATTCTTCTGCACACATTAATATTGGTATTCTTCTCACCCAAAAGGACATTTCTACTACCATGGCTGCTTCTCTAGATGTCATGGATGACACAAGCAAAGCTATTGCTATGAAAGGAACCCTTAAGGAAGTTGCTGAAACCTTTAAGACCCCTCCTTGCTCTCTGATTAAGGCATAGTTCACCTCTTCATTGCCTCCCCTTTCTTCGACAGCCCGCAATATCATCACCATGCTTCTCGAAGAGCTCCCCAACTACCTAGCTTCCCCACCCAAGGATGTTCAAGAAGTCGCTACCGTAACCATCACAAATTCCCCCCTATCCGTCGACTCCATGCCAACCCATACTCCCATTGTACCTTCCACATCCATTGTGTCCCCCACAACGATTTCTTCTTCTACTGCTTCACCTTTGACTTCCCCGGATTACTCATCACCCCATTCCCAAGATATTGCCATTGCATGTTCAACTGTACCTCCACACCCTACTGCCTTGCCTCTTCCCTTTCCACCATCCATTCAACATTTGGCAGCTATTGGTCAGTATCTCATCCACGTGTCTGATGGACTACAATCTCAGATGACCCAAGAGAAGCGAACCCTCCACCAGGAGTTTCAGCATAAGCTGGATGTATTGGAAGCTAACATTTCCCCACTACAAGAGGAGTTTTTGGACCTCAGACCGAGTGAAGTTCAGTTACAAAAATAGGTTATCACTCAAGAAACTGAGTTGGCTCAGTTACGACAAGCTTTGGTAGATAAAAAGGTCGCATTGGATCGTATGATCTCTCTTTTGGAGGACACTATAGATAAGGTAGTTCAATTGGAACACACTTGCTCCGAGGTTCATGCTAAAGCTCTACAATGGGAGATAGAACTGACCGCAACCAAAGAAGAGTTGTTCTAGAAAGTGCAAGCCTTGAATGATGAAGTAGGATGGAAATTACAAGTAAAGAAAGAGCTGGAAGCTATACAAAAAGAACATCATGCTTATTTCAAGACGGTCCAATTTCAGTCTCAGTAGATGGAAAGGCTTGAGAAGCAGTTAGGAATTCAGAATGATAAGCTGCAAAAAATTGATGCTGAGATTGCAGATAGTAAACTCTGGTGCTAGGTTGCGTATCTTCAAGAAGCATTTTTGTAGGAATAGAGCTAGCATCTACTCAACCACGCTGTTGCTTTAAGTTTTGCTAGCCCCAAAGCTCAACTATTAGATCCATAATATGTACAAAAACTACTACGGGCATTGCAGAAGAAGATCAAGCATAGTTTTGAAGAAGCAAGAACTATGTATATATAGGGGATTATTGATGAAGATTAGCTTGTATTTAGGGTTTGAGTCCACCATGCATGCCAGTGTTAGGCCACCGGATGCCACGAGATTAACCTTTGTAATATTCAGAGCCATCCTTGTAAGTACTTTGGTGAAACACCATAATTTTTATCATATTAATATAAAAGAGAATGTACTCGTGTCACTTAGAAGTGGAGAGGCGACGACAGATCCACACCGGACTATCTGTGTTGGCGACCAAGTGCAGACTCGCTATTATCCAAGTTTGTGCATCTGTAGAAGTTTTGTTCGGTGTCATTAATTACAAAAAATTAATCTATTTTAGTTGAAGTAATTAACGATTAAGATGCTTGATTGAAATTTGGTGTGTGCACGCCGAAATCCTGTTACTGATAAAGTATTTAGCATCTATTGTATATTGTTTAATATAAGTGAATCTGATAGTAGTTTATCAATCCTGTTACTGATAAAGTATTTAGCATCTATTGTATATTGTTTAATATAAGTGAATCTGATAGTAGTTAATCAATCCTATTACTGATAAAGTATGTAGCATCTATTGTATATTGTTTAATATAAGTGAATTTGATAGTAGTTAATCACGTAGTAGTTATTACGGGACGAGTACCTTTGGGTAGATAACATTTTGAGTGATGTGTCAGTGAGAAGTCGTGGTCGTACAAAGAATTGCCAACGGTCTGAACATTAATAAGTTAAGATTAACTGGTATTGGTAGTGGTGGTTGTGTTAACTGATTGGTATGTGAAGTGGGAAAAATACTATAGGGCCTCTATTTTACAGACCCGTGTCCAACCCAAGAACCCTATAGAGTATTTTTGTCACTATTATTTTAATCAGATACAACAAAGTTAGGACAGAGATTTAACATACCACATCTCAATTCACAATAATTGTGTACACCAATGGATGGTACAAATGATATCTCTTACTTTTAGCACTATAACCAACAAATATAAATTCCTTTGCCTTGTCATCAAGTTTGTGAAGTTTTTGTGATGGCACAAGAGCGTATGCAAAACAACTGTTGAAGCTCAAAGTCAAGGACAAAGCATGGAAGCACATCAAAAGGTGGACACACGAGGAAAGGGAGCAAGTAGGGAGCTCCAAGAAGTGTATGTCAAATTTTCAGAAGAATCCCCTACAAAAATAGTGATTTTCATCACTAGAAACCATTGTAAATACCATTATCTATTTTTAGTAACTCCATTTTGTTCAAGCCGAGGAGTCCTCGAGCTTGAGGAGTATTAGAAGTACCATCGTACCAATTTTCATAATTTTTAGACTTCGTTTGAGCCCTCAAATAAGCCCTGGAACCTAATTTTTAACTAGGCCGGACACTAGGTCTGGACAGGGCCAAAACTAGTCAAAAAACTATAAAAAGAGCTAGAGAGCTCATTTTTGGGGTTAGCTTGTTAGAGAATAGAACTTTTGTAAGAGAACTCTTTTGCAATCTAAGCTTTCCATTGTTCCTCTCTTTGATCTTACTTTGTGCGCGTGTGTGTGTATGTGTGTGCATGTTTGTGTGCTTTCACTCACGCACTTGTGCCTTCACTTGCTCGTGGTCTTCATACCGGTCCTCACGTCTCCGCGGATTGACAAGTAAAGGAGGTGGTGCTTACGCTTGAGCTACACCAAATTTTGGCGCCGTTGCCGGGGAGAGAGCTTCGAGGACGAGCGTTGTGATGGTAAGATCGTAGATTTGCGACGTTGGAAGGTAAAAAAAACTATCATTTCAGTTCATTTTCTGTTTTTTCCTCTTCATCTTCATCATCATCATCATCTCCACCTTCTTCCATCTTCTTCTTCATAGAAAATTCTTGTTTTTTAGTGCATTTTCACCATTTTCATACCATTTTTCATGCATTATTGTGTGGGAAGGAGTTAGGAGGTGCAAGGGAGAGCAAGCGCTGCATTTTTTTCATGATTTTCTGCTCATACGGAGCTCGCCATAGCCGGCGCTCAGAAATTTGAATTTCCCGCCAAAAAACGCGATTCTGTGATGAAAATCGCGATTCTGTGAAAATTCAAAATTTTTTGAAAAATCACGATTTTCAGTTTTCCCGCCTAAAAGTTGGTTGAAAAAAAATCGCGATTCTGTGTTTTTCTCAAAAAACACGATTCTCTGCTCAAAATCGCGATTCTCAAAAAAACACGATTCTCTGCTCAAAATCGCGATTCTCACCAATCACGATTTTCAGCAAAAATACGATTTTGTGAAAAAGGCGATTCTGTGAAAACACGATTTTTTGCTCAAAATCGCGATTTTCAAAAACACGATTTTGTGCTCAACATCGCGATTTTCATGTGAAAAATACGATTTTCAAAAAACACGATTCTCTGCTCAAAATCGCGATTCTCACCAATCACGATTTTCAGCAAAAAACACGATTTTGTGAAAAACACGACTTTCTGCTCAAAATCGCGATTCTCACAAATCACGATTTTCAGCCAAAAATACGATTTTGAGAAAAACACGATTCTGTGGGACAAAATCGCGATTTTCAAGTCAAAAACACGATCGCGATTTTCAATTCACGATTTTCTGCTCAAAATCGCGATTTTCATGTCAAAAACACGATTATGAGAAAACACGATTTTCAGTCAAAAACACGATTTTGTGAATCACGATTCTCTGAGTCAAAATCGCGATTTTCAGAAACATGATTTTGTGATCAACATCGCGATTCTCTGAAACACGATTTTGTGATCAACATCGCGATTCTCTGAAACACGATTTTGTGATCAACATCGCGATTCTCTGAAACACGATTTTCTGCTCAACATCGCGATTTTCAGAAACACGATTTTGTGATCAACATCGCGATTCTCTGAAACACGATTTCGTGATCAACATCGCGATTCTCTGAAACACGATTTTGTGATCAACATCGCGATTCTCTGAAACACGATTTTGTGATCAACATCGCGATTTTCAAATCACGATTTTCTGCTCAAAATCGCGATTTTCAAAAACACGATTTTGTGCTCAACATCGCGATTTTTTTTTGACTTCACAGCATCGCGATTTTCAAAAAGATCACAAAATCGCGATTTTCTCCAAAGGTCCTGTTTGCCTGTTTTGACCCCCAAGAGCCTGATTTGACATAACTTTCTCATCCAAAGTCCATTTTTTGAGCTCTATAGCTTTTTGAGATAGGATAATTTGAAGTTGACCCTCAGGTGGGACTAGGGAACCAAGGGGGCTCTAAAGAATTTTGAACCATACCAAAGGGAAAATTTGGACTCTTGACTAAAGCTTATGAACCTGAGATCTGGTAGACACTTAGGCAAGGATAAACAAAGCATTAGATCTTCTGAGGCTAGTGTCAACCATACATCCAAGTCTTGGGCACAACAACTAAGTGGTCATCTTTTACTCAGATCAGACACAAGTGATTCAGAAATGTCTTTTAGTATGGGAAAACCTGCAGGTGGCTCAGGGACTGCCCATCTACAAACACCGAAAGGTCCCTATAAGACACAGTTGGAATATATTCGGACCAACCAATTAGGTGCTCGCATCTATGAGGATGGTCTGAGGCGATCAGTGGTCCAACTCAAAAATCCAGATCAATCCTTTGGACTTGAACACCCAGTGGTCAAGTTCGAAGAGGGTTCATACATTGATAAGGAAGGAACCATGTATGTGGTTACCAACCAACCAGATAGGACCGATGAGTTTGGAAATATCATTCATGAGAATGAGATAGGAGACCTAGAACAAGGAAATATAGGACAAAGACCCCAGACTCCTAGAGGCAAGTCAGTTTTGACCCGAGTGATTACTCTAGACTGGATCCCTCAAGACAACAAAAGCATAGAACTATTTTTGAATAGAGAAACAGAGGAAGCCTTTTGGAGATTCAAGCCAGAACAACCTAGCCAATTGGGCATAGTCATCATCTATGAGTTCAAGGATCCAGAGATACCAGGCAAAGTTGTCTACCTAGATAACACGTCAGAGAAAATTTTCTTGGTAACAGAACATGATAGACATGCATATACTTGGAAGAATGAATTGATTTTCCCCCCACCAAGATCCAATGTTTCCCATGGCCTCCAAGGGGTAGGATCATCCCAGGCTCATGAAGCCCAGAGAGAAAGAACTAGAGAGAGACCTGAGGTAAGCTTTGCACACACCGTGGGCAGGAATAGATCAGGATATGAAAATGAAAGACCTGAAAGAGAGAGACATCAAGCACATAGGCATCAAAGAGATGAACATGATTTTCCATTGCCTAGACCCCGGGAGTACCCAAGAACCCTTAAACCCAGTCACGTGATCAAGGCAATGAAGAACTATTTCGATGGGACAGGGGATCCTTATGATCATGTGGCCGAGTACAAACAAGTGCTGAGAGCCGAACAAATTGAGGACTGGTTCACCCAGTATGAGGCATTTGGTTTGACCCTTAAAGGCACTGCCTTAGCTTGGTTTCAACCATTGAGTAGAAGCAGCTATCGCGATATAGGTCAACTGCTAGACGAATTCATTGCAGAATTTTCCAAGAGTGGTATCAGGCATAACACATCGTCCCTGATCCATAGTTTCAAGCAGACACCCCAAGAAACAGTGCGACTAGCAGGTAGAAGGTTCAGACAGTACCTAGAAAGATGCCCTGCTCCAGAGCTACCCACACCAGCCAAACAAGTGGCTTTGTTTTTAG
This sequence comes from Ceratopteris richardii, assembly GCA_020310875.1. NCBI lineage: Eukaryota > Viridiplantae > Streptophyta > Polypodiopsida > Polypodiales > Pteridaceae > Ceratopteris > Ceratopteris richardii. Next base: position 106,287,452 of record CM035424.1, read on the forward strand.
ATGGCTTACTGAGCACAAAGCTAAGATCCTATGTATACTTGAAAGATCCTAGATCCATAGAAGAGTGTGTGCGGACGTGCATAGACATAGAAGATAACTTGGGTGAGGAGTTAGGATTGTCCAAACTCTACAAAGATTCGGATAGTTCTACTAGTCATACTTCAAAGATCTCCACAGAAAGAGCAAGTTGCCAAGAAGCTGGGAGTCCAAAATAAACAAACACAGGGAGTCACTTCATTGAATCGGTGCTATACTTGCGGAGGTGACCACATGGCTAACGTATGCCCAATGCAAAACCAAAACATTAGAGACAGGAATGCTCCATATTGCACTATTGAGAGAAAATACACAAACCACACGGCTCAAGATTGTCCCTACAATAGGCAGGCTGTTAGACAAAATTATCAGCAACCTTACCCACAAGGTAGGTATCAGAATCAATACCAACAGCCATATTATAGACCACAACAGCAATATCAGGTACCATGTAGGCCACAACCTGTCTTGGGAAACCAACCACCAGCTCTAGCCAACGTGATTCCAGTCAAATATGCTGTGGGAGAGGAAAATCCAAATAGAGCATTGGTGCCCCTAACCCCATGGATACCAGATAATGATTCTCATGCTCATAGTTCAGACTACTCCCAGGAAGGTAGTCCACATACGTATTACACAGGGTCACCTGAACATAGTGAGATTTACTCGTATCAATATGAGGTGCCACCTATGGAGCAAAATTGGGAGCCAGAATACTCCAATGTCATGTACACAAATCCTAACCCTAGGCCCCAGTTGAGACAAATGAGACCACAAGCCCCTAGAGGATCTTGTTTCAGATGTCATGGTGACCATTTCATTCGTGACTGTCCCCACCCACCATCTCCGAGTCAAGGACAGGCTATCACAATACAGGCTTTTTGTCCTGATTGTGGCAAAGACCATCTCCCCAGAGATTGTCCAAGAAACCCCTCCAGTGCACCCAAGATTACACCCATTAATGTGGTAGGCTTAGTGGCAGATTCAAGTTCAAGTAGTAGCAATGTGGCTCCTATACAAGCTGTCACTAGAGCACAAGCCTTAAAACAGGATAAACCAGTAGAACAATCAGAGTCGAGTGAATCAGGAGAGCCTAGTAAGAGGAAAACAAGAACATGGAAGGATACCAGAGAGAAGGCCAATCGCAAGTGGAATAAAAAGTTATCGGAACTAGAAGAAAGCTTAAAAGAAGCGAAAACAAAAATAGAAGACATTGCATCTCAAAGCCCCTCGCATGCCGAAACTCCATCCACTCCACCTCATCCCACCCCACCACCCATTGTAAATAGACCGCAACCAGGGTCTGTTCTGGCAGATCCAACCCCAGAAGGCTTGGACATGATGTTCAAGGCCTACCAGGCTCGACTTCAAGAAGGGCCTACAGCGGCAAACCTAGACAAGAGTTACCCCAGAGCAGATTTAGAGATTGAACGGATGAAAATGTGCATGAAAATGGTAGAACAAGCTCAAGGCATACTTGAGACTAGTCAAAAGTTCAATTAGACAAACTCTATCAAATCAGATTTGCATTTCCAGGGCTTACTAGAAAGATTAGAGCAATTGGTAAACAAACCACAAGTTTCTTTACCTCCACAGGCTCAACCAGTTATTGAAAGAGGAAGCTCACCACCAATGGGCGCTTATGTTCCTAATTCCACGGATCCAGGAATACCTCCTTCAATTCAACAGTACTCTCAAGAATTCTTGCGGGAAATACAAGAAGAGAAATGGGCCAAGGAGAAGGGTAATTCCCCTCCTATTCCTGAGATTGATGATCTTCATGATCAATTTCCCCAAGACATCCCATCTATTTACGAAGATGAAGCAGAACAACAAGAAGACGAAAGATTAGATTTTGAATCTAATACCTTAGAAGAACTGCCTCAATTTCCAGGCCCATGGGAATCTGAATCTCTCCAGATTAGAGCTCCCACAATACTAGTAAGAAATGAAGACTCAGTGGTTCCAAGGAACACGGATGTCGTGAAGAACACTAAGGTTCAGTGTCATCTCACTGTAGAAGAGCTGCTCAAAGCAAAACCTGAGCTCTGGAATCATGTGAAGGATCAGGTTCCAGAACTTGATTCCAACATGCCAAAAGCAGGCTCCAAGCAAAGGGTACCAGAGATACCTCTAGACAAAATAGGGGACATGTGTGAGGGTGAAGAAGGTAACACTTATCTTCCCATCACCTACCAAGGTTACACAACCAAAGCAATCATAGATTCAGGTGCTGGTGTTGCTATTGCGACCACCTCCTTGTGGAAGCAATGGGGCAAGCCCACATTAAGACCAACTAGAATGAAGCTTCAAATGGCTGATGGTCATTTTGAAAGACCTTTAGGATTGCTAGAAGGGATCACTCTAACCACTTGTGGTGTAGAGTTTGAGCACACATTTGCTATATGTGACTTTGAGAAAAATAATGTCTTTGAGATGATCCTAGGAAGACCCTTCCTACGACAATTGCAAATAGTACAGGATTGGGGAACTAACTCCTTGTACTTACAGCACTTAGGAGTCACCACTAAGGTCAATTTGAAGGATTACACCTTCAGAGATGTACCACCCCTACAGTGGAATTCTATCCACAAAGCGAAAGAAGATTCCATCTCTGTGCATTATGAAAGTTCACCTGATCCATCATGGCTGCATGAAGATACTCATTTGTGGATGTGCAAGGTCGCAAAGGAAGAGGAAAAACGTTTAAAGGCAAGAGAAGAAGGAACTTCGCTAGGAGATAGACCAGTTAGAGACCCAACCTACACACCGATGATCTTTCCAGATGAGGAGTTTGAGCCTCATGGCTGGCCAGAAATCTTAGCCACCATGGACATTGCTGTCAATGAGGAACAGTGGACACCTCATTGTGATGAGGAGGGTTATGATATCTCAGTGTTCATGTGTCAACCCTTGCTAGAAGAATGTGACCCTAGTGATGTCATAGAAGAAGAAGAGAATGACGATGATCTGGAGTCTATTGTGATGGATAGTTGCTTTAACTCAGAGCAGCACTATCTAGAAGATATAGGAGTGTTCACCCAGAAAGAAGAAGAACCTCTCACAAGTATTAAAACAGTAAACTCAAAGGATGGAAGTGAGAGTAGTCAAAAGAAAAAGAAAAGAAAAGCAGTGAAACAAGAAAAGGAGGAATCATTGTTTGAAGTACCAGAAAACTTCAAGAAATATGAAGTTGACGACCGCAAAATTTTGGTACGAATGCCTAAGAGAGAGGCCATCATAGGAGAATCATATGATAATAAAGAAAAGACCAAGAAGATTGTAGTGACCATTGAAGAGAACGAAGAGAGATGCACATATATAGGAGATGACCTAAGTGCAAGAGAAGAAATGGAGCTCATAGCTCTATTAAGGGAATATAGGGATGTGTTTGCATGGCACTATAGAGACTTGAAAGGGGTAGATCCAAGAATTTGCTCTCATACTATCCCCATGACTGCTGATGCTAAGCCCACCAAACAGAAACCCTATACATATAATGATACCTATGCAGCCAAAATCAAAGAAGAAATTGATAGGTTGATTGAGGCTGGATTCATCTATGAGATTGAGCATACCGAATGGGTGTCCCCCATTGTTGTGGTACCCAAGAAGAACGGGAAGTTGCGAGTGTGTATTAACCTTAAAAAAGTTAATGCCGCTACGATTAGAGATAGTTATCCACTTCCAATCACAGAACACCTATTGGAGCGTGTTGCAGGCAAGGAAGTTTATAGTTTCCTTGATGGATTTTCAGGTTACAATCAAGTAGCCATTGCCCCAGAAGATCAACACAAAACAGCTTTTGCTACAGAGTGGGGAATCTTTGCATTTCGGGTGATGCCATTTGGGCTCACCAATGCACCTGCAACATTCCAAAGGCTCATGTGTCATGTCTTCAAAGAGTTCTTGCGAAAGAGCTTAGAAGTGTATGTGGATGATTTATGTGCTCATTCCCAAGAAAGAAGGGTTCACATCCCTGAGCTCAGACAAATCTTCAACAAGTGTAGAGAATATCGAGTGTGTCTAAACCCAGAAAAGTGTGTGTTTATGGTGCGTCAAGGTAAAATCTTAGGTCATATTGTTTCTAAGAATGGAATCTCAACAGATGAAGATAAGGTACGAGCCATAGCGGAGCTACCAAGGCCAAGGAATATTAAAGAGGTACAAGCCTTTATGGGCCATTGTGGATACTACCGTAGGTTTATCCACATGTACGCGATCATAGCTAGACCCCTTTATGCCTTGTTGTCTAATTTTGAGTGGAACGACGAATGCGAGAATTCTTTCAACGAACTGAAGAAACGTTTGTGCACGGCACCAATACTCACCACTCCTGATTGGAATAAACCATTCCATGTCCATGTGGATGCATCCAATCATGCCATAGGATGTGTGCTAGCACAACCCACAAGTGAAGGAAACTTAGATTTGCCCATAGCATATGCTAGTAGACAGCTCACTGCAGCTGAACGGAACTATACCACAACTGAGCGAGAGGGCTTAGGCATGGTATATGCTGTTAAGAAGTTTAGACACTATTTATTGGCCAACAAGTTCAAGTTTTTCACTGATCATCAAGCTTTGTTATATTTGGTCAATAAACCTTGCAATACTGGACGCTTGGTAAGATGGTTCCTCTTACTAATGGAATATGACTTTGAAGTTGTTGTCAGGAAAGGTAGAACCCACCTTCGGGCAGATCACCTTTCTCGCATCACTTCAGGAGAGTCACCGCAAGGAGTGTCTGACGAATTACCCGATGCTTATCTGTTCAATTTAGAAGTTGTTCCTAAATGGGCAAATAAGTTGGTACCAGTCCTAACCTTTGGCCCTGCAAATAAGAATGTGAAAACATCACAAGAAGAAATTGTAAAATCACAAAAATATCACATATTAGCAGGAAGCATGTACAAACAAGATACGGAGGGCATATTAGCTTGTTGTGTCGAGGATGATGAACATAATAGTTGGTTGCAGCAAGCTCATGAAGGATTGCTAGGAAATCACTATTCTAAACAACGAACATTGCAGAATCTAAAGCGTTTAGGAGTGTATTGGCCTAGCATGGACAAAGAAATACATGAGTGGATTAAGAATTGTCCAAGGTGCAGAGAGAGACCCCCAGTGGAGCATGCGACCCTTTATCAAGTGTCATTAATTCCAGATTGGAGTGCTCCATTGGTAGAGTTTATGAGATCGGGAAAATTACCCAAAGAGGCTAGTCTAGCAAGAAGAAGAAGCATGGAGCAAGAGGCTCAAGGCTATGCCCTAGTAGGAGACAACCTATACCGAAGAGGCAAAGATGGTTACTTAAGACTGTGCGTTCACGAATCAGATTATTTGAAAGTCTTAGAAACTGCACACAGCAGTGTTGCAGGTGGACATTTTGGTCCTGACCGAGTGATCAAGACCATTCTATTCTCAGGACTTTGGTGGCCCACTCTTCATATGGATGCACATACCTATGTGAAGAAATGTGACACATGCCAACGTGCACAATATCCAGTGAGAAAAGACGAGATGCCCTTGAGGCCAATGATGGGAGGACGTGCATTTTCAAAGTGGGGCATAGACTTCATAGGTCCTATTAACCCCCCAGCTAGAAACTCCCATGCAGAGTACATCATTGTAGCCACAGATTACCTTACAAAGTGGGTAGAAGTCAAAGCCACAACAAAGAATGATGCTCAGACTACGGCTAAGTTCTTATTCGAGAATGTGTTCACGAGATATGGACTACCAATAGAGTTGGTGAGCGATAGAGGCACACACTTCTTGAATGAAGTCATTGAAAATCTTCTCCAAGAATTTTTAGTGATACATAAGAAATCCGCCCCCTATCATCCACAAGCCAACGGACAAGCCGAGAGTACCAATAAGATCCTCTGTAACGTATTGACAAAACTGGTGAATAATAAACGCTCTGATTGGGACAAACAACTTCATCATGCTGTTTGGGCTTATCGAGTTGCCTACAAAACGGTACTCAACGCCACCCCATTTCAGATGGTCTTCGGACAGAACGCTGTGCTACCATTAGATTTCTTAATCCCTGCCTTAAAAGTAGCACAAGAGTATGAGTGGAATGGGCATGAATTGTCTTCCAGGATCTTTGATCTCGAACGCTTGGGTGAAACGAGGCTACGAGCGGCAGCAGGCATCTACGCTGCAAAGAAGAGGCAAAAGGCATACTTTGATGCACACATTAAGGATAAGGGATTGAAAGAGGGAGATCTAGTGTTGGTATACACACTAAAACAACATGCCCGTAAGTTGGAAAAAAGAGGATATGGACCCATGATCATTAATAGAATTTCCACTAGTGGTGCAGTTCAGTTGGCCACTCTAGAAGGAGATATCTTGCCAAACTATATTAGTGGCTGCAGAGTCAAGCTATATCAAGAACCTCTTACTGAGGATATGCTAATGAGACAACACTGCTAAGAAGCGAAAAGAAGAAGAGTTAAGAGTGAGAGAAGAAGCACAGGTAGAGGCTAGAGAGCGTATTAGGCGAAATAAGTTAAGGCGATTAGGCCTAGATGTCAACTCAAAAGCCCCAAAATATCACATGGATATGTGTCAAAAGTCAGGCATTGCGACTTCTCAGGTCATTGACCGAAGACCCTTTGTGACCATAGAGATAGGACAAGGGAAGGGTGCAAGGACGGTGAAAGCATTGATTGACTCAGGTGCAGCAAGTAGTGCAGTTAGACTTTCCTACTGCCAAGACTTGGGGTTGAACATCAATCCCATAGAAGCTTATCTCATAGGATTGGGAGGTGTGGAAACCCCTTGTTTGGGCGAGGTGGAACTTCCCATCTACCTTCAAGATGTTCCAATGAAAGTCAAAGCGCTAGTATGTCAAGATGAGAACCTTACAGAACCACTTGTCTTGGGTCAAGATTGGATCTATGACCATGCAGTTAACTTAAACCTAAGAAGTCAAATTCTTCAAGTTTGGGTACATGAACAATGCATTACATTAGAATTAGAGAACTGCATGCTCCTAGATCATGGCACCACACACTCTCTTAGTTCTTCCAAGACTAATCATATGAAAGAAGATGTTGTATGTGTCAAAAGCTCTATGATGCAGAAGGAGTCAATCGTGGAAGACCAGGTTCGAAGGCGGGTGGATCTTTCTTCTTCTCCAAAGACTCAAGTAGCCACAGTAGTGAGCCCACCACACAAGCAAACACAACCATTCACGACAACTGCTACATCAAATAGAAAGACACCATTCGATAAAAAAGCGGTTCCGGGCATGAAGCAGATCTGGGTACGCAAAGGAGAGCAACCACCAGCCTTACCCCCACAAATCCCATCCATGCACACTAACCAGGCCAGAAGACGAAGGAAGCAGCTCAGACAAGCTCCATCACAAGATATCCAACAAGTTTGGGTGCCTAAGAAGTTAGCTGCAGCTCAACAAGGGCAATTACAGATGTGGGTACCTAAGAAGATCCTACACCCACAACAACCTTTGTTCTCCCACATACAAAAGGTTTCAACAAAGAAGCCAAAAAGAGAAAAGGGTAAGAACCACGTACAGAGACCAAAGGAAGATCAAATCAGCTCTTCAACATTAGTAGGAAGACATGCAAAAAGGATATGGGTTTGGAAGCCAAAAGTGCAAGTAGCCTCCACCGAACCAAAGCATCAACCACACTGGATACCACAGTTCAGAAAGCATCCAAAGAGAAAGACGCCTGAAGTGACCTCTACAGTGCCAAATGATGTTCTAAAATGGACTCCAATAAGGAAGATTACATCAGTTCGAGACTCAATGGATACCTCCACCAAGGTCGGCATCAACCTCCACAAATAACATCGAAAGCCTCGAACGAGCAACAACCATGTGCTCCTTGCACAACCCTGTCTTTTGCACCATTTAGGTCATGCATTTCCAAAGTATGCATTAATATAGGGCCACATTACACGGCCGTGCATAGACACACTTGAGAATCCCATGCACAAGAGCACAGTGACATATGTCGAACATTTCTATTGATACTAACTTTTGTGTTCTTGTTTTGTGATATCCTGTTCCAAAAAAAAAAAAAAAAAAAAAAAAAAAAAGTGGGAGAGAGCTTGTTCCCAGTGTGTCTCAGCCAGCAGTGAGATTATTGCTGCCTTATCTGGTAGAGGACAAGCATTTGGCATGAACATGGCATCTACAACTATGATTTTCTCTTACCATGGTAGGAATGAAGAGCTTGAAGGTCCGCAACTTGAGTGATGCTTAACTACTTCATGTACTAGAGCATCCAAGGAGATATCTGCAAAAGGTAGTTCGGGAGGAGAAGACTCCTGTGTATGGTGAGCTAAAGAGCATATGTGAAACTCAGCTTGGTGTAGTTACCCGATGTTGCTTGCCAAGGAATATAAAGCAATTCAATTCTCAGTATTTCCTGAACCAGTATGGAACAGTAGCACTGGTGAATGGTCTATGTCAATCAGCATGGTAATCTCTTAGAAACCGGCACGTGTCCAATATTCCTCTGAGTGTCAATATAGGGAAGTGAACGTGCAGGAGCCCAAGCTCAGAAATGCACATTGTTAGTGACAAATGTTGCTTTGAAAAGAGGAGAGGTGATTCACCACTCAAAAGATCTCATCAGTGGACAATCAACATGGACATTCATCAACAAGGTTCCATCCCAAAGGCCGAGTGTACAACACGAAGAGGCAAACATCCATCAACCTTCGCCATGGTAAGTATCTTTACTCTGGAAACACCATAACCATGATAGTTTAGGAAACCTCTTCGTCAGCACACCCTTGAGCACTTAGCTCAAGACCCGCAATTTTTGCACCATACTTCTTCCAATGCATTTTCCAAGTAAGCATGCGTAGGGCTACATTACAAGGCCGTGCACAAGGCACATACTTTTTTCAACCCAGGCACGAACACACTTACCCATCATTCATTACGGGTTATGAGTAGTTGGCATGAATGCTCTCAACATCATCTTTAAAAGAGCTAGCAGACATCATGGGAACAACATCCATATCTCGGAAGCAAATTGAAGCCAGTAGTTGCTCCAAATCACTCTTGACAACCTCTTCTGAGCAACTTGCAGTTTTGAAAGCTCACAACGACACATTCTTGCTGGAATCCAAGGAACCAGCTCATACAACGGATGGACATCACCTCTCAAGCACTACACAGAACAACCCTTCCAACAAGGGTCTGTCAGGGACGACAGACTCGAGAGGGGGGGGAGTGTTGAAGCTCAAAGTCAAGGACAAAGCATGGAAGCACATCAAAAGGTGGACACACGAGGAAAGGGAGCAAGTAGGGAGCTCCAAGAAGTGTATGTCAAATTTTCAGAAGAATCCCCTACAAAAATAGTGATTTTCATCACTAGAAACCATTGTAAATACCATTATCTATTTTTAGTAACTCCATTTTGTTCAAGCCGAGGAGTCCTCGAGCTTGAGGAGTATTAGAAGTACCATCGTACCAATTCTCATAATTTTTAGACTTCGTTTGAGCCCTCAAATAAGCCCTGGAACCTAATTTTTAACTAGGCCGGACACTAGGTCTGGACAGGGCCAAAACTAGTCAAAAAACTATAAAAAGAGCTAGAGAGCTCATTTTTGGGGTTAGCTTGTTAGAGAATAGAACTTTTGTAAGAGAACTCTTTTGCAATCTAAGCTTTCCATTGTTCCTCTCTTTGATCTTACTTTGTGCGCGTGTGTGTGTATGTGTGTGCATGTTTGTGTGCTTTCACTCACGCACTTGTGCCTTCACTTGCTCGTGGTCTTCATACCGGTCCTCACGTCTCCGCGGATTGACAAGTAAAGGAGGTGGTGCTTACGCTTGAGCTACACCAACAACCAAACACACCCATATGACTAACCATAGGTTTATGTCCATTCCAAGCCTTATAAGGAGTGATGGCTCTCAATGCTTTTGTAGGGCAATGATTTAACACATAGTTTGCACACATGACCATTTCCATCCAAAACTTTTTAGAAAGGTGCTTTATATGAATCCTTGCATGCCATGCACAAGGGGATTGTTTAAGCCCATACAAAGCCTTTTTCAACTTGCAAACATATTCAAGATGCTTGTAATCCTCATATCTATTAGATGAACAAGCTCTCAACATGATTGAGAAGATAAAGTCTACAAAAGATCAAGATTAAATTCACTTCTTGAAGAAACCTTAGTCTTGTGGGAGATCATATGCTTTCTCTTATAAATCCTTCGTATACTCATTAGATGATTAAATTCTATTGCTTATCATAGATTTTTAAAACCTTCATTATGAATGTAAGAGGATCCAAAAGCCACGATTTAAGTTGTTGATACCACTACGAAATATTTTCAATCAAGTTTTGATTAGATTCCTCATTTTCCTACATTTTAGGAAAAGAGAGTTCATCACATCTAACTCTATCCCGTGTGGATTAGAAGTTCAATTCAAATCAACAATTCATGAAAACACATGAGGGAATGTGTATGAGTGTATATAAACACTTTACACACTTGTACACATAGAAAGAAGTGAATTCAAATCAGTTTCATCTACTCCTTGTCCATTATGCATTTCTCTGCATCATCTTCTCCAAAGTCAGTAGACTTGTAGAGGTTGATTCTCACTCCTAAAACGTCCAATTCATGTTCTTAAAAACTCATTAGAATGCAATTATTCCTATATTTTGTGTATAAAATTTTGTATCATTTGGCTTCATAGTTTGTGAGAAACAGATCATTTTAGATATCAGGGTCATTCTTTGCACCTTCCTAAAAAATCAAGATGACCACCTCTTGAAGTTATGATTACAATTGAGTAATGCTTAGCTTATAAGTTGCGTTCTTGTGCATAATAGATACTTAACCCTATAATCCACCATCCTCTAAGAAGAATTTAGTCAATTCTAATCAAGCTAGGAGCACTGAGCATTGGAACGTGCATGTTCCAATCATAAATAGTAAGTTTTATGCATTGGTTCATATGCAAAGTAATCTATTTTGAACCAATTGTTTCCCAGTGACTTTATAAAGTACCTAAGGTGTTTTATTGCATCAACTTGAATTTTATGAGGTGAATTAAAGTCTCCAATAGTAAAAGGGCAGGTTCTATGATGGTTAGCTAAACCAAAATTCAACGTTTTCAACATCAGATTTCTATTGTATTCTCTTCTTTGGGAACTTTTAGTGGTATTCAAGCTAGATCAAGATGGGTGATGGTTTTCCTTCCATGAAAATGTTTGTGATGTATGAACCTATACAGATCATAACTTCATGCACTTCTCTTATTACATTGTATCAACTTCCTTGAAATGAAGCCGTAACTTTATACAAGGAAGGAAACATCTTTAATTTGAGTTCTTGCACTAATAAATATGAAATAAAATCATGAGAACTACCATCGTCACACAAAATATTCATAAGTTTATTATTAATAGTATCCTACATGCAGAGTAAAGAATGAATAGAAATTTTGTTACCCAAGGTACTTAAATCTTTTTCTAATGTTTCCTTCATCCAAACAGGAGGAACTTATTCGTAGACTAACTCCATGTTATGCACTTGATCAACAAGAGGTTCCATATGGATAGGCCATAATCTACACTTCACTTTAATATGTCCAAGTTTACCACAATTCCAACAGGTGATACATGGTCAATTATGTTGAGCATCTACGATTGAAGTTTGAAGTCTAGGGGATTTGGTAGGTTAGAGGGATGAGGCTATGAGTGCTTTTAAATACTAAGATTGAGGAGCTCATGGAGAACTAGGATAAGAAGGGGTAGTAAAATTTCACTTCAATGGCAAATTAGGCTTGATAAAAGGTGGTCGTTCCAGTCATTCCAAATAGGTCAACTTGATAAGCGATTGAAACTCCTTCTCAAGTGCAAAAGAAATAGATTCGTAAAGCATTGTAGGTCAGATTGTGTGAAGCTTGGCTTGGATCCCCATCTCCAAACCATCTTCATACTTCCTCTGCAAGGTATCTTTAGGAACATCGTCAAGCATGCGAACAAGTAATAGACTTTCCTTCCATGTAAGCATGGGCCACATATGACAAACATGTGAATGGAACTAAAGGGGAAGAAAAAACTCCTTAACCATCTCTTGAAAGACCTTCCATGTCATGGGATGATGTGCACTATGTTGTAACACATTCCATCATAGTTGCACCTTCCATACTAAATAATTAGTAGAAAATTTCACTTTATAATTCTCGGAGTAGGATTCATCTAAATAAAAATCATCAAACTAGGATAACCATTATAAAACAAGTTGGCCATCCTTATGGTCATAAAAATAGGAGAACTAGAAGTTCTTGATGCCAATCTTGGAATGTGTGCCATCAACTTGAGCGGTAACAATGGCCTTCATCACCCTTGCAAGATTGTCCTTCTTAGAATGCATATTTTGAAGTATCTAGTCACATTCATGGATCTCATTTTAGGCACCTCAAAATTCATGTTGTAAGAGCTCTAACTCTTGTTCGAAAGCTACCCCAAGTAAAGGTGATTCACCAAAGTCCTCCATGCTATGTGTAGGGTCCATAAAGTGTAGAAGAAGAAACCCCTTTACTAAAGATGTGAAAACAATTTTAAAAGTTCTTGAATTCAAATGGAAAAGAGAAGGGTGGTTCTTGGAAATTGAAAACGTAAGAGAGATGAAAGTTATGCTAAATATAAGGAAAAAGGACAACACAAGTGAATAGTGTAGTGGTAAAAAACTTTACTTGTGAATGTGATGTTGTGGGTTCAATTCCCCTCTTTGGTAGATGAGAGACTCTTTATTTCCACTCCTTAATTAAAGAGTGCTTGCATGTAGCTAGAGCTGCCAATGGGAGCCATGGGTGCCAAAGATGTCAAAGTTATGCCAAAGTTATATGCCTTAGTCGATAGTTTGGAGTAAATTATAGGTTCGAGTTTAGGTTGAGGAACTAGAACTGAAGCAAAACTAGAAACCAAAATAGGAATAGGAATAGGGACAAGAAATAGAAACAAAAATCGAAATCTGTTGGAAATCAATGTACATATGGTCCATTTCCAGCAAATCCAATTTAGGACTTAGCAATTTTTCGTACATTTTAGGTAAAAATTTTTTAGGCTAGATAGATAGACATAAGAGCTATCTAGTGATATGCTTCATTTCGTCATTAGAGGTCAGAGTTATTTTGGAGTTTTGAAGCTTTGGAGAAGAGGTGAAGGAGAGGCTACTCTCTTGGAGCAAGGAGTCTTCTACAAGTTTGTGGTAGCTATCTTTTGTAAGTTAATCCTATTTTCTATTTTTAGGGTTTTGAACCCTAATTTCAGAAGTAGGGTTTGCTGATTTTCAGATTTGTTGCACTATCTTGAGAGGTTAGGTTCACTCCATTGCTCATTTGCTTCACACACACTTAGATTATAACAACATAATCTGAATTCTGTACATCATCATCTTCTTGTCTATTCTTCCATTTAGTGAGTGCACCATCATATGGTTGAGTAGTACTCCCATTTTGTAAATTCGGCCATCTATATTAGTGAGTAAGCAATTTGCTTATGCTACTTACTCTTGTCTCAAAGTTTCTTTCTATCTCTCACTTATCATCTTGTTTAATTAAGTGTGTATGCTCAAAGGTTTTCAGTATTGGAAGATCTTTGGGCCCCAAACTCCAACACTTGGTATCAGAGCATAATTGACATACACACTTAGTTAAGATGAGTGAGTATCGAATTGAGATTGAGGACAAGTTGGATGGATTGTCTAATTATCCTATGTGGAGTTTCATGATGATGAATTTGTTAGTGACAAAGGATTTATGGAGTATCGTCAATGGATCCTTAACAAGACCAAGAAGAGAAGGCAAAGAAGAGGATACAACAACTTCAAGAGGAGCTGGTGTTGCAATCACAGAACCAACTGAAGAAGAGGTAACCACTTCTACATCCAGAGTCACAGGTAGATCCTTACCTAGAGTTCCTCCTACTGAAGAACAAGCAAGATGGGATGCTAGAGATGCTTTAGCTCTCCCATTCATAGCAATGAGTGTCAAAAAGCATATTCTACCACAAATCAGATCTTGCAGAAGTTCTAGACAAGCTTGGTTAAAGCTTGAGAATCTTTTTCAGAGCAGAAATCCTGCTAGCAAAGATCATTTGAGGAGACAACTAGCAAATACAAGGATGAAGGCTGGTGAGTCAATTCAAACCCACATTACAAAGCTCATTGACTTGAGAGATCAACTTCTAAATGTAGGAGTTGAGATATTAGATGAAGAAATGGTAAATACGCTGATTAATTCACTTCCTATCTCATATCGGTCTTTTGTAACCACTCTTACTCTTACAACAAGAGATAGAGAGGTTACATTTGAAGAGTTAGAGTTCTTGCTACTTCAAAATGAAGATCAGTTGAAGGGAATGGAAGAGAATGAAGAAGCACTTTTATCTTCATCAAAGGGTAAAAAGAAGAAGAAGGATAAGAAGGAAAAACAATCCAAGAAGGAAAGTAAGTCCCTTTCACCTTCTACTTCATATTATATTTCTACTACATCCAAAGAGAAGTCTTCTAAGAAGAAGGAATAATTGTGTCACTATTGCAAGAAACTTGGACATTTTATAGCAGTTTGTCAGAAAAGGATTGCAACAAAAAAGAAAAAGGCACCAGGTAATGTTGCAGAAGATGATAAAAAAGGGAAATCTCAAGTGATTGCCTTCTTTTAAGTGTGACTTGATAGGTATGCAAGAAACCTGGCCATGAAGCCCAAGAGTGTCACTCAAGTGGAATTCTTGCACAGGCATAATAGGGACAAGGAAGAGTCCAACCACCACCAAATATAATGGTTGTTGCATCAAGTCAAGGTAACATCCACAACCCACGTTCTCGAGGTAATTTTGGAAAAGCGCCTAAAAGGCCAATTATTTGTTTTGGGTGTGGGGAGTGTGGACATTATCAAAGCCAATGTCCTATGCAAGAGAATTCTCCTCCTTGCAGAAATTGCCCAAATGCTAGAGACCACTACACCATTTGTTGCCCAAAGAACAAGGCATCCACATCAAGGCCTCATATTCAGATGATCTCTATGAGTAAGGGAGGAGTTGGAGAAGAAACAATTATGCCATCACCATCTGCTAGGGTGGTAGATTTAGAAGAAATTGAATCTTTTGTTATGAAAACACAGAATAAAGGGAAAGCCCCTCAAGAAAAAGTGTGCCGAGAGTCAAGTACAAATTGACTAAACAAGGAAGAGGAGACACTTGATTGTTGGAGATTGAGGTATGCGGAAGTGTGTGAACATTAAAAGGAAGAAAAAGAAGCTTGGAGTGCAACATACAATACTGAATGTATTACCAAGAGAATGTAAAAAGATAAATGATATGTTAGGGTTAAAGGCACATATAAAAGCCAGGGAAAAAAACATCCTAAAGAGGGAAAAAAGTGCCTTGACAGTCCCAGTGTGTTCACGCACATCACTACCTAAATATATCAACAAATCCCCCCTAGGAGTGATGCAGTGAACAAGGAGTTGGAACTCATGTATAATGAAGTGCCAAACTACGTGGAATCAATCCACAAAAGGAAACAAGCCCAAAACTTTGCGAAAAGCTTCAAATTTCTCCCTAGGCAGAGCCTTTGTGAAAAGGTCTACAATGTTCTCTTGTGTGGGCACATATGCCAAACTGATCTCTCCAATAGAGAAACTCTCCCTAACATAATGATACTACACCTCAATGTGCTTAGTGCAAGCATGGAACACAGGGTTCCTTGCAACTACCAATGTGCTCTGACTCTCAATGAAGATGGTGGTGATAGAAGACTAACCAACACCCAAATCATCCATAAGGCATATGAGCCACACAAACTCGACACTCGATGTGAAAGCTCCCCTATACTTAGCCTCACAACTAGGAGTGGCCATAGTAGGCTGCATCTTGCTCAACCAAGATATGCATGAGCTACCAAGCATGAAAAAAAACCACTGGTGGACACACAAGTGTCATAGCAACCAACCTAGTCAAAGTCAAAAAGCATGCAAATCTAGCGGTAGTGATGCCCCTTGGGATAAAACAATCCAAATAGCTAGGTACCACTCAAGTAGTGAAAGATGTACTTAACCACCTGCCAATGCTTGTTACCTGGGCAATGCATAAACCTACTCATCTATGAGACAAGAAACTGAATATCTGGCCATATAATGCATAAGTAAATCAAGCATCCAATAGCCTGCTGATAGAGAACAGTGTCAAGTGCATCTCTAGCATCATGAAGACTTAACCATAAACTTGTTTCCATAGGAGTGGCAATAGGTTTGTAGTCTTCAAGGCCAAAACATTGCAATAATCTGTCAATATATTTTGTTTGATACAAAGCTATTCCGCCATCAACTTGCATAAATTGAATGCCCAAATAATGATGCAAATGCCCCAAATCTTACATCTCAAATGAGGCATGCAAATCAGCGTTAAAATCAACAATATGCTTCTGATGAGGACCAATGAGCAGCATGTCATTAACATAGACAACAATGATTAGAAGCACATCATTTGCATGCTTAACATATGAGTTGCTCTTAGTTGGATTATTCTCAAAACCATATGCAATCAGGTAGGCCTGCATATTTTCATACCAAGCACCTCTTGTTTGTTTCAAACCATATAATGCATTTTTCAACATGTACAATTTGTTTTCATGCCCTTTCTGCACAAAACCGTGTGGCTAGAGAACATACAGTTCTTCATACAAGTCGCCATTCAAAAATGTAGTTTTAATGTCCAACTTATGTACCTTCCAACCACGATGAGCTACAAGTGCACAGATGCTATGAACAATGGTCATTCGGCATGTAGGAGAAAAGGTTTCACCAAAATTAGTGCCTCTTTCTTGAGCATAACCCTTTGCAACAAGCCTAGCCTTATACCTCTCAACTGTTCCATCAGTCTTACACTTGATCTTTTATACCCACTTAGTGCTAATGGCCTCCTTGCCAAGAGGCAAGTCACATAAACACCAGGTACCATTTTTCATAATAACATCATATTTTGATTGCATAGTAGCCATCCAATTTTTTGAATTTTGTGCTTCATCAAACAAAACTGGCTTATTCTCATCACAAAGACTTAAGGCAGCCATAGCAAATCACTACGATCCAAAAGAAGCACAATGAGAGCATGAACGAGTATGATATGATAGAGGTGCATCTAATTTTCTATCTGGCAATGTCTACACCGGCCATTTAGGCATAGCTTTAGCCTCCTCTATATCAGTTCTCTCATCAATAAGTGCATCATGTAAATCTGCATCAGAAAAGGAACGATTTGCATAATCATATGAAACCTATAAAGGCTAAGAAATTGCCTCATTCGAACTAGCACTAGATATCCACTTGTAAAAAGAGGCAACAAAGTACAATACACCTCTTTGGAGCTTACTGATGTCTCCTTGAAAGTAATGGTTGATTAACCTCTTCCACAAAAACAACATCATGGCTAACCAAAATGCATTTATTCTGTGGATGATATAGACGATAGCTTTTGCTTTTAGAATTGTACCCAACAAAAATACATTTCACTACTCTATCATCCAATTTTTTGCATTTTTGTTCAAGCACTAATGCATATGCCAAACAACCAAAGACATGCACGTGAGGAACAGATGGCTTGCGACCATGCCAAGCCTCATATGGAGTGATCGAGTGCAATGCTTTAGTGGGACACTTGTTAAATACATATGCTACACACATAATAGCCTCAAGCTAGAATATATGTGGTAAAGCCTGACTCTTGACCATACACATCTCCATCTCAATGAGTGACATATTCTTCCTTTTAGCAACTCCATTCTTTTGAGGTGTATATGGAACTGTACATTGATATTTTTTCCCAGGTTCAGCCAAAAATGCATTAAAGTAAGAAGACATATATTCCCCCAATCAATTAGAATGGAGGGTGCCCATTTTACGTGTTGATAGATTTTTGGACAAAACCAAAAACTATTTGAAGCACGTAAACACCTTGGACTTTGCTTTCAATGGATACACCCATGCATGTATGGAAAAATCATCACTGAAAGACACAAAGTAAAGGTAGCTCCCAAAAGAAGGTGCCTGCACAGGGCCACAAACATCACTGTGAACAAGCTGCAATTTTCGAGTAGCTCAAACTGAACCATTTTTTGGGAAGGAGGAGTGCTAGATTTTGCCCAAAATACAGCCTTGAGAGACATGTTTACCAAGTGCCTCAAGTTTGGGTAGATAGGACACCATTTTAGATTTTCTGCAGGCATAGCAAGCTAACAAACTTTAGATGACCAAAGCATGCATGGCAAAGCTTTACACCTGATATAGCTAGAGAATCATGTACTACACATGTTGAATCATTCACAGATTTTTCATAGTCTATGAGCTTATACAACCCACAATATAAAATGCCAGAAGCAATAATGACATCGTTAGTTGATAGATCATGAATTGTACATCTGTCATCAACAATTTTCACAAACAACCCAATCCTGGCTAATGTTGAAACTGATAACAAATTTTTTTGATCCCTGGCACAAATAAAGCATCCAACAATGTAAAAGAACTACCATCAATAGTAGTCACACAATATCTTATTAACTCCAATGACATGATAAGAGGAGTTGTTGGTGCACATGACAATATTCCTTGTAGGGGCATGCTCAAGTGAAGTGAAGAAATTGTGCTACGAGGTAATATGTTTGATTTCCCCACTATCAAAGTACCAAACATCTAAGTCTACTACAGACATACATTGTTCATGAGAAGATGGGTCATAACTACAAATAGTAGTAAATGCCCAAGATTAGTAGACTATGTTTTGCACAAGATTAGTAGAATGAAGATTAGTAGTCTACTAATCTTCATTCTGCACAAGATTAGTAGACTATGTTTTGGGTGTAGAGGCCTGTGCAACAACCATTTCAACCTCTTTCTTCTTTGCCTCTTTTGTAGCTAGTTTTGGACAACTCTTTATGACATGATAATTTCCATTACAGTATTTGCAAAACAATTTCAGCTTTTTTGTTTTCCTCTCATCTGTGTCATCTTTTTTTGATTGTGCACAGTCAACAGATTTTTTCTTACTAGTAGATGAGCTCCATTTACCTTTGCCCTTCTGGCTAGATAGGAAAGCTTGATCTACAACACACATAATGGATCTGTTCTACTTAAACTAATTTTCTTGCAATAGGAACAAGAATAACTCCTCAAATGTTAAGGTATTTGGATTGCCTTTCATCACCAATCGAAGAGTAGAAGGAAAAAAATCTGATATGAATCTGGAAGACCATTCAATACAGTATGCATAAGTGAACTCTCAGGCAAGACCTCATCAACAGAAATCATCTGATCCTTCAAATCTTTTATCTTTGTCAAAAAACTATCCATGCAATCTCCTTCATTCATGTGCTCACTCCCCAACTTTTTCGGAGGTAAGCAACACTAGCCTCATTCCTCACCTGGTATAAAGTGGTAAGTGTACCCCAAGCTTCCTTTGTAGTTTTCCAAGAGCGAATGAGGAATAATGGCACATTTGATAGACAAGGTTGTCAA
This sequence comes from Ceratopteris richardii, assembly GCA_020310875.1. Taxonomy (NCBI): domain Eukaryota; kingdom Viridiplantae; phylum Streptophyta; class Polypodiopsida; order Polypodiales; family Pteridaceae; genus Ceratopteris; species Ceratopteris richardii. The sequence continues at coordinate 106,307,020 of CM035424.1, forward strand.
TGCATGTGCATGGGAATCTTTCCCACATCCCAACAAAGTTGCTCTATAGTAGGTGCAATAGGAGCCACAACATGAACATGAATATGAAGAATATCACCATCTTCAAGGCCATGTGCATCACCTTCAGTAATTATATTTGCAGGTGTAATAGGACGTACGTTTTTCAACACCATGTACAATATTCCATAGTCCTTCTGCAACCAATACATGGGACATCATATAAGACCATAATGGGTAATTGGTACCATGCAACTTACCTTCAATAGCCAATATACAGAATACATCATTGCTTTTAGCCATGGCCACTGATTAAAATAACCTAATGCAGAAAAATAATCGTATTTCAAAAAGTTGAACAGAACTACCATGTCGAGTTCTGCTAAACCTATAGTAGACTTTGAGGTGCTTATATTGGTGAATGGAAACTGGTATACATCTTTGGCATAAAAAGACAAAATTGTATGCATGGGCACTATGATAGTGCATTCGGAGGCTGAAACAAGCTCACCAATTTTTGTGTGATTCTCAGACTTTGATTGGAGGGGTTCGACGACACCCTAGATGAAGCGACAACTTGCTCTGATACCAATTGTTGGAGTTTGAGGTATGTGGAAGCCCGTGAATAGCACAAGGAAGAAGAAGAAGCTTGGAGCAAAACACACAATACTGAATGTATTACCAAGAGAATGTACAAAGATAAGTGACCCATAAGGGTTATAGGTGTATATACAAGCCGAGGGGAAAAACCTCCTAATGAGGGGAAAAAGTGCCCTGGCAGTCCTAGTGTGTTCACACACATCACTACCTAAATACGTCAACATTGATGATAGGCCTACACCACATAAAGAGAACGAATCAACAGAAGAGCTTACAAGTACAAGTGAAGCAGGGCCCAAAAGGAGCTTAAGAAGTCACACATAGACCATGCCCCTATGGAATTTGAAGCTTCATTAAATCCATTAAAAAGGAGGTTAGTATCTTTTATCTATTGAAAATGGATGCAAAATTCAGGTCCAAATTTTTGCAGATCATTGATAAAGCCTCCACCTCCACTCTGGTTGCAAATACTAGTGCTATGAGTGAGGGTAAATTTATAGGTGAAGCCTCCCTTATAGATTATAAGAGCCTATGAATCACTATCACTATAAAAGGACAATATCTACAAGGAGTTATAGTGGATGGTGGCTTAGGCATTAACTTGATGCCTGAACATACTATGGAAAAGCTTGGACTTTAATAATCAAGACCATCCAACTTCACTGTGACATTGGCTGACAAAGGTTGAGTAAGACCAATGGAAGTGGTCCCCCGATTTCCAATTGAGGTAGAAGGTAACATCATTAGTTTGGAATTTGTTGTATTAAGACTATCACAGGTAGATGGAGGTCTTCCTTTGTTGATTGAGAGACCCTAGCTAAGGCATGAAAATGTTTTACATGATTGGGGCAAGGGTACTATGTGAATAAAACATGAAGGAAAAAAGCTTAGATACATATATTTAGAAGAAGCACTAGATAACCAAGGACAAACTAGCATGATTCAAATAGTAGGCATTTGTATGGAACAAAACATGATGGAAAACTTAGAATTGGATTTCGATGAGGAAAAGGACAACTTCCCTTGGATGCAAGTTGGTAACTTATTTTCTTGCTATGGAGTTTTTCCAAATGACTCAAGTACATATATTTATGAAAAAAAAGAGGAGACCATACAAGTTTCTAGATTGATGAATCAATGACATGTCATAGAAGAGGGAAGAAAATGCATCTTAAGTGCAACATAGATGAATCCATTTCAAATAGCAAGAAGGAAACTAATTGCAAGGTAAAGCAATCTATTGAAGAATTTTCTTTTCCAATTCATGAAATCCCTATAGGATGGATGCAAAGGAAGAACAACTTGATATCCAAAGTGCTGCTACATATGACACTCAAACTATGTGGATAAAGTGATGGAAGATCACAAAGATAAAGAAGAAACTTTGGATGCATTGATGGATAAGAACCCTATCAAAGAAATTCAACTAGGTAATAAGGAAAACCCTTGTCCTATATTAGTGGCTAAGTGGTCATGGAATTATCAAAAGATGCTTTCAAAGGTAACTTCTTTTATGAAAGTTTATGCAGATGTATTTGCATGGCATTACAAGGATTTGGAAGGAGTAGCTACAAGTTTTGGGGAACATAGGATTCCATTGATTGAAGGAGCCAAACCAATAAGGGGAAAAGTTATAGATTCAATCCAATGTATGTTGAATCTTTCTACGTAGAGATCCAAAAAAGGTAACAATCTGGATGGCTTCCCTATGCCCTTTGTAGAGAAAGTTATAGAAGAAGTGGTTGGATATACACTCTATAGCTTCATAGATGGATCTAGTGGTATGAGGAAAATAAAGCTTCTATCACACCATGGGATACATATGTTTATAGTAAGATGCCTTATGGACTCTGAAATGCCCCAACCACTTTCAATAGAATACTGAACCTTATCTTTGGACCTTTGCTTCTTTAGGCTCTTTGGATTTTCATGGATGATTTTTCATCCTTCTTAGGTACTTGCATGAGCAGTTGAACTAGATAAAATCATAGCCATATTAAAGCTACCTAGGCCTTGGACACCAAAAGGAATTCAAAGTTGTTTGGGACATAGTGTTTACTATAGGAGATTCATTAAGATGTATGCAGACATAGCTATACCACTCGCTAGGCTAACAAGTAAAGAAGTCACATTCAAGTGGGATAAAGAAGAGGAAATGGCTTATCAGGCATTGAGTTTGAAACTGATGAATTCCTCAATCCTTATCATGCTTGTTCAAAGGTTTTCCATGTCCATGTAGATGCAAGTGCCTATGTAGTGGGAGTAGTTCTCACACATCCTATTGAGGAGTATAAGTTGGTTAGACCCATTCAGTATGCAAGTCATATTCTGACTAAGGCAAAGAAGAACTATAGTACCATCGAGAAGGAGGCCTTGGCAATGGTACTTGTTGTCCAGAAATTGTACCCTTACTTGCTAGGGGTAAAATTCCTCACAATTACTTATCATGAACCACTATGGTATCTATTAAACGAGCCATTAGCAATAGGTAGAGAATGGAGATGGCTTTGGTTATTTTAAGATTTTGATTTTACTATAGTGCATTGATCAAGAAAGGAAAATGTTATGGCTGATCATCTATCTTGGATTAGTCTAAAGAATCAGGCCATTGTGGTGGAGGATGAGTTCCCTAATGTTGAACTATTCAGAGTTAAAGCATAAGGGTGGTATGATGATATCAAATATTTTCTCAAGATGTGTAAGTATCTAGATAAAGCTAATCATGTGCAAAGGAAGAGGTTCCTAATAAAGAGCAGGGCTTTTGCATTCATTGAAGGAAAACTATATAGATATGGTAAGATAATCTTCTTGGAAATGCATGGAAGAAGAGGATGCAAGGCACATCATCGAGATGGCACATGAAGGGCTAGGTTCTGGGCACTTCTTTGGCCATATTATGAGCCATAGAATCCTCGACGATGGTTTATGGTGGTCAACATTATTCAAAGATGCAGAGGAAAGGGTTCACACATGTATTGTTTGTCAAAGATGTGGTCCAAAAAGACAACGTCCATTGGTTGTCTCCACATCATGGCAACCATTTGAGAACAAGGGGTTAGATTTTATAGGTCTTATCTATCTTGCATCCTTTCTAAGATAAGATAAGTATAATTTGGTGGTCACTGATTATGCGACAAAGTGGGCTGAGGCTATTGCTTCTCTAGATTGCACAACCAAAATAGTTGTTGATTTTTTGTACAACAATTTTTTTTGGATGTTTGGTTGTCCACTTGAAATTTGCACTGATCAAGGAACACACTTTGTGAATAAAGCTTTGTACGAGATTTTTAACAAGTATAAGGTTCTCCATCCTACTTCCTGTGCATATCATCCAAGGACCAATGGAAAAGTAGAGTCCACAAATAAAGTATTGATAGCTCTTCACATGGATCAATGTACGTTAAAGTCCACTATTTGGGGCACTACATATTTAGGCATGCCATGGGCCTATAGGTTGGCATGCAAAGAATCCATAGTCCACTCCAACTTTCAATTGGTCTATGGAGTAATTCCTATTGAGCTCTTTCAGTTTTTACATGGCTCTCCTCGGACAAAGTATGTGCATGTAAGAAAGGATCCTAGGGTCTCTGTTAGACTATCAACACTCAACAAATTGTAGGAAATTTGACTAGATGCAGCAAAGGAGTTGGAGGAGATACAAAGCAAAAGGAAGGAAGCTTATGACAAAAAATATGGACAAAAAAATTACAGATTAGTATGCTTGTTCTCTTACATAAAACATAGACCACAATTACAGACAATTGTGAGGCAAGTGGCTTCCTCATTGGGAAGGACCATACAAAAATAAATAAATGCTATATATAATAGGGGAGCGATGCAGTTTGAGATTTTGGTTGACAAGGTGCTACCAGTAGTCAACATCTTCGGACTCAATTCCTATCATTATCAATAAAATTAAAGCTCTTTTGGATCACTTGTCACTTGCAAAAATCTATGTAGGTTGTACATAGCTCTTCTTGTACTCTTTTTCACTTAGTTTTTTCATTTTCATCATTTTTTAGGCTTTCCTTTTAGTCTATATTGTAATTTTGATGTCATTCCATAACCCAATACATGAGAATCTTGTTGAATTTTTTTTTGAATTTTTTAGAAAATTTCAAGAAATTTTTGGGAATTGTTTTCCCTTTTTCTTTTAATGCACTTTTTCTTGTCGAATTAGTTGAGAAAAGTAAGTTCTCTGGTGTTTTGAGTGGAGAAGGTTTCTTGAGGGTGTATCCTACTTTGTATAATATTTTTCTAATTTTTTGGCATTCTTTTGGATTTTTTTGGCATTTCATTTAAATTTTCCTCTATTTTAAGGGTTATTTCCAAAAAAAGTGGGCCACTTACTTTTTGATGAACCCAAAAAAAAGTAAAATCTATCTCTAACTTTCTCCCTCTTTCTCTACCTCTCTCTTTTTTCTCTCTTTAGCTCTCTCTCCTCTCTATCTATCTATCTCTCCTCTCTCTCTACCTCTCTCTTTTCTCTCTCTCTCTCTAGTGATCTCTCCTCTCTCTAGTGATCTCTCCTCTCTCTCTCTACCTCTCTCCATCTCTCTCTATCTATCTCTCCTCCCTCTCTCTACCTCTCTCTACCTCTCTCTACCTCTCTCTACCTCTCTCTACCTCTCTCTACCTCTCTCTACCTCTCTCTACCTCTCTCTACCTCTCTCTACCTCTCTCTACCTCTCTCTACCTCTCTCTCCTCTCTCTCCTCTCTCTCTACCTCTCTCCCTCCCTCCCCCCCTCTCTCTCTCTCTCCCTCTCTCTCTACCTCTCTCTCTACCTCTCTCTCTTGTCCCTCTCTATGGCTCTCCTCTCTCTCCCCCCTCTCTCTACCTCTCTCTCCTCTATCTCTACCCCTTTCCTCTCGCCGCACCTCCTGCCCACCCCCCACACACACACCTTACTTTAAATTTTTAGAATATGGTATAAACCTTCTTTTTTTATTTGTTTTTATTTTAGTTTAATAAATATTATTTATTTATTTATTTATAGTTATAGATTTTTTTATTTTTTCCACCCACACTTTTCTTATTTTTATTCTCAGTTTTTATTTATTTTTACTCCATATTTTTTATTTTATTTTTTTCCATTATTTTAATCCCCCTGCCACACACCCTCCCCCCCCCACAAAGATTATAGGATATAGTTTATCATATGGTTCCAAGGTTTATTCTTTTGTTTTTGAGATGCATACTCCGTGGCTCTAGATTGCACTTCGAGTGGGCATTTTCTTCATTCTTTTTATGATTCTCTAGACCTCTAAACTTTCAACTTTATTGGAAGATTGAGTGCAAGGAGTGCACAAGGGCAAGCTATTGGACAAGGTAGATGACTGGCTCAAAGGTTGACTGCACAAGTAATTTTGATATTTTGTATACGTGTGTGTACTTCTTTGGCTTAGTTGACTACACACAAAGAACATTTTTTCTTATTCTAGACAAAGCTATTGTAATCTTTTATGCTAATCAAGGTACAAAGGCTTTCGGTGTAATTTGTCTTTCTTCTTCTTCTTCTCCATTTTCCTCTTACAAACAATCATGCACCTCTCAACTAAAGAATCCCCCAACAAAATTTATCACACATGGTGGAACAAGGCAACTTGAGCATAGGAAGATCACAATTACAAAGTGAAGAAGTGCAAAGATGTCGATAGTGTAATTTAAGAGGTAACTTTTTATTTTTCCTTGGAATTCAACTTAGGCCTAAGGAATAGGATGTGCAGCTCATGAGTGAAACCCAATCACAAATCTTAGGAGTTTCTTTCAAAATCACATGAAGGTTAGTTGCTTGTAGGTCAGCCAATCCTCTTTCATCCACATCATCAGTAGGAACCATGGTAGCTCAAGTATACTTATAAACTTTACTTTCATGATTGAATATTAAATTTCCTTCCTTAAGAGAATTAGTGCATGAAGATCCTAACAAGCATTAGTGCATGAAGATCCTAACAAGCATGCCAGGTAATTTTTAGCCCTATGTAAAACAAGGGGTTGATGGGAAGACAAGATGCATTTCTCTTCCCATCACCATTGGAAGGTCTAGCAGAAAAATGGTTTAGCCAATTTGCTGACAATCATATCGCTACTTGGGAATTAATGAAGAATGCCTTCAAAGCATAGTTTCAATAAGAAAATATAGCAGAAAACATCATTGAAGAATTAAATAACTTATAACTAAGTACAAGGGAGACCTTTCCTAAATTTGTTACTAGAGCCAAAGCACTTATGGATAAACTACCGAATCCTCCCCATGATTTTTTTTGTCAAAAAGTGGCTCGCTAAACCACTTTTAATATCCACGTAGTGTAGGATCAAGGAATTGTTGCTCTCCACATCAACAATTGATGAGTTCATTACCACAACAACAAGGTTGGAGAAAATTAGACACCAATATGGAACTATCTCTTCTAGCCTACCATACCCCATGGAACTTGAAGACCCAATAACACAATTGAGGAAATAGCTTGAGAACTTGAGAAGAAACAAGCCCCACAAAGAAGAAGAGACTGTAGTGACACAACTAAGACATGAAATTGAAGCCTTAAAACTACAAAAGGAAGAGGAAGCCCAGGCACAAGAATTGGCACAACCTCGATAGGAGCTATAAGAACTTTGTGGAAGTGGCATCAAAAGTGGAACATGGTGCATCATGTGTAGCAAACAAAGCCATGTAGTAAAAGACTGCCCTTTTTTAAGTGTGACTTGTTAGTTATGCAAGAAACATGGCTATGAAGTCGAGGAGTGTCACTCAATAGGAATTGTTACACAAGCATACTGGGGACAAGGACTAGTCCAACAACCACCAAATGTAATGGTTGTTGCACCAAGTCAACATAACATCCACAACCCATGTCCTTAGGGTAATTTTGGAAATGGACCTAGAAGGCCCATTATTTGTTTTGGGTGTGGGGAGTGTGGAAATAATCAAAGAAAATATTCTTTGCAAGAGAATTCTCCTCCTTGCAGAAATTGCCCAAAAGCTACAAACCACTACACCATTTTTTGCCCAAAGAACAAGGCATCCACATCAGGGCCTCATATTCAGATGATCTTTGTGAGTAAGGAAGGAGTTGGAGAAGAGACCATTATGACATCACCATCTTCTAGGGTGGTACATCTAGAAGAAATTGAATCTTTTGTCATGTAGACAAGGAATAAAGGGAAAACCCCTCAAGAAGAAGTACTCCAAGAGTCAAGTACAAATTGATTGAACAAGGAAAAGGAAACACTTGATGATAGGCCTATGTCAAGCAAAGAGAACCAATCAAAAGAAAAGCCTACAAGCACAAGTAAAGCCATTGTACATGCATTTAGAAGGGCCCAAAAGGAGCTTGAGAAGACACACATAGCAAATGCACTTATGGAATCTGCGGCTTCATGATTATTTAAATCCATAAAAAAGGAGGTTACTATTTTTTATCTATTGAAATGGATGCAAAACTCATGTCCAAAGTTTTGCAGATCATTGGTAAAGCCTCCACCTCCACTTCAATTGCAAATACTAATGCAATGAGTGAGGGCAAATTTACAGGGGAAGCCCCCATTATAAATTCTAAGGACTTGTGTTTCACTATCGCTATTAAAGGACAAAATCTACAAAGAGTTATAGGATGGTAGCTCAAGAATTAACTTGATGCCTGAACATACTATGTAAAAGCTTGGACTTCAACCATCAAGACCATCCAACTTTACTATGACATTGGCTTAGCAAAATAGAGTAACACCAATGGGAGTGGTCCCCCAGTTCATTTTGGAGTACAAGGTAACATCTTTACTTTGGACTTTGTTGTATTAGGACTACCATACATAGATGGCAGTTTTCCTTTGATTGGGAGACCCTGTCTAAGGCATGCTAGTGTTTTATATGATTGGGACAACGATACTACGTGGGTAAAACATGAAGGAAAATAGATAGGACATATAAATTTAGAAGAAGGACTAGATAACCAAGGACAATTAGTATGATGCAAAGAATAGGCATTTGTATGGAACAAAACATGATGTAAAACTCAAAAGTAGATTTAGATGAGGAAGAGGACATCTTGGCCTAGCTCAAAGTGTATAACTTATTTTCTTGCTATGGAGTTTTTCCAAATGACTCAAGTAGAGAAATTTATGAAGAAAACAAGGGGGCCATACAAGTTGCTAGATTGGTGAATTAGTGATAGGCCATAGAAGAGGAAAGAGAATACCTCTTAAGTACAACATAAATGAAGCTAATTCAAATACAAGAAGGAAACTACCGACAAGGTAAAGCAATCTATTGAAGAATTTTCTTTTCCAATTCATGAGATCCCTATAAGGTGGATGCAAAGGAAGAACAAATTGATATCCAAAGTGCTCATGTATATGGCACTCAGACTATGTGGGATAAAGTTATGGAGGATCTCAAATATGAAGAAGAACTTTTGAACGCATTGATGGATAGTAACCCTATCAAATAAATTCACCTAGGCAATAAGGAAAACCCTTGTCCTATATTAGTGGCCACCTGGTTATGGAATTATCCAAAGATGCTTTCAAAGGTAACTTCTTTTATGAAAATTTATGTAGATGTATTTGCATAACATTACAAGGATTTGGAACGAGTTCCTGCAAGTTTGGGGAACACAAGATTCCACTAATTGAAAGAGCCAAACTAGTAAGGGGGAAAAGCTATAGGCTGATTCCAAAGTATACTAAAGCTCTCTACCTAGAGATCCAAAGAAGGTAATAATTTTGGATGGGTTCCCTATGCCCTTTGCAGAACATGTTTTAGAAGAAGTGGTTGGACATACACTCTATAACTTCATGGATGGATTAAGAGGGTATAAAAAAATATCCATCCACCTTGAGAAGCATGAAAAGACACCTTTTATAAAACCATGGGGGACATGTTTATGTTAAGATGCCTTTTGGCCTCAGATATACCCCAACCACTTTCAATAGAACATTGAACTTTTTTTTTACCTTTTCTTTTGGAGGCTCTTTGGATTTCATGGATGATTTTTCATTCTTCTCAGGTACTTGCATGAGTACTCCTATGGACTGCTTGGATTATCATTTGAGCCACTTGCAATATGTCTTCAATAGATGCAAGGAAACAAAGTTGAAGCATCACCTTCTAGTGACAGAAGATACCCTCCTTGGACATGTAGTGTCTGTTAAAGGTATGGCCCTTGACCTAGATAAAATTATAGCCATATTAAAGCTACTCAGGCCTAGGACACTAAAAGAAATCCAAAGTTTTTTGGTTCATATTGGTTACTACAAGAGATTCATTAGATGTGTATGCAGACATAGCTAGACCACTGGTTAGGCTCACACGTAAAGAAGTCCTATTCAAGTGGGATAAAGAAGAGAAAATGGCTTATCATGCATTGAGGTCCAAGCTGATGGCTGCACCAATCCTTGTCACACCTGATTATTCCAAGGTTTTCCATGTCCATGTAGATACAAGTGCCTATGTAGTGGGATCAGTTCTCAAACAACACAGTGAGGAGTATAAGATGGTTAGACCCATTCAATATGCGAGCCATATTCTAACTAAGGTAGAGAAGAACTATAGTTCCATCAAGATTGAGGTCTTGACAATGGTATTTGTTGTCCAAAAATTTGACCAGCATAAGTACATATGGACCACTAAGGTATCTACTAAGCAAGCCACAAACAACATGTAGAGTATGGAGGTGACTTCTATTATTTCAAGAATTTGATTTCATTGTGGTGCATCAATCAAGCAAGGAAAATGTTATGGTTGATCATCTGGCTCGGATTAGCCTAAAGAACTAGGCCATTAGAGTGAGGATGAACTCCCTAATGTTGAGTTACTCACAATTAAAGCACAAGGATGGTCTGATGATATCAAGGACTTTCTCAAGACTTGTAAATATCCATATAAATCTAATTATATGCAATGAAAGAGGTTGCTAATAAAGAGCAAGCCGTTTACATTCATTGAAGGCAAACTATACAGATATGGTAAGGATAATCTACTTAGGAAATGCATGGAAGAAGAGGATCCAAGGCACATCATCGAGACGACACATGAAGGGCTAGGTGGTGGGAACCTCCTTGGCCATTTTATGAGCCACATAATCCTCAATGCTCGTTTATGATGGCCAACATTATTTAGAGATGCAGAGGAAAGGGTTGAGGCATGTGATGTTTGTCAAAAATGTGGTCCAAAATGCACAAAGCAGAGACAACATCCATAGGTTGTCTCCACATCATGTCAACCATTTGAAAACAGGGGGTTAGATTTTATGGGTCCTATCTATTCTGCATGCTTTGCAAGACAAGATAAGTATTTGTTCGTTGCTATTGACTATGCAACAAAGTGGGCCGAGGCTATTGTTCATTTAGATTGCACAACCCAAATAGTTGCTAATTTCTTATACAACAATTTTTTTTTCAGGTTTGGTTGTCCACTTGAAATTTGCACTAATCAAGAAAGACACTTTGTTAATAAAGTTTTGTATGAGGTGTTTAACAAGTACAAGGTTATCCATCATACTTCCTGTGCATATTATCCAAGGGCCAATGGAAAACCAAACTCCAAAAATAAAGTATTGATATCTCTTCTAAGGGAGAAATGTATGTTAAAGCCCACTATTTGGGGCACTGCTTAATATAATGTTATTCTTTTTCTTTTACATAGACCACAATTATAGACATAATAGCGAGACGATTGGCTTTCACATTGGGAAGGACTGTACAAAATCAAATAAATGCTACAATGGGGTGCAATGTAGTTAGATAATTTGGCTGGCAAAGCGCTACCACTATTCAACATCTACAGGATCAAGGCCTATCATCATCAGTAAAATTGAAGCTCCTTTTAATCACCTAGCATTTGCAAAAATCTTTACAGATTGTGCATAGCTCTTCTCGTACTCTTTTCCACTTAGTTTCTTCATTTTCATAATTTATTAGGCTCTGCTTTTAAGTTCTTTCTTGTAGTTTGGATGTCATTTCATAGGATGATGCATGAGAATCTTGTTGGAAAGTTTTAAGAATTTTTCTAGAATTTTTCAGGGAATTTTTGGGAATTGTTTTCCTTTTCTTTAATCCACTTTTTCTTATTGAATTAGTTGAGGAAAGTAAGTTCTCTAGTGTTTTGAGTGGGGAACATCTCTTGAGGTTGTGTCCTACTTTGTAGTTTTTTTTTGCATTCTTTTGGATTTTTTGGCATTTTATTTCATTTTTTTCTATTTTAAGGATTATTTCCAAAAAAAAGGCAAGTCCCTTACTTTTTGATGAATAAAAAAAAAACTCTCTTTATGACTTTGTCCCTCCTCTACCTCTCTCCTTTCTCTCTCTAGCTCTGTCTCCTCTCCTTGTCTATCTATCTCTCCTTTCTATCTCTCTCTACCTCTCTCTCTCTCTCTCTATCTCTTATCCCTCTTTCTACCCCTCTCTCTCCTCTCTATCGCTCTCCCTCTCTCTACCTTTCTGTCCTCCCTCTCTCTATTGCTTTCTCCTCTTTGTCTCTCTACCTCTCTCCCTCTCTCTACCTCTCTCTCCTCCCTCTCTCTACCTCTCTCTACTCTCTCTCTACCCCTCTACTCTCCATCCCCCCCCTTGCCCACCCCCCAACACATCCCCCACCCCACCCCCCCACACACCTTACTTTAAATTTTTAGATTATGATATAATCCTTTTTTTATTTCTTTGTTTATTTCTATTTTAATTTAATAATTCTTATTTATTTATTGATTTACATTTTAATTTTAATTTTCTTTTAATTTAGTTTTATTTTTATTTTATTTTTAGTTTATTTTTATTTTTATTTTCCCATTATTTCAATCCCTTTCCACACACTCACCCCCCACACAGAGCATAGGATATAATTTTATCCTATGGTTTGAAGGTTTATTTTTTTGTTTTTGAGATGCATACTCCGTGGCTCTAGGTTGAACTTTGGGTGGCCATTTTCTTTGCTTTTGGGGTCATTTTCATGATTCTCAAAACCTCTAAACTCATTTTTATCATTATTTTTCCCAAATTCCAGCCAATTATCCTTTTTTTGGTCAAAAATCATACGTTTTGTTGAGATTCAATTATCTTATCCATCCATCCCATGTTATCCTTCTTTTCCATTGCGACTGTTTTCTTTCCTTCTCCTATTGGATTGCTCATATGTTCTTTTCAAGATTTTACCACACTCTTTTGTTGCGGTGGCATATCTTTGCTCATGGATTGGCTCTTTGCTCTCCACGATGGAGAGCCCATTAGGTGGTGAGCAACTTTTGAGCGAGTCAAAGTGGTGACTTGGCAAAGTGGTGCACAAGTGGCGAAGAACATGGGTGCACAAGTATTTTGTTCACAATGGTCTTGTAGGAAAAGTTAAATGCACATTACAAAAAGGTGTTTTTGAAGGGTTTTGAAGGCTTTTAAAGTGTTATGGAACATCCACGTGAACCCTCCCTTATGCACACATTTTGTAGAAACTAAGGTCAAATGTGGAAAAGAGGAATAGAGAATGATACACAAGAGCTTATGTGTGGGCTCCCATTTTTTTTTTCCATAAAGTCACTACAAGACAAAATAGGCAGTCATTGGTCTTTACATGAGAAGGTTCTTGGGACAATAAAGTAAGCATCAAGTGAAGTGACAAACATAAGAAGAATCGACACATGATAAAGGAGCATTCTTGGAGATAGACTATGGGAGCAAGAGCATACACTACACTGTGAGAGGAAGAGAGCAAGACACATACATTTAGACAGTGCGCAAATAGAGGTGTGTAAAGAGAGACAAAGTGTGCAAATGACAAAGTATGGAGAGAGTGCTGAGAGAGACACTAAAGTGTGACAAAGTATCATCAAGGAGGTGTTGCAGGTTGATAGTAGAAGTGACCAAGTCTTCAACCTTATTGGAAGCTTGAGTGCAAGGGGTGCACAAGGGCAAGCTACAAGACAAGGTGGAGGATCGACTCAAAAGTTGACTACACAAGTCATTGTGATATTTTGTGTACTTATGTGTGTACTTCTTTGGTGTAATTGGCTATGCACAAAGAACATTTTGTCTTATTCTAGACAAAGCTATTGTAATCTTTTATCCTAATCAAGGCACATAGGCTTTCGGTATGTTGGAGTTAGACATCTGTCGAAGCACACGAACAACACAAGGAAGAAGAAGAGGCTTGGAGCACAACACACAATACTGAATGTACTACTAGAGAATGTACAAAGATAAGTAACCCGTTAGGGCTATATGCATATATATAAGCTGGGAGGAAAAACCTCCTAAAGAGGGAAAAAAGTGTCTTGACGGTCTTAGAGTGTTCACACACATCACTACCTAAATATATCAACAAATCCCTCTTGGGAGTGATGCGGTGAACGAGGAGCTAGCACTCATGTATAAGGAAGTGCCAAGCTATGTGGAAATCACTCCACAAAAGCTTCAAACTTCTCCCGAGGCAGAGCCCTTGTGAAAAGGTCTGTAATGTTCTCCTGCATGGGCACATATGCCAAGCTGATCTCTCCAACAGAGAACCTCTCCCTGACATAGTGATAATGCACCTCAATGTGCTTAGTGCGAGCATGGAACACAAGGATCCTCACAACTGCCAATGTGCTCTGACTGTCAGTGAAGATGATGGTGGTAGAAGACTGACCAACACCCAAATCAGCCATAAGGCATCTGAGCCACACACACCCAACAGTCATTGTGAAAGCTTCCCTATACTCAGCCTCACAACTAGAAGTGGCCATAGTAGGCTGCTTCTTGCTCAGCCAGGATATGCATGAGCTACCAAGCATGAAGCAAAAACCATTGGTGGACCCACAAGTGTCATAGCAACCAGCCCAGTCAGAGTCATAAAAAGCATGCAAATTTGGCGGTAGTGATCCCCCCTTGGGATAAACCAACCCAAGTTGTCAAGTACCACTCAAATAGCGAAAGATGCGCTTAACCACCTGCCAATGATTGACACCTAGGCAATGCATAAACCTGCTCATTTGTGAGATAGCAAACTGAATATCTGGCCAAGTAATGCATAAGTAAATCAAGCATCCAATAGCCTGCTGATAAAAAACAACATCAAATGCATCTCCAACATCATTAAGACTCAATCGTAAACCTGTTTCCATAGGAGTGGCAATAGTTTTAGAGTCTTCAAGGCAAAAATGCTGCAATAATGTGTCAATATATTTCGTTTGACACAAGGCCATTCCACCATCAACGTGCATAAACTGAATGCCCAAATAGTGATGCAAATGCCCCACATCAGACATCTCAAATGAGGCATGCAAATCAACCTTAAAATCAGCAATATGCCTCTCATGAGGACCAGTGAGCAGCATGTCATAAACATAAACCACAAAGATCAGAAGTACATCATTAGCACGCTTAATATATAAGGTGGTTTCAGGTGGACTGTTCTCAAAACCATGTGCAATCAGATAGGCATGTATCTTTTCATACCAAGTACGTGGTGCTTGCTTTAAAACATATAATGCCTTCTTTAACCTGCACACCTGGTTCTGATGCCCTTTTTGCACAAAGCCAGGGGCCTGAAAAACATACACTTCTTCATGCAAGTCACCATTTAGAAATGCTCTTTTGATATTCAACTGATGTACATTCCAATCATGATGAGTTGCAAGTGCATGGATGCTACCAACAGTAGTCATTTGGCAAGTAGGTGCAAAGGTCTCATCAAAATCAATCCCTCTTTCCTACGCATAACCCTTTACAAAAAGCCTAGCCTTATACATGTCAACTGTTCCATCAGGTTTACGCTTCAACTTGTACACCCACTTTGTGCCAATGGCCTTCTTACTAGGAGGCAATTCACATAAAGACCAAGTACCATTCTTCATTATAGCATCATATTCAGATTGCATTGCAGCCTCCCAATGTTCAAAATTTTGTGCTTCATCAAACGAAACAGGTTCAGCCTCATCATAGAGACTAGAGGCAGCCATAGCATAGCAATCTGATGCAAAAGAGGCACTATGAGAGCATGCCTGAGTATGATATGACAAAGGTGCATCTAATTTGTTGTCACGCAAAGTCTGCACTAGCCATTTTGGCATAGTTTTTGCCTGCTCAACATCAACTCTCTCATCAACAAGTGTATCATGTAAATCTGCATCGAAAATGGAATGATCTACATCATCACATGAAACCTGCAAAGGTTGAGAAGGTGCCTCATTAGGACCAGCACTAGACTGTCCACCTGTAAAAAGAGGCAGCAAAGTATCATACATGTCTTTGGAGCTAACAGATGTCTCCTTAGTACATGAAAGCAATGGCTGAATAGAATCTTCCACAAAAACAACATCATGGCTAAGCAGAATGCATTTAGTATGTGGATGATATAGACGATGACCTTTACTTTCAGAATTGTATCCAACAAAAATACATTTTACTGCTTTATCATCCAATTTTCTGCGATGTTGTTCAGGCACTAATGCATATGCGAGACAACCAAAAATATGCAGATTAGCAACAGATGGCTTGCGATCATGCCAAGCCTCATATCGAGTGATAGACTGTAGTGCTATAGTGGAACACCTGTTAAGTACATATGCTGCACACATAATAGCCTCAAGCCAGAAACTATGTGGTAAGGCCTCACTCTTGACCATACACCTCACCATCTCCATGAGTGGCTTGTTCTTCTGTTCAGCAACTCCATTCTGTTGAGGTGTGTACGGCCCTGTACACTAGTGTTTTATCCCACATTCAAAAAGAAATGCACTAAAATCAGAAGACATATATTCCCCCCCTCGATCATAACGAAGGGTGCCCATTTTACATGCTGATATATTTTCAACCAAAACCAGAAACTGTTTGAAGCACATAAACACTTCCGACTTTGTTTTGAGTGGATATACCTATGCATGCCTAGAAAAATCATCAATGAAAGTCACGAAGTAAAGATAATTTCTGAAAGAGGGCGTCTGCATAGGACCTCGGACATCGCTATGAACAAGCTGCAATTTCTGAGTAGCCCAAACTGACCATCTTTTGGAAATGAGAAATGTTGCATTTTGCCCAAAATATAGCCTTCACATACATGTTTATTAGGTGCCTCAAGTTTGGGCAAAGAGGAAACCATTTCAGATTTCTGCAGGCATAGCAAACTAGCAAAGTTCAGATGAACAAAGCGTGCATGCCAAAGCTTTGCATTTGACATAGCCTGAGAATCATGTACTGCACATGCCAAATCATTCACTTATTTTTCATAGTCTCTGAGCTTATACAACCCACGACATAGAATTCCAAAAGCAATAATAACATTGCCATTTGACAGATAATGAACCGTACATTTGTCATCAACAAATTTCACAAGAAAGCCAATCTTGGCTAATGCACAAACTGATAACAGATTCTTCTTGATCCCTAGCACAAATAAAGCATCTGAGAGAGTGAAAGAACTACCATCAGAAGTAGTCAGAGTGATCTTACCAACTCCCATGACAGGATAAGACGAGTTGTTGGCGCATGTGACAGTATTCCTTGTAGGGGTAGGCTCGAGTGAAGAGAAGAAACTATGCTGCGAGGTAATATGTTTGGTCGCCCCACTCTCATTTCCTTTACAGTACTTGCAAAACAATTTTTGCTTTTCTGATTTCTTCTCATCTTCATCTTCCTTCTGCGAATGTGTAGAATTAGCAGATTTGTGCTTACTAATTGAAGAGCTCCATTTTCCTTTGCCCTTCTGACTAGCCAAGAAAGATTGATCTGCAACACACATAATGGACCTGTTCTGCCTCGACTAATCTTCTTGCAACAGAACAGAGACTAATTCCTCAAATGACAAGGCATTTGGATTGCCTTTCATCATCAACCAAAGAGTAGAAGCAAAACTCTATTATGAATCAGGAGGACCTTTCATAACGGTCTGCACAAGTGAGCTATTTGGTATAACTTCATCAGCAAAAATCAACTATTCTATCAAGTCTTTGATCTTTGTTAGAAAATTGTCCATAGAATCACCTTCATTCATGTGCTCACTCTCCAACTGTTTTCGGAGGTAAGCAACACGAGCCTCATTCCTAGCTTGGTACAATGTGGTAAGTGTATCCCAATCATCCTTAGCTGTTCTGGAAGAGCGAATGTGAGGAATAATGGCACATTTGATAGACAAGGCTATCAATGCATGTGTCTGGGCATCTCTACCATCCCAACAAATTTGCTTTGCAGTACGTGGAGTAGAAACCGCAACACGAACAAGAATATGCAAAATATCATCATCTTCGACACCTTCTACATCAGCTTCAATACCTGCAGTTGTAACAATTGCAGGTGTGATAGGACGTTTTTCAGCACCTTGCACAATGTTCTGTAGTCCTTTTGCAACCAATACATGTCACATCATAGAAGCCCATAACGGGTAGTTGGTACCGTCCAACTTATCCTCAACAGCCAACATATGGAATACATCACTGCTTTCAGCCATGGCCGATGACTAAAATACCTTGATGCAGAAATTGATTGTAGCTCAAAAAGTTGAACAGAACCCCTCTTACAAACACTCAACCCCATTTCAACTAAAGAATTCCCCAACAAGCTCCAAATCCCCTCGCATATGGGATAAACAAGAACTCCAATGACACTATTCGGAGCTTCATGAAAACTTTGTCTCGTTTTTTCTTTGAAACATTCATTTCTTTGCAAACTTGAGAGTATAAGGAGGATTTCAAAGAAGATTACTGAGCTATTTTACAAGAAGAACTTCAAGATAACTCTTAGAGCTTGGGAGTCCATATATTCTACTATTCTTCAATGATCTTCCCAACCTATTTGGAAACAAGGAGGCTACTCAAAGGCACGTTTGAAGATCTTTTTGAAGCACTTGTTCAACCTATCTTCACCCAAACATTTGCACACAGGGAGACCAAGTTTTGTACTACCCATCAAAAGTTCTTCTAACCATTTTGCAAGAGAAAAAGCCCTCATTGAGGAGTCCCAAAGAAGGCCTTCAATCACTTTTGGAACTCTTTTTTCAACAAAGAGTTGAGGTTCCTAGAGCATAACACATGGAGATCGATTCGACACACATCAATGACAATTGTGTATGAGTTTGTGGAGCAATAATTCATCCAAAGGCAGCCCAAGCCGGCCTACAACAATAGGTGGTGTGAATGAAGAGTTGGGGAAGTATTGCATTTGCATTACATATGTCATTCCTTTTTGAATTAGGAACAACTATTTCATTACTCTGTTTTTCTGAAGTATTCATGGAAGACGACTCATTTAATGGTAATAATATGTTATTAGACATTCCTAGGCAAGAAGTAGATTACACACAAGGAGAAGGGGCTAGAGAAATGGAATATACACCAATACTTAGAGAGAAGGGAACACATGAAACACATGAAATTAATATACACCAAGAGCTTAATAGTTTGCACGTAAAAATGAACAATAACCAAGCGGATATGTTCATGGTTAAGGAAATCCAAACGAACATGGGAACCTATGCACTTCTATAAAGTGAAAGGGAGAATGGAGAAAATACTAAATATGCTATGCCCAACTCAACCTCTTCCTACACAAAGTCAATTCCATCAAGGAACCCATCAAAGAGTAAAGGGCCATATGTTCCACTAACCATCACAAGTAACATATCTCTTAGAAATGAAGATGAGGATTTGATCACCAATCCTCTGCATACTACTTCCATAAGATCTAGGTTTGGAACCATTTTGAAGAGCTCTTTAGAAAAGAGTTCTTGCCAGACAAGGATGAATGTAATTGGGAAGACTAGGACAAGGTCCTTCAACAAGGATGTCCCTTCTTATACATTTCTCATTACAGAGAAGTAGTTCGCAAGCTCCAAAAGTTTTTGATTTTCATTCTTTTAGAATATGACCATTTCCAAATTCCCAATGAACTCCACTGCTTACAACAGACTTCCTGATAGAGCCATATGACTATGAAATGCTTAGTGGCCAAAAATTTTGAGCTTCTTTCGACTTGTGCTCATTTTTGCATGCAGCTGCAAGATCAAACACATGAATTGCATGGGTTGCAGAGCATTGCACTACTCCACTGCTTACAACAGACTTCCTGATAGAGCCATATGACTATGAAATGCTTAGTGGCCAAAAATTTTGAGCTTCTTTCGACTTGTGCTCATTTTTGCATGCAGCCGCAAGATCAAACACATGAATTGCATGGGTTGCAGAGCATTGCACTACCCTATAACAAGAATGTGATCACCTCCACCATGAGTACACTTCCCTTGAACACACATAGAATGGAGTCTCAACATACTTGGATTGAATTCCATGCATTACACTTTAGCCCTTCAACCATCAAGTATTAGAAAGACCTTTTGGAAGTCATCAAGTATTTTTTATTTTCTATTGTGGGAATTTGTATCACCAAAATGAAGCAAAGGCAGAATGGACCCTCCCAAGATCAAGTCACTATTTGGAAGACTATGTAGAGTAGTAGTGTGTAGTGTACAGATGATTCATAGATGATTGCCACAACAAATGGAGCTCAAAAACTACAAGCAAAAAGAAAAAAAAAAAGACACTTTCTAAAAAAATAGATCACATATGAAATGATACATGGAGTTGAGAGAAACAATCTAGCAAGCTTACATGAAAAACTACCTTTGCATGTTTGGGAGGTCTCAACAATCTCTGCATATGTGCAAAGTTGAACTAAAAGATGCTTACAAAAGACAAAGACCTCACTTGGAATTGATAGCTTTGTTAATGAACTCTTAATACTCCATTCTTGATCTCAATATGTATACATTTACAAGATATCTTTATATAAAAAATGAAAATTGTTCAACTCATTAATCTATCTTCCTAAATTTTTTTCCAAATAACCTACAACCGACAATTTAGACTTTGATTGAAAAGTCAGGTGAGATATATCTTTTCCAAAGCTTCCTTTGACATGTGAAAATGCTCCTCCAATAATATAGAAGTTCTTGAGGTCTTCAATTTATCATAAGGTTGATCTTGCACTTCAAGATTCTCCCCCTCAAGCTCAACTTCTCAATTGTCATCCTTCAAGTAAAAAATTTGTTTGCATATTCCAAGTTTTGTTGCATCCAAAGCCTTTTTCATCATATGAGACACCTGCTCTTGAGTATCCACAACTTTTCTTGAACCTCGTTTGTCAAAACTTTCTCTCTCACATAGTGGTAATGAAGCTCTATGTGTTTTGTTCTTGCATGGAAATTCGGATTTTTTATAAGTTGTACCTTGAAAATGCTATCACATAAAAGTAAAATTTGATCATAATCAAGATGCAAATCTAGAAATAACATTTTAATCCAAATAGCTTCACATATAGCATTAGCTAAGGATCTATATTCACTTTCTATTGATGACAAAGCAACAGTTGGTTGTTTCTTCAATTTCCATGATATTACCTTATCACCTATCACGAAGACATGATCTGGTGTACTTCTTCTATCTTGTTGTGAACCTAAACAATTTTCATCATAGTGCCCTTTGATATCCATAACATCACTAAATTGTAGTAAAGATGATGATTGAGAGTACCTTTCATTTACCTCAACATTTCCCTGACTGCATGAAGATGCATTATCATAGGTCTTTTCATGAATTGAGTAAAACTCCTATGTGCATAACTTAAATCTGGCCCAGTGATTGTGCCATAAAGTAGAGAACCAACAATGCTCCTATACATAGTAATATTCTCAATGGGCTCACCTTCTTACCACTTAGCTTTTGATTTACCTCCATTGTTCCTTTGCATTTATCTTTTGTTAGACTTTCTTGAGAGATTGGAGAGAACGTCTATGCCTTCCAAAACATAGAATTGTGTGACTTGATGTTTTATGAACTGATGTGGAAGGTCCACTCAACTTCATGCTCTCTTGTTCCATCCTTCATTATTGTACACCTTGCCCTTAAGTATTCAGCCAATAAATCACAAATCTTTGCATACCAAAGTGTGAACTCATCAAATACATCTCTACTAACTTTCATTTCCCTTGTGGAGGGATTCTAACACTTTGACACTCTTTTCTCAACTACATATCCGAGAAATATACATTTTCAATTGTCTATCTTACCTCATATGGTATGTGCACATAGCAAGTCAACCAAAAATTCTTAGGTGCTTCAAATTTGGTTTTCTTCCATACCAAGCTTCATCAAGAGGAATCACATGTGCTCCCCTGTTGGTGTCCTATTTATTATGTATCTTGTAGTGGAAATCGCATCCCCAAATAGCATAGAGCCATGTTCATATTGTCCAACATTGATCTTGTTGTCTCCACAATAAGCCTATTCTTCCTTTTAGCCACACCATTATATTGTCGTGTATATATGCTTGTAAAGCTTCTGCTAATATCATTCTCTTGTAGGAAGGAGCTGAAATCATTTGAAGAGTACTTGTGACCTCCATCTAACCTTAAATGTAACACATATATGTCTACCTCTTTCTCTGCAATAGCCTTAAAACTTTTTCAAATTTTGGAAACACATCACTTTTATGTTTCATCAAGTAAGTCCATACCCTCCTAGTATATTCATCTATGAATGTAATATAATATCTATTTCCTTCTAACACATATTTCTCATAGGCCCCCATACATCGGTAAACAAACTCAAACGGATATCTATAAACATAAATTTCCCTCTTGAATGGAAGTCTTGTTTGCTTTTGCTTCGTAAATGGCTCACATAACTAATGCATTTGAGATCCTTTGAAGATGGGAAACCCTTCACAATGATCTTGACCTGCATCTCTTTCAATCTTTGCAATTTACATGTTGTATTCTCTTGTGCCAAAGATCTATTTCAACTATGCTCTTGTTGTCATATGTAAAGTACATAGGTTGAGAATATGTTGGGTTTACCCCAAATGTAAAAATTCCATCCTTTCTTACATCTTGCAATCAATTTGTACCTTTCCAATCCGCTTGTATCTTTGTTTAGGATCCTCTACAAAACATCCTCTATGGTTGAACTTGACTTGATAACCTTTCTCCACCGTTTCTCCCATCAAGACAAGGTTCTTTGTAGTTCTTTGTACTTGTCGATACATGCAATACCTCTATTAGAAAGCTGTCTAAACCCACTTTGCTCTGCACTTGAACATTTCCAACATGCTCTATAGCATGATGAATAGCATCATCTATCTCTACATGTCTCAAAGTAGGAGGTAAATGCAAACTTATGAACCAATCCTTGTTCAATGACATGTGGTTTAAGAAGCCTTTGTATACCACTTTCTAATCCATGGTTTCCTTCCCTCCTTGCATATACTCCATTGCTAACATATGAAGCAACCATTATTGTTCCTCCATCTTGATTTCTTTGAGTATCTTCCTCCTCTATATTCTCTTGTCCTTCCTCTACCTCTTCCATTCCTTTTCCGTTGGTCGCCTTCATTTGAATATTGTTGCTATTGTTGTAATCCATTTTTTGCTCCTCTACCTATTCTTCCTCTCAAAGTTACTCTTGTGTTCCTTCCTCTTCTAGGTTTTCATGTGTAGAACACTTGGGGCTGATTTTCCCTTGAGGATGAGCTTTAAAAGTTCATTTCCTCCGTGCCCATAAGGCTAATAGGTTGTTCAAAATCTAATAAATTGTCTCTTACATATATCAAGGTTGTAAATGTTTTCCACTTATGAATACAACCTCTAGACATTCCCATGTGTCCTTTTCAATCTCTAGTTGTTGTATATGTCCAATAAGAGAGTTTGAAACATTTTAAGAGAAAACGAAGGTCACTTGTTTATCCCTTCAGTCCACTCATTGAAGGCCCTTACTTCCTCATCAGTTGGTGTGGGTGTGGTAACTATTAGCCTAGCTTCATGACCTATAACTATCCCCAAAAGATTATGTCCCATCAACTAGTTCTTCATCCTAAACCGTCAAAGTTAGTAGTTGTTCTTTTCGAACTTCTCAATATTAATCGCAACTTCAACCATTTTCTCTCTGCTTGCTTATTGAGCCTCTAAGAATGTGAATAACAGTGGAGAATGATAAGAAATACCTTCAAATCCTTGTTCTTAACCCCTTTGTCCCGAGCAATATTGAGTTTGCAACCTTCTCCTAAGTGCAACCAACTTGTCTGTAACCTTCTTCTCTTCAGCTTGGCTCCTACATGTTCAAGGCTTCTTTCTTCTCTCCAATAGCTCCCAATCGTCCTCCTTGAAGCTTCTGGTTGCTCTGATACCAAATGTGGAAGTTTGGATCCCCAAAATGCAACAAAAGACACATTGGACCCTCCCAAGATCAACTCACTATTAGAAAGGCTATGCAAAATAACAATGTCTAATGTACAAATGATTCAAAGATGATCCTAACACCAAATGGGGCTCAAAAACTAGAAATAGAAAGCTCATGGAATACTCTTTTTATAAAAAAGGATTCCTCATAGAAAATGAGGCACAATGTTGAGAGAAACAATCACAAAGTTACATTAAAAACAACCTTGGCTGTCAACAAATCTCTACAATATTTGCATATGTGCATAGATGAACTAAAAGATGCTTACAAAAGACTATGAGCTCACTTGGAAGTGATAGATAAGTTAATAGGCTCTTGATACTCCACTCTTGAGCTTAATATGTATGCACCTACAAGATCCCTTTATATAACAAATGAAAACAATCGAACTCATTAATCAATCTTCCTAAAGTTTCTCCAAAATGAACTACAACCAACAATTTAGACTTTGATTGACGAGTTAGGTGAGATATATCACGTGCAGCTCCCTTTGACATATGGCAATGCTCCTCCAATAATATAGAAGTTCTTGACATCTTCAATTTATCATAAGTTAAGCTTGCACTTCAACACTGTTTTTTCAACCCAAAACATGCACTGCTCAGCCAAGGAGAAAAGAAGAGGATAAGGAGGGAAGAGACTCACATAAGCACTATTGCTCAACTATGTCAATGCACCTACACACCACTGAAAATAAGATGAGATCAAAAGTTACACATATGAAATCATAGCTCTTCATAGCAGTAACAAATGACAACATCATGTATTAACCTCGTCTCTAGCAAACCCTTTGGGATCATCCTCAAAAATTGAAGTATGCACGACAATAGGACCATCATACAAAATCATGCAAAGACGCATGATTTTTCAATCCATGCACAATGCGACACTTCACATTTTGATCACAGTATGCATCGTTCCTACTCGTGCATAACGTTTGACATCACCAATGGAGTTCAAAGAAACAAACTATACCATACCATCCTTGTGGTGCAAAGATCCTCAAGATCAATTAAATTGAGGCCATCAACATGAAAAATGTCATAATGCTCATCAAAGCGATTCAACTTTTAATGTAGTTGAGCATCATGCAAAAGGAACAAGGTCTATCAAAGACGACAAAAGGACAATAGTTGTTCAAAAAGCACGATATGAATAGCTTGAAGAAGGTACAAAAGAGCAAGAGAGGAGAGAAGAAAGGATTCAATTTAAAAAAAAAAAAAGAGAGGACAAGCAGCAAGCATGAAGATCCAACATTAGCTCAAATTATATATGAATTAATGTGCTTGAAAAAAGTATTTTAGTATTGAAATTGGCAGGTTCAAGTACCTTGTTTATGTCCCATATGAATCCAATTTCCCATGCTGAATCCACACACATTGAACATCACCATCATTGCAAGGTATTTGCAAAATAAAGTTATATAGAGCACATCAACAAAAGGGCCAATACATATGTATGATTACAAAGCTTTTGAAACCCACAAAGTTGTACAAGTTCAAGACATGCATTTGGAGGAAGAACTTGAGTTAAGGCTTGAGGGAGAGCATTGGAAATCAAGCTTGAACCTCCAACAATTCAAGCATGATTAAGATGCACCAAATGGAGTAATCGAAGAACAAAGCATTGCTATGAGCTTCATCCACCCAACCTCAACCAACTTGTCAATCAAACGTACCAAACAATCAAACATAACAAATCGATTCACATGAGAGTACCCATATTGGTTGTTAGAATCTACAAGTTAAGGGGGTTTTAAAAGAACTTTCATCAACTCATATCCACAGATTGTTGAGCTCCCTTTGCATGAATTTTCTTCTCTTCTATATGTGGGTTCTGGAGGAAGCTCACTCCCTTTTTAAGCAAACCCCCTGCCTGCTTTACATCCATATTTGTCTAGGTATGTCTCTGCACACGAACAGGCAATGTGGAAGAGGAGTCTATCATGAGTCTGTAGTTTCGACTTCTCCTTGTACGCATTTAATCTGCTTAACAACCAATCTGAAAAGCCTTTGTCCTAAGATTATGCAAGGTCTCGGCAAACTGTGAGTACTAAGAAGATCTCTGCACCTATGTTGTTGTGAAGTGCTGTTTGTGGGTGCCTAGCATCTTCCATGGCTGCATAGGGATCGAGACTTCTCCCATCATGTTGTTCATCACTAAACAAAAGAAAAAGAAAAAGAAAAAGACATTCAGTAGAATACCAACAGTAAGTAATCAGATTCTGTAGAGGGCCACCAGATATGTGATCAATAAATACATTCAATGTATTTTGCAGTTACATCATGGAAATTTATGTTGACATAGATCTTCATCTTGTTAAGAGGGTCTCCTTGATCACCTGATCACATTCTTTTTTAACTTTAAAATGCTTCAACACAACCTCAAGGGATATGGTTACATCCAACAATGTCCAGGGCTGAGTATTGTTTGACCTCTGTCAGAACTAAATAGCCTGCACTCCAAGAACCTTAAAAAGAATGAACAGGTAATAGACATCCAATTTGTAGCATATTGTGAGTCTCACATGCTCGGTCGTATGTGCACAAGCTCTGATACAGGTACTTACAGATGTCTTGACAAGGGGAAGAAAATAGAGCACGGCATGTATTCATAAATGAAACATCTTAGGGCTCTACATTCAGACAGCGTTTCAAGCCTCACAGTTTGACAGTTTATCAAAATTAGACATTTACATCAATCGCAAGAGATACAACCACCTCACAGTGCAGGTGCTGAGAATCAGAACAATATACAGAAGAACTCCAAATCAGCAGGTGGAGTACGGGCTGTTGATTTTGGACACTGAAGCTGCATTCGTATAAAATAGAGACCCCCGCCTAACTTGTTGGACAGTTGCAGATTGAATTACAATGTTATCGGAGCTGTATTATTGCATGGCCCATCTTTCCAGTGTCCTGATAGAAGGCCATGAAATGGATTGGTAATATACTTTCTCCCAATATAGCAAAAAAATATCATCGCATTACTGTTTCTTTCACATAGCATCTGCCACGACACCTGCAAAAACACACAATGTCATACAACATGAAAGGCTCGCTACTGCAAGCAAAATTTTGGAGGACAGACTTGTATTCAAGATGTATGTTTAGAAACCGAGGGTTCTCCTTGCTCTGTGAGACTGTTATGGAGCCAGATATCTGTTCGTCTTGCTTCACTTCTATAGGATCATATATGTAAAGGACTGTCTGGAAAGGGAAAGAGAAAGTAGAAACATGTAAGAAAACAAACTCGTTTTGAAGAATGTGCTGAAAAACACTTTGTTCTTAACACTTGGGCTGTACACTTAAATTTCCAGTGTTTACTTTATGAAAAAAGTTTAAGACCTGTTGCCAGTGGGTTGGTATATCTTCAGGTGCTGTTGATAGCACAAGCTGATTGACCATCTTTGCACGCTTGCTCTTATGAAACATACCATTAGCGCACAAGCCACCAGACAGACTGCTCTCTAAAGATGACTCTGACTGTGTGTCACTGGAAGATGAAGTAGGTCCAGAAAATGTAACATCAAACCACAGGGCGAAACCATGCAGTGCTCCTGCCATATCACAGTGAAGGCTTTGAAATTAATAGTTGTAAAGGCCAGGAAATTTAAGGCTTTATTTCAAGTAAGCTGAATGAATTTTCTGAAATGTCAGATGGATTTCTTGGGAGATTCTTCTGCTGAAAGGACTTGTTGCCAATCAGTCTTAGTTGAAGCAATAAAAAGATTCTAAACTCATGCAATACTCGTAAGACAATGACCAATAACTACGAAGTATAGTCACAATGAAAAGATATATGCTTCATGAACCGTAAATGGCTATTGTTAAAGTAAAACTGTTTCTCAGATCATGCATGCTATTTATTCATCATGATATTGGAATAAATTAACTGGATTGGACAAAAAGTCTCAAGCAATCTAGTAATGGATTGTAAAAGACCTATCAGACTTCCAACATATGATGCCCAAATCTACAAATTCATCATAGAGATGAATTTCATCCTTGACAAAAAGACATTATTCAGAAACACTCCTGCTCGATAGCATTGGCAATAGATGTACAAATATTTCGACGCTGAGCTTACAAAGAGAAAGAAAGGCAAACACTACCAGTCATCATAGACGTGACACTGAAGTTTGATGTTACAGACTCCAACTCTTGCACTGTAATACTACTGCAATCAATATGCTTCAGCTACAAAGAAGTTTCAACAAATGCACACAGCATGAAACAGTTAGTTGACAGTTTTTTTATTATGCACAAGACAACATTTTATTTGTCAACCAAATTCAGAAGCAGCAGTCTAACATAACAATCGAGTACTTTTCTACTTAACTGTAATTACACAGCATCTTACCTCTTCAATTAGAAACTTACTGACAATCAAAGAAAGGTCATTATAAAATATAGGAAATAACAATCCACTCCATACATCAAGCAGATCTAACTAAAATACACATACAACATGTGCATATAAGAATGCATATGAGCACACATCTACTTGCATACATACAAATGCACGAGCACACATGCAGAAGCACAAGAGCCAACAAATACACAACCCTAAACAGTGAGAACATGCAGCATTGTAAAATATCTCCATTTCACAGAAAGCAATCATCATCAGAATGCACATTGATGAGCAAGACTGTATGTATATGTTCTACATAAAATAAATTTTCATAACCATAGTTGATCCAAATTCCATCCAACTTGAAACATCTACAGGATTCTTCTTTCAAGTATAAAAGCTTCTCACAAGAATCAATGTCTCACAGACAGGACGGTACAGTTCTGCCCTGTATTTTCATCTCATGAAATCAAAAGCCTTCAGAGATGTTCAAGCCAAGGTTCACCCCTTAGGAAACTTCCAAGACAAGCTTCATATTATGCACTAATACTTGTTTCTCAAGTGTTGTATTATATCCCCCTTTGAGGAATTCCCCTCGAGCACAATAGAAAAATTTGTAGGGATGATGTTGAAAGCTGCGTTGATTAATAATCTGTGGCCAAATCTAACATGCCATAACTTCATATTCCCCTTTGGTGTAGAAGACTTCGGAACATCAGCATGACTTATTTTGGACAACACAAACATATCACTTTTGTTTTCATCCTGTGATAGACAATGCTCTTCATTAGATGTAAGGATTTGACATGAATCCTTCTTAAAAACAACTTTATACCCATCTGATAAGAAAGTAGGGATAGAAAGCGAATTCTTCTTCATTTTTAGAGCATAAGAATATTAGAAATTATAAATTTACCATGCTCTTGGTTTTAATTCAACTTTTCCAACACCAATGACATCTAAAAAATGATCATCTCCTTTGATCATCCTTCTACTTGTAGAGTTAAGTAAGGGAAGCTCTAGAATCAAAAAATCCAAGGATTTTAAAAAATTGTATTTAATGTTGCTTGGCCAAAAGCTATTTCTTCTATACTAACACATGCATAAGATTCTTCACTAGAAGACTTAGGTTTTGGATCTTCTTCAACATTATTACCTGAGGCTCTTTTCTTCTTATTGAAAATCCTCCTTTTGCATTATGCTATATTATGACTTGGTTTCTTGCAATAATAGCATATACCTTTCATTGACATGGATACAACTAAAGTAGACTTCTCTTTAGGTGTGATAGAGGTTATTGAAGTAGATATAGAAGATATAGATGAAGACTTTGAAGTAGATAAATTACTTTCCTTTTTGTTTTGTTAGGTCTTCTTCTCCTTCTTGCCTTTGGATGATGATAACATAGCTTCATCATGCTCCTTCATATTGTTCTGCTTAACTTCATCTTGAAGCAACAAGAAATGCAACTCTTCAAATGTAATTCCTCTATCTCTTGATGAGAGAGAGAGAAGTGACAAAAGAACGACATGTAGATGGTAGTAAATCGATAAGAGTGTTCACCATCTCTTTATCAAACATGCTAACTCTGACATTAAGAAGTTGACCATGAAAATCTTTAAGCTTTAGAATATGAGATTGAACTCACTCACCAACTTTCATCCTTGTCTTGGCTAACTGTCTCTTTAAATGAGCTTTCTTTGTAAAATCTCTACTTTGATAGAGATTCCCTAACTCCAACCAAGCCTGACATAAGGTTCTACATGACCTAATTTAAGGAGTGACATTCCCATAGCAATGAGTACGAACTTTTGTATCTCTAGAATCCCATCTCGATTGCTCTTCTGATGGTTGAATCATAGTGATAGGGGACGGGGGCAAAAATGGCCAGGGACGTGCGTCCCGGCCGTCCCATACACAAAAACATGGGTCGGGGATGAGACCCGTCCCGGCCAAGCGTCCCAGACAGGGGACGCGTCCCGGATTGTTCGGGAGGCCCCGTCCCATGTCAGGGACGGCTTGGCAGGACGGCTTATCCCAAAAACCTAATTTTTTTAATTTATATTTGCCAAAAAATGAGAAGATTTAGATAGAATGTGATATATATTATATACCATGAGTCATACTAACTGAATTTTGATTCTTGACAATCAATAATCTGGAGTTAATCCTTCATGTAAGTTCAAAAATCATAGATGTAAAAGTTGAAAAACTCAAATGAATGTAGCATGTGAAACACCATACTCTATGATGTCCATTTTATACATTTAATGATTATTCTCTCTACAATTTAATGTCCCCCCTTCTCCTCCTCTTTGAGTTTCAAACTCAGCCCCCTCCTCCCACCCCCCTTCCCGTCCCGGACCCCCGTCATGGGCCCCATTCCGAGACCCTTCTTATGAGCCGACCCCGTCCCGGGACCCGTCCCCGTCCCGGGACCCGTCCCTGTCCCGGAGCCCGTCCCCCGTCCCAGGTAACTATGGGTTGAATATGCTTTCGTTTATCTATAGATGGTGATGTGTCTTAAATTTGTTGGGCTGAATTGGGATAGCACACTTCTTGGATGAAGAAGCAACATCTTTTGCAACTTGTCTTGGCCTAGGATACTTTCCATTGACAATATTCCACAAGTCCTTGAAAAGGATCAAATTCATCATCATGAAACTCCACATTGGATAACTAAACATTCCATCAAGCTTCTTGTTCCAATCTATCTCTATAATCACTATCTTGGAAACAAGGATGTATCTGTACTAAGCTCTAATACCAAATATTAGAAGAGTCATAGGCCCAAATAATAAGCACAAGTAATTTTCAAGATCTTTCCAACACTTAAACCTTAACACATACACACCTTGATCAAATAATGAGATGAGTAGACAAGAGAATAGAGATGAGAAAAGATTTAAAGGAGCAGCTGAATGCTTACTACACGCGAAAATGAAGCTTGATTAAAAATGGAAATAATGATACAAATCTGAATTTAGGGTAAAAGAAAAAGGTTCTAGATATAAAATGTAGAGAAAAGTGCCTAGGGGAGAGAGAGAGAGAGAGAGAGAGAGTGTGTGTGTGCGTGTGTGTGTGTGTGTGTGAGAGAGAGAGAGAGAGAGAATATGTGCAAATTGGAAGTGATGGGATTGCTAACCGAAGATCTTCTCTGATGATGAGAAGTAGCTATGTCTTCTCCAATTGTTGAAGTAGTATAAACCTGGTACAGCACAACAATAGAAGAAAACCTCAATATAGAGTTAATACTCACAATAATCCGCTATGTACAGAGTGAGTGTGTGTAGAAGACAAGGGGCAGCCGCCAAAACCTCCTTTAAATCTACATATAAATCTCCAAGACTTCCTAGTTCAAAACCCTAGAGCAACAAGCTTGAGATAGCTTGTGTAATAGATTGATAATAGTGTTAGTATGTCCCTCTTTATATAGCTTGAGCTGACCTGCAAAAAGCAAAATGAAAAAGCCCAATAAAAGCATTCGTGTGATTTGCACCGTAAAACCCGAAATTATGCTTTTTTAGTAAATTTTAGCGATTCTAATTGTTTTTCAAAAGCTTTTAATGAGATTAGATCCTAGCCTTTGAATTACATGCTTTTCCAACTTTAAATCACAGCCATTGATTAAAAATAAGGTGAAAAGCATTTTGATCTGAAATTAGGGTTTGACTTTTGAAGGGGTTTAAGGTCTGAGATGGATGCATTCCATATATCCATAAAAAGCTCTTGAAGAATACGTTAAGGTTATGCAATAAAAATATTTTAGCATCTTTGATCTAATTTTGACTCTCCCCAAAATTAGGGTTTGCTGACATTTTGGCATTCTGACATTGTTTTCAAACAAGGCATAATTGCGATAGTTATGTATAGTTGAGCCATCAATCAAGATCGTACTTTTGTCCCATGTACAAATCCATGCAATTCGACCAATTCATGTGGTCCAATGTTAAGTGGTCACAATTATTGCATCAAAGAACATAAATATGAGCTATCCTCATGAATGAATTCCACTAATTTGAAATGGTCATTGTCATAAATAATAATGTTCGCACGAGGTCGACATTTTTTCTTTCCTTTGTCCATTGAAGTACCTGACCATGATGCTTTAAATTCTTCCCCACTTTTCTTAGGGTACTTTCATTGTGCATACATGCTAGGCATCTAAAACATAACTTCTTCGTTTTAGCTTTTTTGATTTCTTCTTAACTTAACCTAAGTCCTTTGTACCATGTTTTCTTCATCATTAGTTTGTTTTTCCCAGTGACTTCTTTTATTTATATTCAGTGGTGACTTTGCGTTTCATACTTGGCTCCAATAACAATTCACACTTGGCTCCATTCTTTATGGGACAAGTATAGTGCCCAAGCATGTATGATCTTCATAAATTTGGGCATACTTGATAACTTCCTCTAATGATTCGGGTGTGTTTCTCTTAACTTCATTTCAGAATGGTTTATCAAACCCCCTTACATACCCTCACATTTTTTGCTTGGAACAAAACATTAGAGGGGATGATCCACTAAGGAATCATACTTTCTTGCTCTCATGCACTGCTTAGGCCTTCTCAAAAGTGTAATATCAATAATAGAACTTTTTCTGAAATCGATCCTACTCTACAAAATCCAATTATTCAACTAACATTGAGGTTTTTTTTTTATATTTTTTGTTACAAGACTACAAACCTTTCCCTTTTAGTAGGTATCTTTCAATTTGCAAATGTTCATGAAATGCTCTAAAAGTTCATGAGTATTATTTCAACATGTTGTCATAAGACTAGAATATGACTAAGCATCTGCAATTCTCTAACGTAAAGCCAAACACAGGTAGATGCTAAAATAAATTTCTTTTCGAAAATTGATGGAAGGAATATTTATGGCAATCTTAAAATGAGAAGCCACGAACTTAAAACTATCTGAATGCATACATTACTTAATATTCTCCAAGCAATGAGGCTCATTTAGTGAACTGCTGGGCATCTGCAAAAAGCTCCATTGTGTTCTTATGATCACATGTAACGAGACATGCTAAGGGAAAACGTAGATTATGTATGCATTCAACTGAGAAGAGATTCAAAATACAACGCGCATATAGATGTCTCCATTGAGACCTAGTCAATCTACAAATATTAATTGTAATACATATATCATCAAACAGTCACTAAACTAAAACTGGATAAGAACATAATACAATTTATGGTACATCGGTATGTTCGGAAAACAAACAAAGAAATCAATTAAATCGAGCATGTGTGAAATAATATTGAAATGCATGTATCCTGGACAATCAAAACAAAAAATCATACATGACCTCTATATATGTGCATATTGATATACCTGAACAGGCCATGACATGATATTTTCAGCTGTAATAGACTCAACACATGGCTCTTCAAATGAGCATTGTTTGGCAAGAGGGAGCATTGCAGACACTGCACATATAAATGAGCCTCTTAGCTAGCATTCATCTGAGGTATACAAAGAACAACTAGATAATAGGAGCTCCAAATGCATGGAGCTAGTTTACTCAATGGGATGAACCGAAGAAAATATGGTAAACAGTGGAACTTACTATCAATGCCATACACATTGCGCCAAAAATCTATACTTTCAGCATATCTTTCTGCGTTTGTAACAGGGGCAAGATAAAGCTACAGAAATTCAAGCAGGTTTGAGAATTTAAATTCCTTTTGAGTAACAATCAACATATAAATGCATGATTCTATTAAATTTGCATATGAAATATTGCGCAACACCTACAGTTGCATGTGATGGAAGGATAATGCCTCCAGGTTTTAACCACCTATCCCTTGCATAAATAACACTAGAAAGCATACTCTGCACACCAAACATGGGGGGATAGGCAAAGCATTAATCCAATTGAAACGATTACATAAAAATCAGACCAAACACTCGTTGGAAACAATTGATGAGTGTTTCTGCTGCTAACCTCATAAAGAAGCATGTAACCCATCCATTCAGAAATTATCACATCAACTTCCTCGCCAATTTCAACTTCCTACAATCATCAGCAATAATCAAGAATCTATTTTTCACGAGGATAATAGCATCGAATATGGCCCACTGACCTCAATTCTTCCCAGTAGCACTATAATAGTTTCCGAGAGCCCATTGGCTTTCACCACCTCACGAGCCTGTAGCCAAAGATGTTAAACACATCACCAGAAATTATATTCATAAAGCAACTGCTTAAGAATAATGGACAAAACAGGTACAGAACATAGAGCTAAAAGCTCATAATCAAAGTAGTATGGCGATTGCTTCACAATATAAGTCATAGTTTCTCACTTCCTTCAATACACAGCTGCTGCCATAAACATTTACATACATGGGCTGTTGTATTTGATTTGTTTTCTTGACCACATACAGGTAATATTGAATAAATGAAAAATGATAAGAGACTGAAAAAAAAGGGATTTCATGGAAAAAAATATCTTTGAAACAAAGGTCAACAGGAAGAGTTATGTGGCTGTGTCAGCTTCAGCCCTTGCTTAGGGGGTTCAGGCACACTGAAACTCCTAAAGCTGGCCAAAAAGTAAATGACTGCTCATGTATATGTTGTAGGACCCTTAATCTTGATTCTTATTCAGGAGTGTAACTCTATTACACAAGGTATGGCACATAAAGTACTTATTCAAATCTGTGTAAATAAACAAAAAGGCAAAAAGTATTTAAAACTATAATAATACAGAATCCAGATGCCTGCTTATGTATATGTTGTAGGACCCTTAACCTCGATTCTTATTCAAGAGTGTAACTCTATCACACAAGGTATGGTGTGTAAAGTATCCATTCAAATTTGCCACCTGTGTAAACAAAAAGGAAAAAAGTCTTTAAAACTAAAATAAAACACTGCTAAAAGCCCATCATCGACAAGAATACTTAGGCACCCTGAAAGAAAATAGCACACAATTAGAGGGAAGGCAGATTGTGCAAAGAAGCTGATTCTTTTTGTTGCTCCCAAACGATAAAGCATGCAAGCACAGATGAACATTTCCACCAAGACAAGCATTTGCAAGTTTCCATTGTGATCATGACACCAAATTATGTGCTGGTATCTGAATCAATCATATTCGATGCCAAGACTGTTACTTTCACTAGTATAAGAAAAGGGAAGCCTCATCATAAAATTTTTAGTCAGTTTCCATAGGCACACTATCATTTTGTGTGGAAAATATCTGGGTAATGCTCATGATTGCAGCACACCTTTGAACACTTATCAAGGGACCTAGTAGCACATTGCACTCCCAGGTTGCAACCCTACCATAATCTAGTGTGGCTGCTCAAAGCAGGTTTTTTCCTACTTCAGTCAGATTCAAGATGTCAACTCATTCAGATTTGAGTAAATAAGACAAATATAATGCCAATTTGCAACATAGGACAGAGGAATAGGAGCAAAATGAAGAAGTTAAAGCACACAACATTGAAATGCTTATGCCATCAAAAAGGTCCATTGGATTTGCATGGATTCTGTGATTCAAGCATTGTGGGTGGCGTCCATACCCAAAAAGTCTACGAGTGTGTATGTAATATGTATTCATGTATTTATGTATTTACAATTGCAGATGGTGTTCATCATAGTCCTTTCAGAGGATGGTTGTACTCTCTACTATTGAGGATGAATATATCTTAATCACAGAGGCTTTGAAAGAAGAAAAATGGTTAGCATGCCTGCGCAATGATCTTGACTTACCTGAGAGGACACCAATCTTACATTCTGACTGCTAGAATGCTCTCTCTCTAGCTAAGACTCTGATGTTTCGTGCATGCACTAAGCATAATAATGTGTGATAAAAATTCATTGGAGAGGTGATTAAGGATGGGCTGATCTCCTTGGTTAAGGTCAGCTCTACACAATTCTGAGATGCTCTTTGCAAAGAGCCTCTACAAGGCACAACATCGAATTGCATACTGACGATAGAAATTACATGATTTACAGACCCTTCTTGATTTTAAGTTGAAGATTCTAGAGATTAAGAGCCCCAATGACTCTACATACATATATACATACATACATACATACATACATACATACATACATACCTGCATACATACATACATACATACATACATACATACATACATACATATTTACATACATACATGCATACATACACACTTAATATGAATGAAAGATTTGAATTGAGATTTAATGGTTCAAATTGTTTAAAGACAAAATCGAAATCAAAGGTTTCATACCTCTGGAGAGATTTTTTTTTAATCATATAAGGTGTATATACATCAAACCAATGTATGAATATTGCATTGATTAAGAAAAAACTTGCACAAAAACATCGCAATGCTCAATAAATTAAAACATATTTCATAGACCATACAAGATACATGATATATCATACCAAAATACCACACATTGATAGATCATAGATCATTCAATGATCGCCATCAGCCATCACCTTAATGATTATTCAACATACATACATGAATGATGAATCATGATACTTCATAAGTGATACATGGAAGTAATAATACATGAATCATAGTATCATAATAACTATCATGCCTCATGGGTCACGAGTCATGACTCATACCATACTTGCCGACGTTTTTGACTCATAACTTCTGATGTTTAGCCGACGTCTGACAAGTACGGTAAAACATTTATGGCGTTAACCGACGCGGCCTTTTTTTTATTATATATATATATATATATATATATATATATATATATATATATATATATATATATATATATATATATAGTGTGACCTAGAGATTTAAATCGAGCTTTAATCGTTTAAGTCGTTCAGACTTGAAATAAAAATCGAGGTTTTTATCCACTCAAAGAGATTTTTATTTTTATTCTACAAAAAAATAGAGATATATTTACATATTTGCATTATATATATATATATATATATATATATATATATATATATATATATATATATATATATATATATATATATATATATATATATATATATATGTATGTATGTATGTATGTATGTATGTATGTATGTATGTATATGTATATATAATATGTATGTGTATATATATATATATATATATATATATATATATATATATATATATATATACATATATATATATATATATATATATATATCATAGTCACAGAGGGACGTGTCCCCGAGCCCTAGGGACGCCGGGACGCCGTCCCCCCTTCCATATGTATGGGGACGCCTGGGCGGGACGTCTGCCGTCCCTGAAAATCCGTCATCACATGCTGCCGTCCCCGGGACGTTTTTTTGTTATGACGTCGTTTGGGGACGCCAGATTTTGGCGGGATATTTTTTTTTTACGAAAAAATTTGAAATTTTCGAATTCGAAAATTTAGCGCCCAGATTCTCTTTCTAGAGGCTTCTTTTGGGGCCCCAAAACAAGCATAAAAGGGGCTGTTTGCTGCCCTCAAAACACACAACTTACCTTCAGCTTTCTCTTGAGCTACCTTGGTGTGCACCCTTGCATATTCAGCAGCCCTCTCCATCCTCTTAACCTTTGGGCCTCTCTAGGAGAGTGATTTCAGCAGCCCCTCTCTTGAGTCCTCTCCTCAAGGCTCAAGAACTTACCCTTTGGAGTTCTAAACCTTCCTCCTCTCTTTCATTTGGAGTGTAGGAGGAGTCATTATGGCCTCTTCATCAAGCACATACAAGAGAAGGAAGGCCGTCGCAAAATGGACATGGTGGGAAGAGGTGGAGTCTCCAATGTCCGCCGGAGAAGGAGGTGGTTCAAGACCATGGACATGCAAATTATGTGGATACAAAAGGACCGGTGGAGCGAACAAGGTGCGTGCCCATCTTCTTCATGAGAGTGGCAATGAAGTAAAATTTTGTAATGCCATCACTTCGGAGAAAAAGCAAGAACTTCTCAACAAGCTTGCTGTGAGTGATGCCCATGTGCATGCCCGTCGTGCTTCACAAGCTCCGGTCAACCCCGCATCATTTGTGAGAACTTCTACCTCTGTTTCCAAGGAGGCATCTTCATCGGCAACGACGGGTCGACCTCGTCCTTCTTCCACACCAAATGATATGCCATCTGTAAGCTCCACACCATATGGAGTCGGACGTATTCATCGTCAACAAACCCTTGATGACAAATGGAATCCCAAATTGAAGAAAGTTGACATGGCAGTGGCGAGGTTTTTCTATCATGACCACATACCTTTCAATGCAGCCCGGTAAGTAATCATAATTCATAT
>CM035424.1:106352854-106395354 GCA_020310875.1 Ceratopteris richardii
TTGCTAACCCGTTGCTAACCCGTTGCCGTTGCGAAAACGTTGCTTTCCACTATGGTATGTATGTATGTATGTATGTATGTATGTATGTATGTATGTATGTATGTATGTATGTATGTATGTATGTATGTATGTATGTATGTATGTATGTATGTATGTATGTATGTATGTATGTATGTATGTATGTATGTATGTATGTATGTATGTATGTATGTATATATATATATATATATATATATATATATATATATATATATATATATATATGTGTATGTATATATATGTGTGTGTGTGTATATATACCCACGCACGCACACACAAAGTTACAAAAGTTACATGGATGTAAAGCAAAAGTAATGTCAAATGATTCATTGATTCATAACCTTGTAATGAATACCAAAGATCGTGAGAAGAACAGTGAAATTCAAACTACCAAAACATGAAAACTAAAAGCTCAAATCATATCATGATCTACATCCTCCTCCTCCTCCTCCTCATCATCATCATCATCATCATCAAGATCATCATCAACCTCAATATCAACATTAGCATCCTCATTTGCATAACCCTCTACAATATTATAAGTGGATGAATAGGGTATGTCACGATCATTTTCCTCTTGCTATGTAAGAAGTCTTTTATCATCCTCTTCTTTTTCTATCATATCAAGAGTAACCTCCATTTTTTCAAAGCCTCTTTCTTTGATCTTATTTATAAAGCGCAAATTTGTATGAATATACACTAATTTTTCAAGGTTTTTTTGTTTCAATTTGCCTTTTTTTGTTTGAATCATTGAGAAAGTACTCCAATTTCTCTCACAAGGAGAAGCACAAGATCCTTGTGAAAGAATACGAAGTGCCAATTTTTGCAAATTAGGAACACATGGTCCAAATTGCTCCCACCATCTAAGAACATAGTGCATTCTACTTTCATCACATACAAGTGGCCGTGAAAATGTGCCTAACAAAGATTTAAAAGAATCTAGTTCATCAATATTTTGCCTTGTTTGATAACATCTCCATGCGTAAATCGTTCTAAAACATTCATCCATCCATTGTGGAGTTCTACATCCATTTGTGGAGCCTTTTCCCTCCAAATGGGATGAGAAACAAATCCTGCAACATCAAGAGGGGAATGAAGCATGCCCAGTCTAGCAACGCATAGATGTTTCACTTCCTCAAGCCTTTGGGAATCAATGGTTTCCAAAGCTGAAATTTTCTCAATCATCCTATCTGTCAATTCATAAATAAGACCCATTGTGGCTCCTTCTCTATTTTCAAAGCATAACAATCTCAAAATAGGACTGCAAATGCCTACAATTTCTCTTGCATTCCGTCAAAAGAATGCATTCAAAACAATGGAAGACACATCTTTAGCCTTTTGTGCACGGGAAACCTTTTTTCTTACATATTCAGCAAATACCATGATGTAGCGTAATCCATTATAAACAAGCTTATCAAGTAGGTTTTCAAGCATAATAAACATATAAGTAAACCTTGCTTGAGCAAGCTTAACCAAATCTTTAGTGCTGAATTTTCTAAACAAAGCCAACATAGTGGGTTTCATGGTCACAAATGTAGTAACTTTCAGAGCATTATCCGAAATTCCCTTTACCCATGCAAGTTTTCCAATATCCTCAAATAGAAGATTTAAACAATGACATGTGCACCTCCTATAAAAAATATGAGGCCATTGTTGCTCCACCAAGTATCCTCCTCTGACACAATTGGCAACATTGTCCATACATATTTGCACTACATTTTCAAAACCTACATCCAAGATAGCATCTTTCAATATCTCAAAACTAAACTCTTCTGATTTTACCTCACATGAGGTATCCACATATTTTAAAAAGACATTGCCATAGATGCATGATACCATCACATTGATGATTGGTCTATTTCTAGTGTCCGACCAACCATCACAAACAATACTGCATCCAAATATTTTCCACTTTCCCTTATCTTGAGGAGATCCTCCTCAATACATCTAACCTCCTTATGCAACTCAACTCCTCTTAATCTCTGGTACGAGGAAGGTTTTAAACAAGTCCCTACTCTCCCAACTGCATTAAGCATCTGCACAAAGTAAGGGCTTCATACCTTCCAAAATGGAATATCTTCAACAAAGAAAAAACGATGGACTGCTTTGTATGCATCATCCCTAAGTTGGCTATCAAAAGCCTTCTCCAATGGTCCTATAGTTCTTGATCGTTTTCATACATAAGCACTAGAAGACTTTGCAAGCCCAATCCCCATCTCATCACATAGAGATGGTTCTCCAACACTTTCCACATTTCCAATTACATGGGATTCTTCAAGAGAATGGTCTGGTACCCTTGCATGTATTTTCCTGCATGAATATTTAACATGCTGAGGTACCTTGTCACGTTTTCCCACACCATATCCCTTTAGGGCAAGAATATGTGCCCTTATGCGATTCGCTACTCCATCACTTCACTCACCAATTGCCTTTTGATAAGGCCAACTTATCCACAAAATCCCATTCAGCTCCTTCCTTGCGAGGCATCTAAACACATCCAGAAAACATTCCAATTAGCACTTAACATTTTGACTTTTTAGACCCAAAATATAGTGCTTTCAATTTTTGAATTTCTTCTCATAACTGTAAAAGATAAGTGCAGTATACAGATATGATAAATTTGTACAGGCATGATAGTATATATGATACCTACAGGCTACATCCTCTCAGCTTGTCTGCTTGTTGTTGTGTACAAGCATATGTACATCTCTCCCCTCATGCTCATTTGCTCTTGCTCAAGCACACAACTACTGGTCTAACCTACATCCTCTCAGCTTGGCTATTTGTTCTCGTCTACGAGCAGATAC
Source organism: Ceratopteris richardii (assembly GCA_020310875.1). Taxonomy (NCBI): domain Eukaryota; kingdom Viridiplantae; phylum Streptophyta; class Polypodiopsida; order Polypodiales; family Pteridaceae; genus Ceratopteris; species Ceratopteris richardii. The sequence goes on from CM035424.1 coordinate 106,355,701, forward strand.
ATCCCTCTCCTAATGTTCATTTGCCTACCTACATCCTCTAAGCTTGTCTCCTTGTTATCGTGCACCAGCAGATGCACATCTCTCCCCTCAGGCTCATTTTCTCTTGTTCAAGCCGATAGCTGGGCTTGCCTACATTCTCTCACCTTGTTTGTTCTCGTTTATCAGCCGATACATTCCTCTCCTAATGTTCATTTGCTCTTCTTCAAGTAGCTACTCTCTACTCAGTTCTACGGTCTACTCTTATAGGCTATAACATTCATCTACCTGCGGCTGTGGACACCTTTTTGTCATAGGCTATAGCTACTCAACATCTCTATATCAGCAACTGATGGTATCCAAAGTTTAGTGCAGTCTAGAGATATGATAAGTGCAGTCTACAACAGCATGGGAAGATATATTTATGAGAAAAAATTCGACTATATGATATATGACATGTCCTTCCACAATATACTACGCAATAAGTGACATTTTGAAGCTCCGAAGCTCTGCCACTAAAGCTCGTGTGCACACATTACCTTATGACACTCTTGTCTTAAGCTGAATTGAAGCCGAATTGAATACGAATTGGAGGGGCCAAGTAGCTTGCCAAACCTGGACAGACAGTGGACGCTCTCTCTTGAGACTATTGGGGCATGGAGTGCAACCTTGCAGCCAATGTGCACAAGGCGCAAGGGCTGACAGTAGACGGCGGCTCAGCAGAAGACGATACACCAGGTACGACTGACCATATCTAATAGCCAAAATGGGAAAAGAAAAGCCCAATTTAACTCCTTGCACTGAACCCATTGGAAACGAGTTACTGACCCTAGGGTTACCTACGTTTTTTTTGACATCAGCAAAGAGGTACCAGACACGTCAGATTACGATTACAAGTATGACTCATACTCTGTCAAGACTCAACATCTTCATATACAATATCCACATCAAAAGAACTAGCCAATGATGTTGGTGTGAACTCTATAGTCCTCTTTGGCCTCCCAAGATGTAGTTCCTAAATTACCATCATCATTACTAGATGGTGTTGATCTCTCCTCTCAATCATCAAGGCGAGCCATCCCCATCTCCTTGCTGCTGGAGTACCATAGATGCCTCCCATGTCCTCTTTTACCTCATCGAGAAGCAATCTTTAAAGGCCTTCGACTTGTAGATGGTTGATCAAGGTATGTTGCAATATGCAAATTTACAAGGGATGAGTATCATACTCAAAGCAGTATAAGTAACATTACAGGTGATAAACTTACATTTGGTAGTTACCTAGTATGTCACTACCTCTTGTCCTTCTATGCGATTGTCTAACAAATTGTTGAGAATTTCTAAATAACATGGTAAACATATCCTCCCCTTTTCATACGATTTGAGGGATATCTTTAATTTCCCCAATATCAATGGAGTTGTAGCACTCTAAATATGATGGCCGCCTATGTCTATACCCCCTCCGAATATTGGACACCTCACTTTCCCTTGCACTTCAATGTGTGGCCTCCCTACTTCATGATATAGTCTCCACTATATGATGATAGCCCTCTCGAGACACTTGCAGCATTGTTTGGTCACCCAGGTCCCAAACTCCTCCAACCAGAATATGGTCGCCTTGGTGAAGCATGATGGTCTCCCTCTTTGATGCAGTTGGTTGCCCCCTTGATGGGGTTGGTCGTCCCCTTGATGCAGTTGGTCGCCCCCTTGATGGTGTTGGTCGCCCCCTTAATGCAGTTGGTCGCCCCTGGATGCCGATGGTCACCCTTGGGATGGAAGTTGGTTGCCTAGCCCACACTTTGGAGTCTATTGGTTGTCCTTACCATAGAAATGGTTGCCTCTTCATGTCCACATCGTGCCAGACTATGGTTTGACTTGTGTTGTTGTTAATCATCCATCCGAATATGGTCCCCTTCATGATCCATCCCACATGAGGTCGTCTTGGTATACCTCTCCAACTAGAGATCACCCTCTCGCACCTTGAGCCCACCAATGATGGTCACCCTTGCAACAAAGAGGTCACCCTCTTGATGACATGCAGCACCAGCAACTTGTGGTCTCCCTAGCTCTCCCTTACAATTACGAAGATTGATCTCCCTTTCTTTGGATGTCATGCACGAATTTGCGGTCACCCCTCCTCATTACCTCTTCAATTGGTGGTCTCTCCTAGTAGTGTCCCATGCAACTTGTGGTTGCCCAATACCCCCTTGCAAAACTATGTTGCAACCTCATAATGTGGTCTCCCTTCCATGTTGGTTGCTGTAATAAAGTAAGTTGGTGATCTAGGGATCCGATTGGTTCAGACAGATCTGAAATCGGATTCCGTTTGGTCATTCGTTTGTGTGGCCAAAGATCTCGAGTCTAGACTTACTAGGAGGTCTTGTGCTCTTGTGAACAAGTGATCCACTTAGCTTAGTGGTTAAATCTCAAGGATGTGAAGGAGGAGGTCTTGGGTTCAACCCCCGTGGGGTACATGGGGAGAGCATTTTGCCCAAAGAGCTCTAGAGCCTTCTAGAAGCATCCACTTGAGTTAACTCGAGTTAACTGGGACACTTGGCGCACATGTAGTTACATGGCTGACACTTGGATGGTTAGTATCCACCTGCCCAAGAAGGCAATCCCTTGGAGAGAGCTATATATAGAGGCATTTGGTTGGGAGCCCGGAACCCGAGGAGCACTCTTCTTTAGCAATAGAAATAAGCAAGGAAAGTTAAAGTTTGGAGCAAAGTATGAAGGAAGTGAGAGCTGTGGAGTGAAGATCAGAGGCCTTTGGTGATCAAAGTCAAACCAACTTTGAATTCGGACCAAAGTCTTGAGAGAATCACTCTTCCAAAGGATCAAGGGAAGGACGTAGCTTTATGTGAAGCTAAGTATTTTCCAGTTTTTGCTTGGCCTTAATGCTTGATTTATTTTGTTTTCATTATTCTACACTTAATCCTAGATGCACATTGAAATAGCCAAGATTTCAATTGATTAAGTCTAGATTAGAATAATGAATTAATCCATTTCTCATTCCAAGCATTAGTTTGCATTAAGGAAAGACTTGATTTCAAAAAGATCCTTGTGCATCAAAGAATGTATTTTGGTAGTTTAAATACATATTTCCTTTCCATTGAGTAAGTTTTCTATTGCACTTCAAGGGTATGTTTTTATATCATAGTGCATTAGGACAAACGAAAGGATATACATGCATCAGGATTGCATGATATACATTCTTAGTACAAGAAAAAATCGTGCATCAAGCTCATGCATGATTGTTGTATTATTTTTTGGGCATGCAAAGAACATGCATGCATACGCATGTGAGCATATGCTTTTGCATGTAGATACATGCATTTGCATGATAGAATGGAATGCTTTTTGCAAGTAGATATGAGAATGTACTCTCTTAGTATTTAGCTTACTTTATAAAGCTCGCAGTTTGACATTAGGGAAGACCAAGGACTAGTTAGTTGCAAAGACATACTAGTTCTAGTTTGCAACTCAAGTAATTAGTCGATTTCTTCCCAAGTCGATACTCCGCTATCAAAGACAAATACTTAATGATAATTAAGTATGATAGATGTCTTGCTAAGTATAAGTAAGCACTAGGAGAAAGTTAAGTAATAAATTTTCTTGATAACCAAGAAAATTTAATTACTTGCAAACTCTTTTATGATGTATGATGATACTTAGAAAGTCATGCGGATAAGCTTTACTTGATTAGTTACATACTTTATGTAACTTCTCAAGCATCCCAAGGTTGGATGAGAACGTCAACTATATTTCCAAGTTCCTTGAGTACTCTTCTATTTAGAAGATTTCGAAAGTTTAAAGAAGTTTCTTTGTGGTTTCAAGATTTGAATCTCATGATGAAACCTCGGTAAGTAACTTTTTGGAATTGAGATATGAAATAGTCAAGCCTTCTATTTCATGTGAGATCATTCTCCTACCATGTTTAAGATGAATTTATTTTTGGGAAGGTAGATGTTCCAAGTAGAGGATCTTAATTGATTCATGAACTCTTCCCAAAATACACATAAATTCATGATAGGTCCAAGGAATGATGAAGGCAAAACCTCTTTAGGATATAAATGTTTTGCCAAGATATAAAGGTACCAATCTTTTATAAATTTTCATTTGATTTCATCCCAAGGGGTGATGGAAATCAAAGGTTAAACCTCAACATCAATTGATCCTTGACGTCAATAAAAGGATGTTAGGTTCCATAGTTGCATCTCTGGTAAATGATGCAACTAGCTAAGCAATCTTTAGGAAATAATATAAGTTCCTAAAGACTTGAAGCAAGTGTGAACTTTTCATTTAGGAATAGAAAGTTCCAAGAAATGGATTTTCAATCCATGAACTTCTCCTAAACAAGTTATAAAGTTCAAAGTTGTGTTCACAGTAACATTACTATTGGATCAATCATCAATAGATGCTTGGACTTTAAACATGATTTTGATTGGTGAAATATCTTAAAAGGACTCTAGTAACATCTGAAGATTGACCAATAATAATGTGTTTTGTATCAAACTCAAGAATAGAAGTCGATATCACATAAATGAAAGTTCAACTTAAACTTTCATAGTGGAATGGGAAACCATATCCAAAATGTGATATTTTGTCTCTAGTTTGATACTCAGGAAATGAATACAATTGAATCAGTAAATTTTTTGGATATTATTTGAAAGAATTTCTTTCAAATGTTCTTTTAATATTGCAAAAGATTCCAAGATGAATCATTTGCTCAAGTTATTCCTTAGAAGGAATCTCAAGTCTTTGAAGAAATGGCATTCTTTCAAGTATTGAGAATGAAATTCTTCATACTCTTTAAACAATAAGTAAGTAGTTCCCGGACATCCCAAACCACTAGAAGTGGTATTTCAAGTCCTATTTGTGATATAACCTAAAGGTATATCAAAGATTCTTAGCTTTGGAATCTGAGAGGCATAAGTGTATGCTTGGACTTGAGAAAGATCTCTAAAAATCCTGCAGGTAAGCAAAGAAGCTTAAAGATAGTTTAAAGAGATCTTAAAGATAAAGACTATAAGTCTTTATTTTTATCGCAAAATCAACCAGACTTGATCAATCTTGGCCATGATTGTCCAAGTAATGTGCGATTCGAACTACTTTGTAGATTGCCCAAGTATTGGCAATAAAATTCCTTTTGGGAATTATTCACTCAGGTTCCATTTATTCGATGGAAAACTGTGAAAAAGAGTAAGTTGTTCCAAGTCTCAATAGAGTAAAGAAATTCCAAGAATGTAGTTTGCAACCGTGAAAATGGTAATTAAGTCTGTGGAAGGTAAAACATAAGTGTTTACCTATCCTTAAAGGGATTTTGGTACAAATCCAGAAAGCATGAGCGGATGCTTAAGACTTAAGCAGTAAAGAGATTCCTAAATAAAGTCCCCGGGGTAGGTACCTAAAGCAACAGTAAACAAAGGAATCTAAAGACAAGAAGTCAAAAGCTCTTGTCACTACAAAATTGATCAAGAATAATCCAATTGAACTTGAATCTATGAAAATTTAAGTACTTGGAATTTTGATTGGTTTTCATTTGAAAACCCTAGCAAAGAAGAATTGATATTCTGTTAAGAGGTTTTCAAGTTCCCAAGGTAAAGCACATGATTGTGAGACGATCATGTGAAGGAATCAAAACCTAGAAAATCTAGTTAGAGGTAATACCTGGAACTTCTAAATTCTCGTAAAAGAATTGAAGAAATAAGGTACTCTATCAAGAGATGTTTAGACTTTAGGATAAGAATCACCCACACATTAATGTGAATATAAAATAGGGTGGTATGGGACACCAGATTTTATACTCAGATTGATATAGGAAAGATGGTATGGGACATCGGACCGTGGGATGATAATTATCTTTTAGTCCTAGTTTGGATTTTGAAGTTAGGTTTCATCCTCGGAATTAAGACTTCAAGAAAAGTTTAATTTGTAAAGGATGAAAGTAGTATCTTACGATACTTCAAGATGACTTCAAGATCAAGGTAATTGAAGATATGAAGTAAGGAACTTCCAAGATCTTCTTAGAACACTTCAAGCTTAAGTGTTATTGATCAGAAATATTTGATAAATTTCTGAAAGAAGTTGGACTTTGATTTTGAGTTGATCTTTTCAACTAAAGATTTAATTGACTAAGTCAAGCATCAAGTTGCTAGTGTAACTTGAAAAATTCACTCTTTTGACTCAAAGAAATGCACAAGAATTGCATTCACGATTAAGAGTCAAAAAGATTGAATATGACCTGAACTTAGTCTCAAGTGAAGCATTATTTGAATACAAAACTCATCAACATAACCTCAGTGGGTCGACACACTGATGTTGGTTACCACACTAGTATCTTGTGGTTGGATGATGTTTTTGATTTGCTTTGAATCTTTTGAGAAACTAGCTTATTTCTCTTAAAGATAAAGACAATGCTTCAATATCTTGTTGAAATAGATTGTTGAGAAGTTGAAGTCCTGAGTCATCTAGTCTTTGACTCATAACAAATTTATGTATATTCGAAGTTTGAATTGGTTGTACAGAGTCTTAGTTATTTCTTTCCGCTTTCCAAATCTTTTGAAATTGACTCAGATATAGTATCTGATTCCTTTTGCAAAAGACCAGGGTTAGCCGGTTAGAATAAAATAACTAACTTGAACATCCTACATAGATGTTATGTACAAGAATCTTTTCAATCTTCAAAAGATGATAAGTCTAAGTGGACTTATTCATTTGAGTTTGCTTCAAGTTATAGCATAAATGATTTCCTGGAGTCCAGTATACTCTAGAATAGGGAAGTTAGGAATTGCTCATCAGATTGACAATTCCCAAGAACTTTCAATTAAAAGTCTTTGAGAAAAGTGTCCTAAGTTGGACAAATTTTCATTTTTGAATTTGAATTGGTGAAGTTAGTATGGTTGATTCCATCGAAATGGTAAACTTTCTCCTACAGTTTACATAGGATTTTTTCAACTCATTGGGACAAAGTAGTCCTCTAGTCGGGTGAAAAAATCAAGTAACTGTTAGATAAAAGTAAACCATTGTACAGACATCTAAAGTTAGATGTATGGGACAACCAAACTTCAAGTTCTCCAAAACAAATTCAAGTGAATCAAGAGTTCTCAAAGTCTTGCGTGGGATAAGAATCCCACCTTCATTACTAAGCCCATGCACCAGTTATGCCTAAAAATGGACTAGTAATTTGAATCCACCTAGTTCACATGTTTGTGCCTAGATCGCACATCCAGAAACTGTGAATTAGCCAAGGATGTCATTAGATCCACCCTCATTATTCTTCACTATTTTGTACTTTGTCCCGTTCATCAAAGTACAAAACCAGATAGTGTTTTGAATCATTTGGGCAAGGATGCCACCACAGAGATGAGACATGTTCTTCTAGTTCTAGAACATGACCATGTTCTTCCAATTTTAGAACATGAGGCTCGAGGGTTGCCTACAGTATATAGAGCTCTAATTTTCGAGGGCGAAAATATTTTCCAAGGGGGAAAGAATGTAATAAAGTAAGTTGGTGATCTAGGGATCCGATTGGTTCAGACAGATCTGAAATCGGATTCTGTTTGGTCATTCGTTTGTGTGGCCAAAGATCTCGAGTCTAGACTTACTAGGAGGTCTTGTGCTCTTGTGAACAAGTGATCCACTTAGCTTAGTGGTTAAGTCTCAAGGATGTGAAGGAGGAGGTCTTGGGTTCAACCCCCGTGGGGTACATGGGGAGAGTATTTTGCCCAAAGAGCTCTAGAGCCTTCTAGAAGCATCCACTTGAGTTAACTCGAGTTAACTGGGACACTTGGCGCACATGTAGTTACATGGCTGACACTTGGATGGTTAGTATCCACCTGCCCAAGAAGGAGAGAGCTATATATAGAGGCATTTGGTTGGGAGGAGAGTCATCTCTCAAGCATGTGGTGGTCGTAATCTTCATTCTCTTGCAGTTGCCCCAAGTCTCCTCTCCCTTCTTGGTTGGGTGATCCAATTTCGGTGATCATCCCCTCCTACTCGAGTAGCTCGTGTTGGCTGGGTGACCCACTTTTGTGATCACTTCCACCTCCTGCTCCAAGTCATCCTCTGTGATTGCGCAAGGCCTAGGGCAATCACTTCTGGTGGGCGGCACCAAAGAAAAGGATAGGTTATAGACTATAGTTCATCATGATAGGTGTCAAAAGCCAAGGGGCACGAGGTACGTCCAAAGGTGGTTACCTTGCAAGGGGTGATAGCCGACCTCCCTTTGTAGGTAATCGTCTCTTGCCAAGCCATTCTGTGGTGTTAGGGGCCACTTTTGCCCTCCTCAAAGGATCATCTGTGTTCGTCTAGAACCACTCATGTGGCACTCTGGTATCCATATAAACACCCATTGGGCACTATTTTGAGACCACTACTACCACTACTAGGACTATTGCTTCCAGTTGAAAGGGAGCCTTGCTTAAGAGTGACTCAGAACGTAATCTCAAGGATAGTCAAGTGGAAGAAAAATCAATTGTATGACACTATTCAAGTGTGCGTGTTCTGTGGTCTCCACATGTATATTTCCTATTTTATTATGTGATGCAATTTATGCTTTTGTGTGTTGTGATTTCCCTTGTGAGCTCCTTTTGTGCCCTATGTTCTACTTATAACCTCTTAAGGATTTGGGCCTTGTGAAAAGCGTCTCTTTGCTCAACCATGTTACAAGGTATACTTCCCCAAGAAGAACTCCCCTCGAGTAGGTGTCGTGGAAGGTGTATCCTCTCTTCCTCAAGAACGTACTCCCAAGTATCTCTTCTACAATTTGGCACGTGATACAGGACCCTTGCATGCTCTATGCAAGGCACAGATTGGAAGTAAGACTTCTTTTCTACCTTCCGTTGATTTTTGAGCCTTGCTATGCTTCTACCTAGTATAGGTAGTCCATTTTATGAGACACAATCAACTTGCGCTTCTTTATGTTCTTTAATTTGCACTTGGCCAAACTCCTCCACCTTCCATTCTTGGAAGGATTTGCTTCCGTGCATTGTGTCTTACATAGCATCCTCACTCAACTTGGCACAAACAAACACAAGATCACTATTGGGCCTTACGTAGCATCCTCACTCCTAAGGTTGGCACTAACAAACAAAAGATCGTTACCATGCTAAGAAGAGGAGAAAAGAGGAGAAGGGTGATGGGAAGGCTAAGAGGATGGAGAAGGGCCACTGAATATGAAAGGCTGAATTTCGCTCTATTTATGCTTGATTTTGGACTCAAGGACCTTCTAGAAGTGGCCCCAAAAAGGTGCCAATGATTCAAGAAAAAAATTTACAACTTTCCCTCTCAAAACCACTTCCGACTGTCCCCAAACCGTCCCACTCAAGCTCTGTTAAATGGGGCAATCCCAAGTATGCTTCCGAGGGATGTCCCCATGTTTCACACATGGATAAGGGGGTTGGGAGTTGGGCGTCCCCTAATATATCCATTCGGGGATGGAGGCTTGACGTCCATAGGGCCTGAGGACGAGTGCCCTTGTGACATTGCTCCGAGCATATCCAATCACCAATGGAAGACCTTACAAATCTATTGTCAAGATTGAACATTAAATTTCCTACTTACAAGGGACTAGTGCAAGAGGACACCGACAACTATGTAAAAAGATTTATCTCCTTATGTCAAGGACACGGATTGCAAAATCGAGAGGACATCATGCAAAATTGAGAGGATGTCATGCTGGCCCTCTTTCCATCTACCCTTGGTGGACTTGCAGATAAGTGGTATAATCAACATGCAAATGGACACTTTGCCACTTCGGAAGCTTTAACGACTACCTTCTGTTAGACATTTGGGCCGTGCAATTCATTAGAAAGAGCATTGGACCAACTCGATAACCTAAGGCTCCAATCAAATGAATCATTTCATGAACTCTATATGCATGGAGAAGCTCTTTTTGCTCACTTGCAACATGCCCCAAGTGACTTTTTGGTGAAGAAATCGATTGAGAAGGCCTTGCCAAAGACCTCTCAATAGAAGTTGTGAGAGTCTCTAAGGCTACACATTGCATTGGAAGACTTCATAGCAACTTCTTCATGCATAGAAGAGGCAAGTGTACATTTTAAAGGTGGTAGTCAACCTACCTATACTAGCCCCATGGACCCCATCGAGCAACTCCGAAGGGATTTAAAAGCATTAAAGGCGCAACAGAGCCACCATGTCCAACACGACACAATGATGATCTACTTGTGCAACTTAAAAGGGAAGTGGAGGAGTTGCAAGTTTCTCGAGATCCGCAGGGAAGTACGGTGTACAATATGCAATAGCAATGGTCATTCTAACTTGGATTGTCCAAATAGGGTGACTTGCCAATTTTGTAGCAAAAATGGTCATGCGGCCCACGATTGCTACTTTCTCAAGGGCATGCAACAAAGAGGTAATTCTCAAGTCTCCGACATCTTTTATGCTAATACTTCAAATTCACAAAACAAGGACCGGAGAAAACCGAACCAACCGAAATACACAAAACCTCTCATGTGCTATCAATGTGGAGAGTACTTCCATATTCAAAGTAAGTGTTCTCTACTTGAGGGCACACCTCCCTGTCAACATTGCCCAAATGCCAAGGATCACTATACAAGGGGTTGTGCACACTACCGCCCCGCTCCAATTCACATGATAGTAGTCTCTTCAGAGAAAAAAGGTATGGCTGCGCATTCATTGGTTATGTCATCCTCTACGGAACCTATGATGACTAGGGCAAGGCAAGCGGTGACGACACGGCAAGAAGAGCAACGAAGACCGAAAGAAAAAGAAGATAGGAAGAAGGCTGAATCGAGCAAGAATGAGGCCATAGATGCAGTTTACAAGGAGATGAGGGACACATCAACGGACAAACATGCTCGCCCTCAACCATGTGCAGATGATGAAGACATTGATGAAATTTGCCTGCTAGGTCCTGTTTGGCTCTCCCTCTAATCTGACTCTCTCTGACGGCTTCCCTATCTTCTCTCTCTCTCTCTCTCTCTCTCTCTCTCTCTCTCTCTCTCTCTCTCTCTCTCTCTCTCTCTCTCTCTCTCTCTCTCTCTCTCTCTCTCTCTCTCTCTCTCTCTCTCTCTCTCTCTCTCTCTCTCTCTCTCTCTCTCTCTCTCTCTCTCTCTCTCTCTCTCTCTCTCTCTCTCTCTCTCTCTCTCTCTCTCTCTCTCTCTCTCTCTCTCTCTCTCTCTCTCTCTCTCTCCCCCATAGGGATTCGCGGCCTGTGAGACACTCGAGGAGATACACCTTGCAGTTTGGAACTGCAATGGAGATCTATGGACACACCCAGAGAGATTGGAAGAGGTGCGCAAAGGCAAAGACATCATTATGCTCACAGAGACACATGAGAGCCCGGACCGGGGCCTACCTCGTGTCCACGGTTTTCAGTGGGAGTCCACATACAGAGAGTGTACACGTCAGCACACCACCCGAGGATCAGGAGGAGTAGCCATACTCTTTAGAGATGGACTTCAGAGCAGGATACAGATAGTCGCACGTGATTCACAGGCCAGATATCTTTGGATTCGACTCCAGCTCTCGCAGGAGCGGATCATCTTCATAGCATTATGCTACTTTGCTCCTTCTAGCTCGCGTTTCGCTATCATAGATCGAGAGGAGGACTCACCATACACTTGCTTGTCAAAAGAGATTACAGAGTACTCTGCATTAGGGGAAGTCTTCCTTATGGGAGACTTCAATGCAAGGACAGGCAATGATCAGTGTGAGATATTTGACCCAGAAGACCCGGAGATACTACATACCATAGAGGATGAGTCTACAGCTCGAGCTTCAGCTGACGCTACACACACTCACTATGGCACTCACCTACTCAGACTAGGCTCTCGACATAATCTCGTTATCTATAACGGGATGACTCAGTGGCCTACCTCAGGAGGATTGACATGCATACCACACTCAGTCACAGATGGCGGAGGAAGTACAGTAGATTACGTCATGGGGTCCAGAGAGGCCATCCACCTACTTACCTCATTCACCATCCCACCCATACCCATTGGGGCCGATCACACATACCTCGCACTCTCCCTGAAGGGAGACACCCCTACACGCATACCCGCAGCACGCATCCCACACACCACCATCCACTTCACACACGAGCTAGCTCACATATATGCGGCTCGAGTCGAGCAGGGTCTTCTCTTACTTCATCCTGACACTCCACTATCCCTACTCACCTCTCAGATAGCATCAGTTCTTCAGACATCAGCCATCAGCTCCTTCCCACACACCATCCATTCTCGTCACACACCTCCTCCCAGGACTATGCCACAACATCGTTGGTATGATGAGGATTGCAGAGATCTTTACCGCCGACTACGAGCTCAGCGAGCATAGGGAGAGATCACAGAGAGAGAGGCCAAGGGACAGATGAAGACTCTCACACGTCGAAAGAGGCGAGCCTTTGAGGAGGCACAGGAGCTTGAGCTATACCATCTCTTTATGAGTATGGACAGTGCTGCAGCATGGCGCAGCCTACGAGAGCCACGCCCGACCACACCTATTGGAGACCCACACACATGGCATGATTATGCTCAGAGGTTATATGAGGTACCTAGGCAGCCTCCCATTCCCCAGCCACTTGAGCCTCGCCCTACTAGTTCTTCTCTCTTCACAGCAAAGATGGTTGAGAGGGCCATACGACGACTTCGACATGGACGTTCGACAGACCACGCAGGATTGCAGAGCGAGCATCTCATATATGCAGCCTCCACTATAGCCCCGTTGATTGCACGTCTTCAACCGGGCTATAGGAGAGGGCTTCCCAGAGGAGTGGACTAGGCACACCATTGTGCCTATCCACAAATCTGGCGACACCCTGGATCCAGGGAACTACAGGACCATCATGATTGGCCACACCATGGCCAAACTATACGGTGCCATACTTGAGGCAGAGCTCAGTTCATATGCAGAGACTGAGGGGCTACGAGCACGAGGCCAAGCAGGTTTTCGACGAGCTTTCTCTACTATTGATCACATCTTCATTCTGCGCTGCCTCATTGATGGGGCAAGGGTGCGGAAGAAGAGGCTATATTGCTGCTTTGTGGACTTCCGCAAAGCTTTTGATACAGTGCCACGAGAGAGGCTCTTCCAACGCCTCCAGAGCTTGGGAGTACCATCAAGAATGATTTGGGCCATCTATGCACTCTATGAGCAGGTGACTGGGAGGGTACGGTGTCCAGGAGGTATGTCTGAGGCCATTGCTAGCACCATCGGTGTTAAGCAAGGCTGCCCACTCTCTCCCACTCTATTTGGTCTCTACATTGACGAGATTGAGGACTACATTCTCCGAGCTGGAGGAGAGGGTGCAGACCTCGCAGGTACACATGTCCACATTTTATTATATGCCGATGACATTGTCTTGATTTCAGAGTCACCCGAGGGATTACAGCGCCACCTTGAGGCCCTGGATGAGTTTTGTACACAGAGGGGCTTGACAGTAAACCTTGGCAAGACCAAGGTCATGATCTTCCACACCTCCCCCATGGTGAGGAATGGAGCAGGATTCAGAGCTGGTGGTGGACAGATTGAGGTGGTCACTTCGTATGTCTATCTCGGAGTCACATTCACGAGCTTGCTTGGCCCCTTCAGCATGAGACAGGCAGCCACCGATAGACTCACACGCGGATATGCAGCTTTAGCCATGTTAGAGCGGAGATGTCACCAAGCACACTTCCAGGAGCCCCGCACGAAGGGCGGGCTATTTGACACACTGGTCAGACCAGCTATGATGTATGCTGCGACGGTTTGGGCCCCAGGTCTCACAGTCACCGAGTGGAGTGCGATCGAGAGGCCGCAGGTACGTATGATCTCGCGATTATTTCGTGGGAAACAGTCGGTGCCACATGACATCATCAGGGCAGAGCTAGCTGCACCACCCATGGCAGTAGAGGCACTATTCCAGACTATCTGCTTTATTCAGAGGATTAGGGACCTCCCTACAGATAGACTCACACACAGAGCTCTTGAGGCATCTATACAGATATCAGAGTTAGGATATGAGAGAGCTTGGTACACTCAGGTTAGAGTCTGGTTTGATAGTCATGGACTTGATATGGACAGATTGCCGCCTTTTCAGTATGACCCAGACTCACCTCACATCCACCTCTCTCGTCGTGAGAGGAATGTTGTGCTCAGACAGGATCTCTGGCAGCTCTACATTAGTCAGACATGGCACACACCACACATGGGATCGAGACTATCGCACTATCGAGACCAGTTCATAGACATACTAGCTGACGGTTTCATCCAGCGACCACGCTACATGGATACTCACATGCCTCATAGCTTGAGGGTAGCGATTGGCCAGCTGAGAGTCTCATCACACCGACTCGAGATTGAGACGGGCAGAGCCGAAGACATTCCCAGAGAGGAGCGGATATGCAGAGTATGCAGAGTAGAGATGGAGGATGAGGAGCACTTTGTATGCAGATGTAGCGCATATGATGGCATCAGAGGCAGATACGAGACTCTGTTTGCAGGGCAGCCCACCCTCCGAGAGATCATGGACTCTAGAGACCAGCGACAGCTCGGGCGATTCTTACTAGAGATACAGAGTCACAGAGATTCCCTACTCCAGCCTACTGTAGCACTCCATACATGAGGGAGACAGAGTCAGCTCACTGACTTCTTTATTCCACGACGTGCTGCAGCCCTCCCCCCCTCAGCCCACATACCGAGCGGGGTGACTCTTCAGCAGGCTCAGATATCTCGAGCTAGGAGACGACCCCGTGATATAGGATATCGGGCCCCGAGACTTCACCGACACCAGATTGCGGAGATCCAGGATTGTGACCATCGTGCCATGGAGGAGAGACGATCCCAGATGATGGCCGATCCCGTTGCAGCCATCAGGGTGGCCCTGACTCCACCTCCACCTATGTATCACATATTACATCCCACCCACTAGCACAGGATGGAGCTAGTTAGTCGTTTTAGATGCATTCTCATGGTTGTTGTACTACCCTTTTGCATATAGACTATCATAGATATCGCACTCCATACACCCCCCACCACTTTCATGGGTATCCCCACATGCACACTACGGAGATCTATATCAGCTTAACCAGTTTCTTTCAGCACTTTTATCTTTTCTGATTGACAGAAGATACACCCATGTACATCGATTTGTCTCATAGGCCGAGTTCGGCCTCCTAATAGACGTAAAAACACTTTCTCTCTCTCTCTCTCTCTCTCTCTCTCTCTCTCTCTCTCTCTCTCTCTCTCTCTCTCTCTCTCTCTCTCTCTCTCTCTCTCTCTCTCTCTCTCTCTCTCTCTCTCTCTCTCTCTCTCTCTCTCTCTCTCTCTCTCTCTCTCTCTCTCTCTCTCTCTCTCTCTCTCTCTCTCTCTCTCTCTCTCTCTCTCTCTCTCTCTCTCTCTGCCCTGCGTCAGCCCTCTCTGCGTCAGCACTGCGTCAGCCCTGCGTCAGCCCCGCCTCTGCCCGCCGCTCCCTCCTGCTGCATCAGCCCCGCCTCTGCCCTGCGTCAGCCCCGCCTCTGCCCGCCACTCCCTCCTGCGTCAGCCTGCCACCTGCATCCTCTCTCGGCCCTGCAGCTGCTCCCACCACCTGCCTCCAGCGTCGGCCTGAAGCTCTGCTCCCGCCCTGCTGAAACCCTAAAACAAACCCTAACCCTAGTTCGGAACCAACCCTAAACCTTAATCATGTTTACGCCGAATATACCTACTTGAGTCTCCGATTATAACCCCAACCCTAAAACCACCCCAACCTTAACCCTAAACCGAAATCCTAAACCCTAATCTTAAACCTAACCCTAACCCTAAACCTAAACCTAACCCTAACCTTAACCCTAAACACTCACCCCTAAACCCAACCCTAACCCTAAACACCCACCCCCAAACCTAAACCTAACCCCAAACCCTTCACGTAGCCTCAGCCCTCTCATCGCGCCATGGAGGAGAGACGATCCCAGATGATGGCCGATCCCGTTGCAGCCATCAGGGTGGCCCTGACTCCACCTCCACCTATGTATCACATATTACATCCCACCCACTAGCACAGGATGGAGCTAGTTAGTCGTTTTAGATGCATTCTCATGGTTGTTGTACTACCCTTTTGCATATAGACTATCATAGATATCGCACTCCATACACCCCCCACCACTTTCATGGGTATCCCCACATGCACACTACGGAGATCTATATCAGCTTAACCAGTTTCTTTTCAGCACTTTTATCTTTTCTGATTGACAGAAGATACACCAATGTACATCGATTTGTCTCATAGGCCGAGTTCGGCCTCCTAATAGACGTAAAAACACTTTCTTTCTTTTCTTTCTCTCTCTCTCTCTCTCTCTCTCTCTCTCTCTCTCTCTCTCTCTCTCTCTCTCTCTCTCTCTCTCCTCTCTCTCTCTCTCTCTCTCTCTCTCTCTCTCTCCTCTCTCTCTCTCTCTCTCTCTCTCTCTCTCTCTCTCTCTCTCTCTCTCTCTCTCTCTCTCTCTCTCTCTCTCTTCCTCCCCCTCCCTCCCTCCCTCCCTCCCTCCCTCCCTCCCTCGCTCTCTCTCTCTCTCTCTCTCTCTCTCTCTCTCTCTCTCTCTCTCTCTCTCTCTCTCTCTCTCTCTCTCTCTCTCTCTCTCTCTCTCTCTCTCTCTCTCTCTCTCTCTCTCTCTCTCTCTCTCTCTCTCTCTCTCTCTCTCTCTCTCTCTCTCTCTCTCTCTCTCCATGGCTCCCAAATTGGAGGAACAGCTGGCCACATTAGAGCATACCCTTCGAGAGCTGATAGCAAAACATAAGAAAGAAGGAGATTCTGGACTGAATGGGGTTACCCGCAGAGTCGTCGCCCTCGAAGCCAAGGTGGCAACCTTGGAGAAGGAAAACGAGTCCCTTCGCGAAGAGCTTCTTGCTACTCGCAAGCAACACTCACGTGACCAGGAGGAGTTGCTTCCCTCGCCATACACGGCTCACCATGTATATCCCACCCCGTCAGCATACAGCCACATGCCCACACCACCATTCACTTTAGACATGAGCTAGCACATATCTATAGCTCCCATGTTCGAGAGCGCATCTACTCCCTTGATCCCTCTGCCTCATTGGACACCCTCACCGCCCACTTCTCCTCGATCCTCCACACATGCGCTACTCTTAGCTTTCCATACACCACCCAGAGCACTGCACATTCGACACAGCTGGGGCATACACCCCAGAATTGATGGTACGATGAGGAGTGCAGGCGACTATACCGACATCTCAGAGCACAGAGTATCCTTGGATCCATCACAGAGAGGGAGGCACGACGACAGATAAAAGCCCTCACATGCCGGAAGCGGAGAGCTTTCGAGGAGCCACAGGAGGCAGAGTTGTTCGACCTTCCCATGAGTAGGGATTGTGCCACCGCGTGGAGGGCCCTACGTGAGCCACGCCCACCTACACCCATAGTAGATCCTCAGACTTGGCACACCTACGCCCAGAGGTTATATGATGTCCCACGACAGCCACCATTGCCGATCCCTTCCACACCGCGTCCTATGATATCCACTCTATTCACGGAAGGCATGGTACGACATGCCATCCATAGACTACAGCATGGCCGCTCAACAGACAACACGGGGCTACAGGGCGAGCACTTTATATACGCAGCAGATGTAGTTTCCCACCTCATCGCCCATCTCTTTAACCGAGCTCTGGTTGAGGGATTACCTGACTCGTGGACTATGCATACCATTACGCCTATCCATAAGTCCGGGGATATGATGGACCAAGAGAACTACAGGACTATTATGATAGGCCATATTCTGGCCAAGATCTATGGGGCAGTACTAGAGGCAGAGCTGAGTACACACGCTGAGGCAGCTGGGATTAGAGCACCCGGCCAGGAAGGCTTCCGCCGCACTTTCTCCACCATCGACCACATCTTCGTGCTTCGTTGCTTGATTGAGAGCGCGAAGACGAGGAAGCAGAGACTATACTCTTGCTTTGTGGATTTCTGCAAAGCCTTCGACATGGTTCCTCGAGAGAGACTACTACGGAGGCTCCAGGAGCTACAGCTACCATCAGACATGCTATGGGCCATCCATGCTTTGTATACACGGGTCACAGGCAGGGTACGCTGCCCCGGCGGCCTATCAGACAGCCTTGTTAGCACCATTGGTGTGAAACAAGGTTGCCCTCTCTCACCCACTCTCTTCGGTCTCTACATCGATGAGATCACGGAGTATATACAGCGCGCAGGAGGGCTAGGAGGAGACCTCGGAGATATGCCAGTACACATCCTATTATATGTTGTAACATTGTCTTACTTTCAGAGACACATGAGGGGTTGCAGTCACATTTATAGGCGCTCGATACCTTCTGCATGGAGAGAGGACTCACAGTGAACCTTGGCAAGACCAAGGTCATGATCTTCCATACCTCTAGGACAGTACGCCATCGTGCCTCTTTCACTGCAGCTGGAGGACAGATAGAGGTAGTGGACTCCTACGTCTACCTAGGTGTCACCTTCTCGGGCAGCACAGGGGTATTCTCTATGGCCCAGGCAACGAGAGATAGATTGACGCGCGGCTATGCGGCACTTGCAGGATTGGAGAGACGCTGCTTTCAGACACATTTTCAGGAGCCTCGGACTAAGGGGTGGCTCTTGGACACTCTAGTGACACCCGCATTGATGTCTGCAGCAACAGTATGCGCACCAGGGATCACGGAGGCGGTGTGGACGCGGATTGAGAGGCCCAAGGTCACCATGATCTCACGCTTGCTGCGCAGCAAGCCCTCCGTTCCACATGACATTATACGAGCTGAGCTTGGCACACCACCGATGCTAGTAGAGGCCCTCTTCCAGTTGGTGACCTTTATTCTAAGAGTCAGAGAGCTCCCCACCAGCCGACTCACCAGGCTTGCATTTGAGAGCTCTAGACATTTGGCAGAGACAGGGCATGAGAGAGTATGGTATGCACAGACATATCGATGGTTAGCAGATCATGGCATGAGCATTACCGATCTCCCCCCTTTTCAGTATGGCCTCTCTTCCCCCCACATTACCCTCTCTCGCTCGAAGAGGAACAGGATCATCTGTCAGGACCTACTACAAATACACGTCAGGGAGACATGGATAGCACCACGGTAGCCTCTTCCCACAAAGAGGCAACACTACAGAGAGCACTTCCTGACTGTGACAACCGATGGCTTCATTCAGAGACCACGATACATGGATACATACATGGCACCAGCTTAGAGAGTGGCCATTCGGCAGCTCAGAGTATCATCACACCAGCTCGAGATTGAGGTTGGGAGAGCAACACATACCCCGAGGGACGAGAGATTATGCAGGATATGCCGAGATGAGGTGGAGGACGAGGAGCACTACACATGTAGATGCCACGCATATGAGGACATCAGAGACCGCTACCCACAGCTCTTCAGGGACCCCAGAGAGATCAGGGCTCTATTGGGGATAGAGGACCAGCACGCTCTAGGTCGTTTCCTAGTAGAGCTCAAGCACCGCCATGCATCACTTCTCCAGCAAGAGATGGAGATACACCTGGCTGCCCCCCCTCAAACTTATATTACAGATTTTTTCAGACCCACCGCCACTCGAGGACCCAGCTCGATACGGGGTGTCACATTACACAGAGCAGAGGAGCTCAGACGACAGCCTCCACGACCGAGACCCCCACTCCGGAGAGCCAGTCCACATCAGAGAGAGATTCAGGTGATTCACGCACGCCATGACATGGAGATACGGAGACATCAGCAGCGCACCCCTGTCGATTTGGACGTTCAGAGCATTTTGAGGATCGCCATGATGCCTTACCCACCGATGCATTATATCCTACACCCACTCCAGGCACCTAGAGGGTTGTGATACCATCGAGCCTCCCATCCCTATGCATATCATATTTGTATCTCACTCATTGAGCATATAGAGTGCATACCCGTAGCACCCCACACCCTTGATGCCAGTTATTACCCACTTCTTTTATACCCGTTTTTTGTACTCACACTTTATTTTCCTTTTGGGATCACAGTGGATTGGATCATACTGATGTATATGTTTTGTCTCATAGGCCGATTTTGGCCTCTAATAGACGTTAAAAAGTATTTCTCTCTCTCTCTCTCTCTCTCTCTCTCTCTCTCTCTCTCTCTCTCTCTCTCTCTCTCTCTCTCTCTCTCTCTCTCTCTCTCTCTCTCTCTCTCTCTCTCTCTCTCTCTCTCTCTCTCTCTCTCTCTCTCTCTCTCTCTCTCTCTCTCTCTCTCGGGCTTCATACAGAGATGGTCGTGTCATCATTGATGGCAAGGCCATCCCATAGGGATTCGCGGCCTGTGAGACACTCGAGGAGATACACCTTGCAGTTTGGAACTGCACTGGAGATCTATGGACACACCCAGAGAGGTTGGAAGAGGTGCGCAAAGGCAAAGACATCATTATGCTCACAGAGACACATCAGAGCCAAGACCGGGGCCTACCTCGAGTCCACGGTTTCCAGTGGGAGTCCACATACAAAGAGTGTACACGTCAGCACACCACCAGAGGATCAGGAGGAGTAGCCATACTCTTCAGAGATGGACTTCAGAGCAGGATACAGATAGTCACACGTGACTCACAGGCCAGATATCTTTGGATTCGACTCGAGCTCTCACAGGAGCGGATCATCTTCATAGCTTTATGCTACTTTGCTCCCTCTAGCTCGCGCTTCGCTATCATAGACAGAGAGGAGGACTCACCATACACTTGCTTGTCAGAAGAGATTACAGAGTACTCTGCATAAGGGGAAGTTCTCCTTATGGGAGACTTCAATGCAAGGACAGGCAATGATCAGTGTGATTACAGAGTACTCTGCATAAGGGGAAGTCTTCCTTATGGGAGACTTCAATGCAAGGACAGGCAATGATCAGTGTGAGATATTTGACCAAGAAGACCCACAGATACTACGTACCATAGAGGATGAGTCTACAGCTCGAGCTTCAACTGACTCTACACACACTCATTATGGCACTCACTTACTCGGACTAGGCTCTCGACATAATCTCGTTATCTATAACGGGATGGCTCAGTGGCCTACCTCAGGAGGATTGACATGCATACCACACTCAGTCACAGATGGCAAGGGAAGTTCAGTAGATTACGTCATGGGATCTAGAGAGTCCATTCACCTACTTACCTCATTCCCCATCCCACCCATAGCCATTGGGGCCGATCACGTATACCTCGCTCTCTCCCTCAAGGGAGACACCCCTACATGCACACCCGCAGCACACATCCCACACACCACCATCCACTTCACACACGAGCTAGCTCACATATATGCGGCCCAAGTCGAGAAGGGTCTTCTCTTGCTTAACCCTAACACTCCACTATCCCTACTCACCTCACAGATAGCATCAGTTCTTCAGACATCCGCCATCAACTCCTTCCCACACACCATCCATTCTGGTCACACACCTCCTCCCGGGACTATGCCACAACATTGTTGGTATGATGAGGAATGCAGAGATACTTACCGCCGACTATGAGCTCAGCGAGCATTGGGAGAGATCACAGAGAGACAGGCCACGGGACAGATGAAGACTCTCACACGTCGGAAGAGGCGAGCCTTTGAGGAGGCAAAGGTGCTTGAGCTATACCATCTCTTTATGAGTATGGACAGTGCCGCAGCATGGCGTACCCTACGAGAGCCACCCGACCACACCTATTGGGGACCTACACACATGGCATGATTATGCTCAGAGATTATATGAGGTGCCTGGGCAGCCTCCCATTCCCCAGCCACTTGAGCCTCACCCTACTAGTTCTTCTCTTTTCACAGCAAAGATGGTTGAGAGGGCCATTGGACGACTGCGACATGGACGTTCGACAGACCATACGGGATTGAAGAGCAAGCATCTCATATATGCAACCTCCACTATAGCCCCATTGATTGCACATGCCTTCAACCCGGCTATAGGGGAGGGCTTCCCAGAGGAGTGGACTAGGCACACCATTGTGCCTATCCACAAATCTGGAGACACCCTGGATCCAGGGAATTACAGGACCATCATGATTGGCCACACCATGGCCAAACTATACAGTGCCATACTTGAGGCAGAGCTCAGCTCATATGCAGAGACTGAGGGGCTACGAGCACGAGGCCAGGCAGGTTTTCGGCGAGCTTTCTCTACTATTGATCACATTTTCATTTTGCGATGCCTCATTGACGGGGCAAGGGTGCGGAAGAAGAGACTATATTGCTGCTTTGTGGACTTCCGCAAAGCTTTCGATACAGTGCCACGAGAGAGGCTCTTCCAACGCCTTCAGAGCTTGGGAGTACCATCAGAGATGATTTGGGCCATCTATGCACTCTATGAGCACGTGACTGAGAGAGTACAGTGTCCAGGAGGAGGTATGTCTGAGGCCATTGCTAGCACCATCGGTGTTAAGCAAAAGGCTGCCCGCTCTCTCCCACTCTATTCTACATTCTCCGAGCTAGAGGGGAGGGTGAAGACCTCGCAGGTACACCTGTCCACATTTTATTATATGCCGATGACATTGTCTTGATTTCAGAGTCACCCGATGGATTACAACGCCACTTGGATGCCCTCGATGAGTTTTGTACACAGAAGGGCTTGACAGTAAACCTTGGCAAGACCAAGGTCATGATCTTCCACACCTCCCCCTTGGTGAGGAATGGAGCAAGATTCACAGCCGGCGGTGGACAGATTGAGGTGGTCACTTCCTATGTCTCCCTCGGAGTCACATTCACGAGCTTACCTGGCCCCATCAGCATGAGACGGGTAGCCACCAATAGACTCACACGAGGATATGCAGCTTTAGCCATGTTAGAGCGGAGATGTCACCAGGCACACTTCCAGGAGCCCCGCACGAAGGGGTGGTTATTTGACACACTAGTCAGACGAGCTATGATGTATGCTGCGACAGTTTGGGCCCAAGGCCTCACAGTCACCCAGTGGAGTGCGATCGAGAGGCCCCAAGTACGTATGATCTCGCGACTATCTCGTGGGAAACAGTCGGTACCACATGACATCATCAGGGCAGAGCTAGCTGCACCACCCATGGTAGTAGATGCACTATTCCAATCTATCTGCTTTATTCAGAGGATGAGGAAGCTCCCTACAGACAGACTCACACGCAGAGCTTTTGAGGCATCTATAGTGATATCAGAGTCAGGATATGAGAGAGCTTGGTACACTCAGGTTAGAGTATGGTTTGATAGTCATGGGCTTGATATGGACAGAATGCCGCCTGTTCAGTACGACCCAGACTCACCTCACATCCACCTCTCTCGTCATGAGAGGAATGTTGTGCTGAGACAGGATCTTTGGTAGCACTACATTAGTCACACATGGCACACACCACACATGGGATCGAGACTATTGCACTATCGAGACAAGTTCTTAGACATCCTAGCAGACAGTTTCATCTGGCGGCCATGTTACATGGATACTTACATGCCTCATAGCTCGAGGGTAGCAATTGGCCAGTTGAGAGTCTCATCACATAGACTAGATATTGAGACGGGCAGAGCCGTAGACATTCCCAGAGAGGAGCGGATATGCAGGGTTTGCAGAGTAGAGATGGAGGATGAGGAACACTTTGTATGCAGATGTAGCGCATATGATGGCATCAGAGGTAGATACGAGCTATTTAGAGGGCAACCCACCCTCCGAGAGATCATGGACTCTAGAGACCAACAACAGCTCGGGCGATTCCTACTAGAGATACAGAGTCATAGAGATTCCCTACTCCAGCCTACTGTAGCAGCCCATACAAGAGGGAGACAGAGTCAGCTCACTGAGTTCTTTATTCCACGACGTGCTGCAGCCCTCCCCCCTCAGCCCAAACACCGAGGGGTGACTCTTCAGCAGGCTCAAACTACCCGAGCTAGGAGACGACCCCGTACTAGAGGATATCGGGCCCCGCGACATAACCGACATCAGATTGCAGAGATCCAGGCTCGTCACCATCGCGCCATGGAGGAGAGACGATTCCAAATGATGGCTGATCCCGCTGCAGCTATCACGATGGCCCCGACTCCACCTCCACCTATGTATCACATCTTACACCCGCCCACTAGCACGGGATGGAGCTAGTTAGTCATTTCAGATGCATTCCCATGCTTGTTGTACTACCCCTTTGCATATAGACTGTCATAGATATCGCACTCCATACATCCCCCCACTTTCATGGGTATCTCCACACACATTTCACGAAGATATGTTGTTGACGTTGTAGCATCACCACTCATACTTGTCAAACCAGGGAGCATCTCATGAGACCCAAATGTTTGCGTAGAAGCACTCAGCAGACGTAATGGCGCTTCGTCAACATATGATTAACAACGTTATCAACAAGAAGATACAACATAAGCATCGCGAATGATACAACTAATCGTAATCACAAGTATAATAACGACGTAATCATACATCAACGTGTCACAAGCGTTCGACAAGAAGAGAACAAGCATGCATGCACATCATGACGATGAGAGAGCAAGAGTCTATCTACAAACTAGCATAATCTCATTACTTCTCAAAGAGCTCTCTCCCAAAAGAAGAGGTGGAGACCTCTTTATATACAAAATGGCAAAAAAGCATGCTATGTGGGATTTCTCAACTGAAAGGAGAATGAATCCCACTTATTCTCTAGTGTGGCACTCACACACACCTATACAAGAGTGCTTTATTAACTAAATGAAAGGTAGAAAAAGGTACAAACGATGATGAAAATGAAGTGGATCCAAGAAATACATGTTGTATCCTTCAACACTCCCCCCCTCCTTGACTTTGTCGTCCTCGACAAAGCTTTTGCCAGTATGGAGCTTCTGTGGAAGAGCGTGTAGGAGTCCCTTTTGATTTGCATGATCCTTGCACCATTGGAGTGCTTTGTGTTATTGCTTTTCTTCATCTTGCTTTTTGTTTGGAGTCGAATGCTTTAACTTGGTTCTTTTGCCTCATATGGATGAATATGCTAGAAATATATATATATATATATATATATATATATATATATAATCTTTTTTTTTTTTTTTTTTTTTTTGTGGTAATGGATGGATGATGCATGAGAATGATACGATAAAAATGTAGATGATATATACAACTAGATGAAATTAATTCATCTCTTCTTAGTCCAAATGCATGAGTGGGGACTAAGGGTGCATGGGCGGAAAACAAAAAAGTGTCTATGCACGGTCTTGTAATGTGACCCTATCTTATGCATACTCTAAAGATGCATACAACAAAAAAATGGTGCAAAAATGGATGGGTCTTGAGCAAAGTGCTCAAGGGTGAGGCGATGATGAGGCTTTCTCCAAATGTCCAACTCCAAGAGCCGCTTCTTTTCTATCAACCATTTGAAATGGATGCCACCTTTATCCACCAACCTGAGAAAAGAAAAATGAAAAGAAAATTTTTCAAATCTATGTACATGTGCCCTCTTTGTGCTTGGGTTAAACTAAGTGTGCCTAATGCTTGGCCTTTGGATGAGGCCCTATTCGTGTGCATACTTGGTGTGCATCCTAAACATATGCTGTGCATTGGGCAAGGTTGGGTCCGACACCCATGGATGCTGCACGAAGAGGTTTTAGGTCGCCAATATGTCTTCGCTTTGTTGGTTTTAGCCTTGAGGTTTCTCCTTGGATCTTTTCTAAGTGTTGGCTTGATTTCTTTGGATCCCTTGGTGAGAAGTGCTCGTTGTTGATGATAAGGCATGGTGAATCTAGACCGTAGATGAGGGGGTTGAGTTTGTATAAGAGCTTTCTTTGGTACCCATATCATAGTGCGATTTGGTTGGGCTCTAAGTAAGTTCTTGGCCACCCAAATTTGCTTTACATTACAAAGGGAAGATGATTTCTTTTTTTTGGCAATAGGGTCTTTTGGGCCTTCTATGTGAGTCTTTAGGGATAACTCATCTTCACAAGGGAAATTCAACAAAGGTTGAGTTTTTTTACATACATCATGCTCATCCAATGGATCATAGGGTTGTGTGGTTTGAGATTGATATGGAGATTCAGCGATGCATTTATCTGTATTACACATAGAATCTCTAGATATCACTTTATCTTCCATAGAACTCATACAAAATTCGTGAGAAGATTCCAAACTTAGAGGAAGGGAGGGCCCTTCCATATCCTCCAAGCACTTGGAGTCCTCCACTTCATCATTCGTCAAGGTTTCCTGTGACTTACTCAAAGAAAGGTTAGATGAAAAAGCATGAGTGGAAAGACTATTTTGTGAATTAAGAGCACAATCTTTGAATAGATGATTATGTCCACAATCCATACAATGAGGATAATCATTAGGATTTCCAAAAGACTCACTAGTGGGGATGGACATAATAGATGGACAAGGCGCTTCAAACCCTTGATGTTCAAAAAACCTTTGAGTGCCTATGACCAAGTCTTCATCTATACCTTCCATGACAAAAAATGTTTCAGAAGATTCCATACCATTCACCACAATAGGCAACACAACTTGACCCATGCAATCATAATTTTCACCATTCATGAGGATAGGGGAATGCGTGGTTAGTTGGATGTTGTCCAAAATAATAGTCACTAAATCAATATGAATTAAATTCCACTCACAATTAGGGTTAACGTAAGCACACATATTTCTATGGTCATGACCAATGAATACATTTACAAAAGTGTTGCTATGTTCCCTAGTTGCAACTATGGAACCCACCCCTTTAGAAATCCCACCAATTTCCTCTACCCCTCGTAAATTTTCTCTATTTTCACCTTGATCATGTGTGATTACTGCATGCATTTCAATTTTTTCTTCCTTATTTTGTGCAACCTTTTCCCCCTTCCTTCTCTCTTTTGCCTTTTTCTTTCCCATGTTTTGTTGAAACAATTTTTGGTTTTTTGAGTGTTTTTAATATTTATTTGGTATTTTAAGAGTTTTTAGAATTTGTTTTGGGTTTTTATGTGTTTTTTGAATGTTTTCTAAGATGTGTAAATAAGTTTTAATGGGTTTCTTCTAACAAGAATCAAAATGACGTTTTAAATATTAAACAAACTTCAAAGAATAAGAAGGAATTAGACATGCCTTATATGTGTAGACTCAATGTCATAGAATCAAAATCAATAAATTTTGAGAAAAAATTTCCATCATTCTTGAGGGATAGCCTTAGAACATTAAGTGTTGAAGACATCTTGATATTTCACTCTAAAAACATTATTGCATCTCAAAATTTATAAAGGAGGTTCATTCAGGCAAAAACGAAATCAATATTGAGAAAAGACAATCTTGTTCTCTTCAATGTGTTAAACCCCTTAGTCCCTCTTTTTTCGTTCACCTTTCAATGACTTCCTTCAATCTCATGTAACCCTAAAAAAAATGCTCTTTTTGTTCTATCTCAAAATGCTCCTTGATGCTTTGTGATTGAATCAATATAGTTAGCCTACCCGATTACCAATCACACAATTTAATGAACGAATGGCACACCTCTTATTTACATACTAAATCAGTCACCGCAGCA
The DNA here is from genome assembly GCA_020310875.1 of Ceratopteris richardii. Lineage (NCBI taxonomy): Eukaryota > Viridiplantae > Streptophyta > Polypodiopsida > Polypodiales > Pteridaceae > Ceratopteris > Ceratopteris richardii. The sequence continues at coordinate 106,383,095 of CM035424.1, forward strand.
CCACGGATTTACATACAGTCATCGTACCCCTCACTTACAAAATTTTCAAGGCCCCGTTCAATGAACTCCATGCAACTAGTTATTTGTCAGAGGCCTCATTCAAGAAGACATAGTATTCTCTCTCTCTCCCCCTCTCTCTCTCATTCTCTCCTTTTACTTTCGTTTTGTTTAGATGCTTAGAAGTTAGTACGCACGATGTGTTCACTTCTGACTATTGGTTGTTGTCAGTTCTCGTGAACTTAGAGCATTTAGCGCTCAGCATTAGGGCCTGTTGCCCTCGTGTTGTGCCGACCTACGAGCGGTCAGGGAACCTGTACTCCATGCTGTACTGGACATGGTCATCGCTTAGGGCATTGGCAAAAATTTGTCACCAATGTAGATGCATTCACAGCAGAGTCCTTATCTTTCGGAGAGATATCATGGATATCCTGCAGTGAGTCATTAAAGCTCTGTGACTCCTCATCTCCATCTAGCAAATCATCACTTTGCCAGTGGGGATGCCGCTTTCTACATAGTGCCACCTTGGAAAGATAAATCTTGCAATGCTCTGGCCAGGAATACCTGTGTATATTCTTTAGACCGTTGCGCCTGCACTCAAACCAGAGGTTTCTGTCTGAAACCAGCTTATAAAGGGCAGCTGCAATGGCATTTGAATCATGGGGGTCGACGAGCAAGCCATTGTTTAAAGCCTGATGAATATCAACTGGCCCACCATTTTGTGTTGCTACCATCGGTAGTCCATGGGCAGCTGCTTCAATCAAAGTCAGGCCGAATGGTTCAACAAGTGCTGGGTTAATGAATACTCCCTTGGTCTTTGCAGCCAAACGATATATATCAGGAACCTCAGACTGTTTATGGTGCTTGGGGTATGCAACCTCCCCATACAGATTATATTTGTCAATAAGCTTCAAAATAGTCATCAATACATTGGCATTGGCAGATGGCATTTCATCAATATCATCACGATTTCCCATAATCAGCGTCAGGTTTGCAAGCTTTCGAAGTGGTTTTGACTCTCCAAAAGCTTTTACAAGAGTTGGAATATTTTTCTTTGGATCTGCTCGAGCCAAAGCCAAGATCATAGGCTTTGCAGGATTTTTGAAAAAGTGCAAAATCTCATCCAAAATTGGAGGATCTGGTTTAGTAGCTGGGGTCACTGTGGTTCCATCTTGGCCTACATAGGCCACACCTTCTACATCCTCAATCATATCGCCAACATCAGGGACAATCACATTGCTGAAGTCCATTCCTCGTGCAATCACAGCCATAGTTGGCATATATCTTCCATAACAATCTACTCCTTGCTTGGCACGAAGGCGGAGAATCCTCTCACGATTTACATTGAAGCCAGCATATAGGCCCCATTGTTGATCAATCTCCTGTCTCGTACTTGTGATGACAAGCTCGGCAGAATCAAGTGATAGCTCCTCTCCTTCAATGCGCCTCATGATTTTGTATGTTGCATTGATGTCCTCCTCCGATTGGCGACCCTGCTTCAGCAATTGCTCTAGTTTGTTACGGCCAAGTGAATGCCCTGTCAACACCATAGGCACATTCAGCGCACCAGACAGTACAGATGCAATATTCCCAGCATCAGCATAATGCCCATGAATGACATATGGCCAAACAGACTGGCCATCATTGATTTCATCTCCCAAAGCTTTTGATATGTTAAGAATGTGATTAAGTGCTCCCTCGACAAATTCATGGATGTATGGCCACAATAGCTCCTTCCTCAGATACTTTTCCCTTGGACCACAGGGGATCCTGATAATATAGGCACCACCACTCTGACCAACTTCATCACCATCCCCTTTGCTGAAAGATCCATCAGTAAGCATTTCAGTCGGATCACCATATGTGAACTCTTCATGCCTATCACTTCTCTGCTGCATCTTCCTCATCATCAATGCTCAAGCCCAGTTCGATCGTTCTATGAACTTACCGCCATGAGCATTAGGATCTTGAAGGATTGAACCTCGGAATCAAAGATAAACTGCCCTTCTTCCTCAGCTCTTCCGTGATGGCCCTTGACCGAGTTGTTTCTTCCACATGCAAGTGGAATCAGCTTGAGTGCCCACAATAACATTGTCAAGCAGTGGAATAGCACGTCCCCATTTGCCCTTGGGATCCCGATCATGCCTCCTCTTCACTTTGGTGCCCGAACTCCCTGTCGTAACAGTTCATGCTGGACAACAGATTCAATGTGCAAGTTCACTGAGTGACCAGATGAAATCACGTACCCATCTTTGAGCTTCATAGACTAGGCACACTGTGCCCTTAATTATGTTTTCTCCTGACAAGCTTTTTCTCGAAATTATTCAGTTTCAATCCTGCTCCCCATTTTGTTACACTGACTTTTGCATTCATGTATTGATCACCGAGCTGGGGCCATGCCAGCAGTGGTACACCCATGGACAAGGCCTCAATAATTGAGTTCCATCCACAATGTGTTAAGAAGCCACCTACTGCACCATGGGACAGCACAAGCAACTGAGGTGACCATGAAACAATTCTTATCCTCTCTTGGGTTCTCTGCAGAAACCCTTCCGGCAATGATGTTCCCTTTTCACCTGTGAGATCTTCACGCACCACCCATAGAGTTGCTAGCCCTGCAGCTCCCAAACCAAGTGCAAGCTCCTGAAGCTGATCCTTCTTCACTGTGGCAACGCTTCCTAATGAGACATACAATACCGACTTTGGCTTCTGTGCATTCAGCCAGTGAAGACAAGTATCTTCCTCTACCCAACGGCTCATTTGTGAGCATATTCTCACTTGTCGATGTCCTTTGCAGCACATTGACTGGCAGAATGGGACCAACCATTGTAGGATGTTTGAAATGTGGCGGTATCTCGCTAAGTGCACTAGCTTCTAGCTCCCGGATAAAGTTCCCCAGGATCCAATCGGATTCTGAACTACTATTACAATGTCCTCACAGTCCTTCGTATTATTCTCCATTGCAAACCTTAGCACCCCATAAAGAGTCCTTTGGACAGCCAATCCTCAGTCTCTTGCAATTCTGTAGTCAGCTGCTCTTTCTGAGTGTCAATAGCATACTCCCTATATTCCTCATACTTCTTAATTCGCATATTACTGACATGTACTTCAGCTGCATTCTTCTCATCTTCATTCTCATCCATTACTTTTCATGAAATTTGGTTGTCACTCATGATAAATGCACAATCAGAACAGCCTTGGCAAGGTGCTCTACGTTGTATTGGTTCCTGATGTCAACTGTTATGCATATGACAAATTGCCCACAACATTATCTTCCCACATTAGAGGCCCTCAGTAATCCACCCTGCGGGACTGGTCGGTGTTGAGCCTGTGGATCTTCCTGTGCCATGTTCCAACATATCTTGGTTCTCATCCACTTTACCAAACTGCGAAAAGAAGTTCTTGAACTCTACTTCAGTGACAGACGTAGGAAGTCCACCAGCAAATATCTTCTTGGTGTGTGGCCCTTTCGTCATGCTTTCACGACATATAATCCTCTTGATCTCCGACCGTTCTCCCGTCAGTAAGGCGTCTATCTTTGACCACCATATTTCTTGAAATCTTTGGTAAGTATTTCTGTTGATGTTTCCCATGAAGGCCCTTTTTTGCCCGTGTCCTTTCTGGGACCTTATCTATTCCCTTATCCATCCTTCAACGTCTCAGCTCCACCATCTTCTCCATCTTCCTGACGGCCTCTCCGCATCATCTATGTACAGATAAACAAAATTTGGGAAAGGATGAAGTAAAGGACTCAGAGGCGACACGCTTATGTGTTGGTTTTAAGAAGTGGGACTCCTTTGCGAGCAAAAGTGCGTGCTTTGCCTATCTCTTCTGCTTCCCCTCATACCTACACACCCGAACAATCTAAATTTACAATTTCTGGCATCCCTGTCGTGTTCACAGAACCTCAGTGGAAGCAAAAACAATGAGGACTTTAAACAAGTAAACCTAGACTTCCGCGTGAAGCCCTGATCTACAACACTCCCAAGAAATGAAGAGTGTGATGACCTAACTTTCAGATACAAAATGAAAGTCCTCAGCGTGTTAAGGGCCTAGTTAGTTTTGATGGCAATTGGAAAAGGAGACTGCCTAAGCTTCATCTATAGTCTTACATTCCCATATGGGCTCAACCAATCTTGAACAGCAACCTTCCATGAGCTGCAAAGAAGGGTGCAAAGACTAAGGACTCTACAGCCATTAACTTGATAAGAATGTTCAAAGAGGGACCAGATGTATCCTTCAAGGGATCACCAACAGTGTCACCAATCACTGCTGCTTTATGTGCATCTGAACCTTTCGGACCCAAATTTCGAGCATGTTCTGAGGCTCCAGCCTCAATATACTTCTTGGCATTGTCCCATGCACCTCCTGTGTTTGATGCAGAAATCGCAATCTGCACACCAGACACCAGTGCACCTGCAAGAAGGCCAGCTAAGGTCTCCACACCAAATAAGATACCAACGACCAATGGTGTAACCATAACCAATGCTCCAGGAGGAATCATCTCCTTTATCGAAGCATCGGTAGAAATTTTCACACAGGTTGCATAATCAGGGTTGTTGATGCCCTCCATCAAACCAGGGATGGTGTTGAACTGTCTGCGGACCTCCTCCACCATACTAAGAGCTGCTTTACCGACACTCTTCATGGTCATTGCAGAGAACCAGTAAGGAAGCATAGCACCCACAATCAATCCAATAAACACCTTGGCTGATAGCACATCCACACTTGTCAATGATGCCCTGCTCACATAAGCTCCGAACAAGGCCAAGGACACCAGAGCTGCAGACCCAATTGCAAAGCCCTTCCCAATGGCTGCCGTAGTATTCCCAGCAGCATCCAAAGCATCAGTGCGCTCACGTATGTGATGACTCATTCCTGCCATTTCTGCAATTCCACCAGCATTATCACTAATTGGCCCATATGCATCAATTGCAAGGCCAGTTGCAATAGTACTGAGCATGCCCAGGGCAGCAACTGCAATTCCATAGAAGACTGCCAAGGCAAAGCTGACATATATTGCAACTGCAATAGCAAATATAGGAATGATGACAGATTTGTAGCCCAATGCTAAACCAAAGATAATATTGGTGGCAGCTCCAGTTCTGCAAGAGTCAGCTACATCCTGCACTGGACTATATGCATTGCTCGTAAAATATTCGGTTGTGTATCCAATGATCAGGCCAGCCCAGAGACCCACAGCCACGCAGAAAAACAAATGCCACCACTTAACAACTTTCGGTGTACTGCCAAGGTTGTAAATGGTAAAAGAACTTGGCAGTGCAAGAAAGCAAACGAGCAGGATACCCAGAGTCATTAATGCGGTTGAAATGATCAGCTGCCTTTTCAGTGCAGGTTCAATCTGATTCACTTCTTTAATTTCATAGAAGTCAGTTGCGAACAAAGTTGTGATCAGACAAACAACAATGCCCATGGAACTGATCAAAAGTGGGAAGCACATAGCAGTGAAGTCATGTGAAGTTCCAAAAGAAGAAATAGAAGCCACAACCAATGCAGCACACGAGGATTCTGCAAATGATCCGAACAAATCTGATCCCATTCCAGCAATATCTCCAACATTATCACCAACATTATCAGCAATGACTGCTGGATTCCTGGGATCATCCTCCGGAATGTTCCTCTCCACCTTACCAACCAAGTCTGCACCTACATCTGCAGCCTTGGTATAGATTCCACCACCAACACGCCCAAAAAGGGCAACGGATGAACCACCAAGTCCATACCCAGTAATCGCTTCAAAAAGCCCCTCCCGCTCAGTCTTGTAGTAAATCTTAAAAAGATTGATAGCAATATATAGAACTAGCAGACCATCTGCAGCAAGAAGGAAACCCATCACGGACCCAGAACGAAAGGCAGCAAAAAAAAAGCCTTGCCTACACCTTTCCTAGCTTCAAGGGTTGTGCGAGCATTAGCATAGGTGGCAATCTTCATGCCAAGATAGCCAGAAAGCACCGATGTAACCACCCCCAAAATGAACGCAACAGTGGTAAAAGCTACGGATATCGCTTTCTGGATCTCCGCGCATTTGATCATCGCATCAGCCCCATCAGGACCATCTTCCAACAGGTAGTCGTCACCGCCACTCTCGCTGGCCCTCGCTGGGGAAACGGAGATGCAGGAGACAATGTACCATTGGATTAGGGCAAATCCAATTCCGATGAGAGCAGCTACAGGTATGAGAATCTCCGTCCAGAGAAAAGGGAGGATCGTCATTTCGCAAGAGAGGACAAGCTGCGCTGCCCTCTCCTGGTAAAACTAGAGCTCCCTGGACTCAAAGAATTGTGCAAGCAGTCTTCCAGCCAGCTCAGTAGCCAGTGTAATAAGGGTTTCTCACACACTAATGGCGCTATAAATTCATACGCATCCCTCGCGCGTGTGGACAGTGGACGGTGACTGAAGAATGCAAGAATGTATCAATGAACAGGACCAGAATCTGCCAGTGCCATGACAGAGCTAATCCATTGCAGCTACAGACGTCCAACATTTCTGATGATGATGTGAAGGATATGGCTTTTCTGTTTTGACCCTAGTTCGTTGATGAAGATGAATAATCAAAGCATCTTTGAAACTTGCAGAAGAAACCCAAAGCAAAACTTAGTTACACATAATTAGAGAAATCTCAACAAAAGTAAAAGAAAAAATCAACATTATGACTAAAAGATTTTTGAAAACTACTCCTATCTTACTCGTGACTTGAAGAATCACCAGACATGGTGGATTAATCACCCAAAAAAGGGGATCTTCATCACACCAAAAAATGGATCATCACAACAAGTTATTGTAAATCTTGCAAGCCGCGAATGCTCACAAGAGCGTAATGAAATAAAGAACTCAAGAAATCGTCATGCAAAGCTTGCATACACGTCATCTTCACGTCATAAACCATCACGTAAGTGACAAGAGAACGCTCCCCGGCAACGGCGCCAAAAATTGTTGACGTTGTAGCATCACCACTCATACTTGTCAAACCAGGGAGCATCTCATGAGACCCAAATGTTTGCGTAGAAGCACTCAGCAGACGTAATGGCGCTTCGTCAACATATGATTAACAACGTTATCAACAAGAAGATACAACATAAGCATCGCGAATGATACAACTAATCGTAATCACGAGTATAATAACGACGTAATCATACATCAACGTGTCACAAGCGTTCGACAAGAAGAGAGCAAGCATGCATGCACATCATGACGATGAGAGAGCAAGAGTCTATCTACAAACTAGCATAATCTCATTACTTCTCAAAGAGCTCTCTCCCAAAAGAAGAGGTGGAGACCTCTTTATATACAAAATGGCAAAAAAGCATGCTATGTGGGATTTCTCAACTGAAAGGAGAATGAATCCCACTTATTCTCTAGTGTGGCACTCACACACACCTATACAAGAGTGCTTTATTAACTAAATGAAAGGTAGAAAAAGGTACAAACGATGATGAAAATGAAGTGGATCCAAGAAATACATGTTGTATCCTTCAACATATGTACAGCTTTACCAGTTTCTTTTTCAGCACTTTTATCTTCTCTGATAGACAGAAGATACACCCATGTACATCGATTTGTCTCATAGGCCGAGTTCGGCCTCTTAATAGACGGATAAACACTCTCTCTCTCTCTCTCTCTCTCTCTCTCTCTCTCTCTCTCTCTCTCTCTCTCTCTCTCTCTCTCTCTCTCTCTCTCTCTCTCTCTCTCTCTCTCTCTCTCTCTCTCTCTCTCTCTCTCTCTCTCTCTCTCTCTCTCTCTCTCTCTCTCTCTCTCTCTCTCTCTCTCTCTCTCTCTCTCTCTCTCTCAACCCTAAGTGCAGCCTATCCGAAACCCTAAGCGTAGCCTGTCCGAAACCCTAAGCACAGCCTGTCGGAAACCCTAAGCGCAGCCCCGTCGTCTATTCGAAACCCTGCCTGCACCCACTTGCACTCGTCGCCACCTCTGCCTGCACCCGTTGCCACCTCTGCCGCACCGGTCTCCGCCTCTGCCTGCACCCGTCGCCACCCTTGCCCTGCACCCGTCGCCACCTCTGCCAACCCCCGAGACCCTAATCCACCCCCCGAAACCCTAATCCACTGCGTCCGTCTGTCGCAACCCCCGAAACCCTAATCGACTACGTCCGTCTGTCGCAACCCCCGAAACCCTAATCGTCGTCACTTCTGCCCAAAGCATTGCCCTGTTGCATCCCTCTACCTCCCTTGCTAACCCTGTCCGCTGCAGCCCCCAAAACCTTAAATCCATTTAAATCCATATGCTCCGATCGCAACCCTAAACCCTCTGACCCCTCCGACTGTTTTGAAGTTTTGAAGCAACTATCTTGCAAGTTGCCTACAGTTATTAGCCACTCCCACCCTTGCTCCATCGCGCATCGGGCGCGCTCCCGTCTTCATCGCAAGTCTTTGGGCTAAGCACACTCAACATCTTTCCATCTTCGAACGCCATGACCGCTACGGCTAAGAAGGATGATTTGATGAAAATAGAGGACAAACTGACCATAGCTATCAAAGAAAACAAGAAGATGGTGGACTCCACTATCACGACCATCATCAACCGCCTCTCAAAGCTCGAGAAAGAGGTAGAAACATATCATAAGAAGAGGGAAACATGGAAGAAAGAGAAAGAAGAATGGGCTAAGGAGAGGGCAAACATGAAAGAGGAATTGGAGCTCCTCAAAGCTTCAATGGTCTCTCTTACACCCGAAGAGAGAGAGATTAATATGAACAAGAGAGAAGCTCTCAAAGAAAAACTCACCAAAGCTTTGACCGCGAGCATGGAAAACAAGTTAGAAGCTACCAAAGAAGGGTGGATCGACATAGTGAAGAAGAACATCAAAAAAGAAGCCAAAGAAGAAGCACAAAAGGAAGAAGCCCTCATCCTGCACACCACCATTGAGGAAGAAAAGATGAGACAAGCTCGCCGTCTCAATGTACGCATCACGGGCCTTGTAGAAAAAGAAGGTTCTACCCCCGAGTCCAATGGGAAGACATTATGCAAGATACTCGGCTACAAAGAGGAGTGCCCCCTATTCATCAAGTCTTGGAGAACGGGACGAGACCCCACGAAGAAGAGAGCTCTCATCCTACACTTCCCTTCCAAAGATGTAAGATATGCTTTCCTACACAAGAGGGTGATTTTGAGAGCATTTGATGGCCCCCCCCATCTACCTTGATGATGATCTCACACCCATTCAGGTAGCACACCGTCGTGCATCCATGCCGAGAGTACATCAAGCCCGCAAAGAAGGAAAGAAGGCTTCATACAAAGATGGTCGTGTCATCATTGATGGCAAGGCAATCCCATAGGGATTCGCGGCCTGTGAGACACTCGAAGAGATACACCTTGAAATTTGGAACTGCAATGGAGATCTATGGACACACCCAGAGAGGTTGGAAGAGGTGTGCAAAGGCAAAGACATCATTATGCTCACAAAGACACATGAGAGCCCGGGCCGGGGCCTACCTCGAGTCCACGGTTTTCAATGGGAGTCCACATATAGAGAGTGTACACATCAGCACACCACCCGAGGATCACGAGGAGTAGCCATACTCTTCAAAGATGGACTTCAGAACAAGTTACAGATAGTCGCACATGATTCACAAGCCAGATATCTTTGGATTCGACTCAAGCTCTCACAGGAGCGGATCATCTTCATAGCATTATGCTACTTTGCTCCTTCTAGCTCGCATTTCGCTATCATAGATCGAGAGGAGGACTCACCATACACTTGCTTGTCAGAAGAGATTACAGAGTACTCTGCATTAGGGGAAGTCTTCCTTATGGGAGACTTCAATGCAAGGACAGGCAATGATCAGTGTGAGATATTTGACCCAAAAGACCCAAAGATACTACATACCATAGAGGATGAGTCTATAGCTCGAGCTTCAGCTGACCCTAGACACACTCACTATGGAACTCACTTACTCAGACTAGGCTCTCGACATAATCTCGTTATCTATAACGGGATGGCTCAGTGGCCTACCTCAGGAGGATTCACATGCATACCACACTCAGTCACATATGGCGAGGAAAGTATAGTAGATTACATCATGGGATCCAGAGAGGCCATCCACCTACTTACCTCATTCACCATCCCACCCATACCCATTGGAGCCGATCACACATACCTCGCACTCTCTCTGAAGGGAGACACACCTACACGCATACCCACAGCACGCATTCCACACACCACCATCCACTTCACACACGAGTTAGCTCACATATATGCGGCTCAAGTCGAGAAGGGTCTTCTCTTGCTTCATCCTGACACTCCACTATCCTTACTCACCTCACAGATAGCATCAGTTCTTCACACATCAACCATCAGCTCCTTCCCACACACCATCCATTCTCATCACACCTCTCCTCTCGGGACTATGCCACAACATCGTTGTTACGATGAGGAATGCAAAGATCTTTACCGCCGACTACGAGCTCAGCGAGCATTGGGAGAGATCACACAGAGAGAGGCCAAGGGACAGATGAAGACTCTCACACGTCGAAAGAGGCAAGCCTTTGAGGAGGCACAGGAGCTTGAGCTATACTATCTCTTTATGAGTATGGACAGTGCTGCAGCATGGCGCATCCTATAAGAGCCACGCCCGACCACACCTATTGGGGACCTACACACATGGCATGATTATGCTCAGAGGTTATATGAGGTACCTGGGCAGCCTCCCATTCCCCAACCACTTGAGCCTCGCCCTACTAGTTCTTCTCTCTTCACAGCAAAGATGGTTGAGAGGGCCATAGGACGACTTCGACATGGACGTTTGACAGACCACACTGGATTGCAGAGCGAGCATCTCATATATGCAGCCTCCACTATAGCCACGTTGATTGCACGTCTTCAACCGAGCTATAGGGGCGGGCTTCCCAGAGGAGTGGACGAGGCACACCATTGTGCCTATCCACAAATCTGGCGACACCCTGTATCCAGGGAACTACAGGACCATCATGATTGGCCACACCATGGCCAAACTATACGGTGCCATACTTGAGGCAGAGCTCAACTCATACGCAGAGACTGAGGGACTACGAGCACGAGGCAAGGCAGGTTTTCGACGAGCTTTCTCTACTATTGATCACATCTTCATTTTGCGTTGCCTCATTGATGGGGCAAGGGTGCGGAAGAAGAGACTATATTCCTGCTTTGTGGACTTCCGCAAAGCTTTTGATACAGTGCCACGAGAGAGGCTCTTCCAACGCCTTCAGAGCATGGGAGTACCATCAGGGATGATCTAGGCCATCTATGCACTCTATGAGAAGGTGACTGGGAGGGTACAGTGTCAAGGAGGTATGTCTGAGACCATTGCTAGCACAATCGGTGTTAAGCAAGGCTGCCCACTCTCTCCCACTCTATTTGGTCTCTACATCGACGAGATTGAGGACTACATTCTCCGAGCTAGAGGAGAGGGTGAAGACCTCGCAGGCATAGTTTAAAAAAAACGCGTTTTTTTCGAAAAATAAAAAACGTTTAGGACGTTCGGACTTAATACGTTTTTTTTATGAGTTTTTTTTTTTCTTTTTTTTAAAGACCATCTTCAATTTTTATTTTTTGTTTCATGAGCAAAATTATGAGAATGTAAGGTTTTCTTTCCTTCTTTACTAAATTCTGAACCAAAAGTCCCTCCTATCTAGTTCAGAAAAAAGTTCCTATTTTGATTTTAAAAGATATTTCATTTAGCAAGGAGTCAAGACCATTAAATTGTTGACATTATTTTTATCCATTCTTGACTCTATCACTCTAAATGTATTGTCTTAAGAGTTTTAATGTGCTTTAAACTCATCAATCCTTTGTTTAAGACTTCATTCCTATTTTTTGTTTACTTTAACCCAATTCGTTTTGGACCTTCCCAACTCCAGATCATTGTAGTGGTAGTAGATAGAGTTTTTTATGTGTTTTTAGCACTAGATATGTAAATGAGTGTTAGATATACATTATTCATGGATTATTAGAGAAAAAAAAATAAGATGTTGCGACAAAATATAATACTCGTTTTTTATTTCCAATTTTTTAGTACTCTACGTACTAAACGTTTTAAAACCCGTTTTTAAAACTCGTTTTTAAAACTCTCTTTGAACTATGCTCGCAGGTACATATGTCCACATTTTATTATATGCCGATGACATTGTCTTGATTTCAGAGTCACCCGAGGGATTACAGCACCACCTCGAGGCCCTGGATGAGTTTTGTACACGGAGGGGCTTGACAATAAACCTTGGCAAGACCAAGGTCATGATCTTCCACACCTCCCCCATGG
>CM035424.1:106400354-106420354 GCA_020310875.1 Ceratopteris richardii
AAATAGGGCCACGCGGCCTATGAGACATCACTACACTAGGAGACACCACTCAGAGGAGTGGTATGGAACTGCAACGGGGCACTCTGGACACGACCAGACACACTCAAGGAGATCCTGGCATCACATGACTTTGCTTGCATCAGAGAGACACACGAGAGCCCAGAGAGAGGTCTACCACGCATTGTAGGTTTTCATTGGGAATCTGCATTCAGGACCACGACGAGATAGAGTACAACGCGAGGGTTGGGAGGTATGGCCATCGTATTTAGACAGGAGATACAGAGTTGGATCCATATTATAGGAAGAGATGAGGAGGCACGATACATGTGGGTTCGCATGGAGATAGCACAGGGGAGCTGGATTTACATTGCTATATGCTACTTCCCTCCAGGCGGATCTCAATATGCAAGACAAGATCTTGGGGGACCGATCCGAGACAGAGACTCACCATACACAACACTTTGAGATGAGATACTACATTACAGCACACTAGGTGAAGTCTTCCTTATGGGGGACTTCAATGGCCGCACTCAGTCACATCAGTGTGAGGCATACGACATGGATCATCCACATCCCATGAGGGCCAGAGACCCGGACAAGATGAGCACAAGTAGAGTATCGGCAGATATGGGTCAGGACACCACAGGTGACAGGGTATGGAAGACATCTACTTGAGCTAAGCAGCCGACATCAGCTCATTATATATATCGGGATGAATCGTTGGCCAAGTTCGGGCAGACTTACTTGCTTCCCTCATGGGGGAGGTGAGAGCACAGTCGACTACATTTTGGGTACCACCTCTAGAGCTTCACTCATCCCCTCACTTAGTATTGGACGACGCCCACTTGGTGTTGACCATACATTTATTACATTCACTCTCATCTCATATTCCATTAGACCCTCCCTCACCCACTGAGACACACATCACGATACACTTCACACACGAGCTCTCACACGTTTATGCACACCATTTACACACCCGCCTACTTTCCCTTGATCCACTCTCACCCTTGGACACACTTACATCACAGTTCACCACCATCCTACAGGACTCAACTCTCTGCAGCTTCCCACACCGCACACATATACACCCTCCACGCACAAGTTCCATGCCCTAGAACCGCTGGTATGATGCAGATTGCCGTGAGCTACAGAAGCACCATAGTTAGTAAGGTACGATCCGTACGATTCGTACGGTACGTACTACGTACGTACCCTAAGATATGGGGCTTCTTGTACGATATTCGTACGTTCATAAGGTACGATTTTTTTTTTGCTGCAAATAATATATTCTATATTTGAGATGATAAACATCATGTTTATGAATAAAATACATCAAAATAAAAGTAAAAAACTTCATTTAGCTATATTTAATCATGTGGGATATCGTCGTCATATCGGGGAATTGGATGTATCAGTATCTACTTAGAAGTTAAAAGTTAAAACTTAGAACTTAGAAGTTAGTACTATCGTTTATGATTTAGGTTAAAAACAAAAATCATGCTATCAATTTTCAAACTTCATTCATGTACATACTACATACATCTAGATTCTACATGATACCAAAATGATAAATCTAGCTTCAAATCATATCAAAGTTTCAAACATGATCATCGTGATTCATGAATCATCACCAAGAATACATGAAATAACAAGATGATAAGTCACAAGTCTAGAGTGATAAATAGTAAATACTAAAAGACTAAAAGCCAATGAAAAACATTATCAATCATCATAATGTCCAATGTCAATTAAGTGTCAATAAAGTGACATCAATCACTCATCATCCATCTCATCAATATCACTATCATCAGAATTCTCATCAAGAGAATCCGATGGTGTCATCTCATGAGTAGATGGTGGTGTGAGAGGATCACTGACAAGGTTCCCCTCATCATCAAAACGCGGGGATAGTGGAAGCTGCTGCAACGATGGTAATGTACTCCCCTGCCTCCTCGTGTATGTACTAGCCGATGCTCGACTAGTGCTAGCTCCATCCCCATGTGAAGTGATTGATGCACGCCGGATAATCAATCCCTTCCCGCGACCACGGACTCCTCTTACCCTTCCTCTGCTATGGCCCCTTGTTTGCCTCACATCTATAGAGCAAAGCTCTCTATATAGATTGGCAAAGAAGCTCTTCCTCATCTTGAGGCACATCATGTGATGGAAGAGGAGTGTCTTTCACGGAAGGCCAAAATTTGTCAACATTCACCTAAACAAAAAAGAGAATCAAAACATGAATTAGCATAACACGGAAGCCTACAACATTGAAAGCTGAAATTTTATGCAAGAAGCAAATGATAAAGCTACTTACTTGTTTGAGAGTCTCCATGTTAGGGATATTTTGCAACATCTTAAGATTTGTACGACAATATATTAACTTTACCATTTGATGAGGACTAAGTCTATTCCTCACCTTTGTGTGGATGAGAGAGAAGCACTCCAACTTCTCTCACATGCACCGGATGAGCAATCTTGAGATAACATTTTAAGAGCATATGTGAATAATGTACTGAATGCAAAACCAAAATTTTGCCACAAAAAGAGTGGTTTTACCATTGATTCTCTATCCCAACATGTAGGAGAAAGAAAGGAAGGATTTCCCCTCTCATCCATATAACAATTAATTTGGTGTATTTTGTCCAAGATCCTAAACAACATTTATCTTTTCTACAATTTAATGTAATAAACATTTCTTCAATGATTTTCTTGTTGCTTCTTGTTTATAACATGTGCATGGATGGTCCCAAGATATTGAGCTTAACATCTTCACAATCTATGAAAACTACAATATTCACACTAATATTGATACATTCATATGTGAGAATATCGACAAAGCTCCATGCATCCTTAACTTTGGCCATGGCCATATGCACTAGATAGCATCTAATACTAGGAAAGATAAGACATTGATAGATTGTTTTACTCCATCCCATGAATTGACATAATCCCTCACATTTAAAACTTCATTTGACAGTGGTGGGACACATTCTAGATCCTCAAAAAACATCTAATGATATCAAAGCATCAAACATTTGATGCCTAAAAAACTACCACCAAGGTATGAAATAGAATGAATAAATAGCTATCCCGTTTTCTTTAAGATGATTCAAAACAAAATCTTCAAAATTGCCACACTTCTTGCTATTAATGCAGAGATAAATTAAAAGGCACATTAAATTTTGTAGACAGTCATGATAATTACAAACATGTGGATACTTTTATATTCTGTTAATCTCCAAACTTATCACTCCCATAGAACAATCAAAATGAAAAACAGGTTTCAATTAAGAAATCTACCTGAATAGCAATCTCACTTGCATCTACAGCATACACCTGAGATTCCCAAACATCAAATCAGCATAAAATTGGTCAGTTGATGCCAAGATGGAGAATCAGGACATTGAGCACAACAGATTTTTATCTCCAAGTTCAGGGAAAAAAGAAACAGATTCCTGTTCTTCAAAGTTACCTTCCTTGCTCCAGCATATGCACAAAATATTGAAAGAATGCCTGTACCACATCCCACATCTACTACCACCTGAAATAAAACAGCAAGCCAAAAGGCTGACAGGTATCAACTTCCCAGCTTAAGCATAGACGTGTAAATCCCCTCATTCGCTATCATTTCAAAGTTATCTATTTGAACAACATCGCTGGGCAAGTTGCAAAACAAAATGAAAGAGGCACTGGATACCTTCTAAATCTTTGAAACCATCCTTACCAAAAACTAAAAGAAAAAGAGGAAGGCCAGAAAGAAAGAAAGAAAGAAAGACTTTTTAACATCTATTAGAGGCCAAAATCGGCCTATGAGACAAAACATATACATCAGTATGATCCAATCCACTGTGATCCCAAAGGAAAATAAAGTGTGAGTACAAAACAGGGTATAAAAGGAGTGAATAATAGCTGGCGTCAAGGGTGTGGGGTGCTATGGGTATGCACTCTATATGCTCAATAGGTGAGATACAAATCTGATACGCGTAGGGAGGGGAGGGGAGGCTCGGTGGTGTCATAACCCTCTAAATGCCTGGAGTGGGTGTAGGATATAATGCATCGGTGGGTAAGGCATCGTGGCGATCCTCAAAATGCTCTGCACGTCGAGATCGAAAGAGGTGTGCTGCTGACGTCTCCGTATCTCCGTGTCATGGCATGCGTGAATCTTCTAAATCTCTCTCTGGTGGGGACGGGCTCTCCCAAGTGGGGGTCTCGGTCGTCGAAGCTGTCGTCTAAGCTCCTCTACTCTCTGTAATGTGACACCCCGTGTCGAGCTGGGTCCTTGGGCGGCTGTGGGTCTGACAAAATCTGTAATATGAGTATGGGGGGCCGGATGTATCTCCATCTACTAGAGAAGTGAGGCACAGCGATGCAAGAGCTCTACTAGGAAACGACCTAGAGGGCGCTGGTCCTCCGTCTCCAATAAAGCCTTGATCTCTCTAGGCCCCCTGAAGAGCTGTGGGTAGCTATCTTTGATATCCTCATATGCCTGGCATCTGCATGTGTAGTGCTCCTCGTCCTCCACCTCCTCTCGGCATATCGTGCATAATCTCTCGTCCTTGGGGATATGTGTCGCACGCCCAACCTCAATCTCAAGCTGGTGTGATGATACTCTGAGCTACCCAATGGCCACTCTCTCTACTAGTGCCATGTATGTATCCATGTATCGTGGTCTCTGAATGAAACCATCCGCTGTCACAGTAAGGAAGTGCTCTCTGTAGTGTTGCCTCTTTGTGGGAAGAGGCTCCCGTGGTGCTATCCATGTCTCCTTGACGTGTATCTGTAGTAGGCCCTCATGGATGATCTTGTTCCTCTCCGAACGAGAGAGGGTAATGTAGGGGGAAGAGAGGTCATACTGAAAAGGGGGGAGATCTGTAATACTCATGCCATGGTCTGCTAACCATCGATAGGTCTGTGCATACCATACTCTCTCATGCCCCGTCTCTCCCAGATGTCTAGAGGTCTCAAATGCAAGCTTGGTGAGTCTGCTGGTAAGGAGCTCTCTATCTCTCAGAATAAAGGTCACCAGCTGAAAGAGGACCTCCACTAGCATCGATGGTGTGCCAAGCTCAGCTCGTATAATGTCATGTGGAACGGAGGGCTTGCTACGGAGCAAGCATGAGACCATGGTGACCTGGGGCCTCTCAATCGTCCACATCGCCTCAGTGATCCCTGATGTCCATTTTGCCGCTGCATACATCAATGCAGGTGTCACTAGAGTATCAAAGAGCCACCCCTTAGTCCGAGGCTCTTGAAAATGTGCCTAAAATCAGAGTCTCTCCAATCCTGCAAGTGCCACATAGCCTCGCATCAATCTATCTCTCGCTGTCTGTGCCATGGAGAATACCCCTCTGCTTCCCGAGAAGGTGATACCTAGGTAGACGTAGGAGTCCACTACCTCTATCTGGCCTCCGGCTGCGGTGAAGGAGGCGCGATGGCGTACTGTCCTCGAGGTATGGAAGATCATGACCTTGGTCTTGCTAAGGTTCACTGTGAGTCCTCTCTCCATGCAAAAGGTATTTGTAAATGTGACTGCAACCCCTCCTTTGACTCTGAAAGTAGGACAATGTCATCAGCATATAATAGGATGTGTACTGGAGTACCTCCGAGGTCTCCTCCTAGCCCTCCTGCTCGCTATATATACTCCGTGATCTCATCGATGTAGAGACCAAAGAGACTGGGTGAGAGAGGGCAACCTTGTTTCACACCAATGGTGCTAACAAGGCTGTCTCATAGGCAGCCAGTGTAGCACACCCTCTGCCTGTGACTCGTGCATACAAAGCATGGATGGCCCATAGCATGTCTGATGGTAGCTGCAACTCCTTGGGTCTCCGTAGTAGTCGCTCTCGAGGGACCATGTCGAAGGCTTTGCGGAAATCCACAAAGCAACAGTATAGTCTCCGCTTCCTCGCCTTCGCGCTCTCAATCAAGCAACGAAGTACGAAGATGTGGTCGATGGTGGAGAAAGTGCGGCGGAAGCATGCCTGGCCGGGTGCTCTGATCCAAGCTGCCTCAGCGTGTGCACTGAGCTCTGCCTCTAGTACTGCCCCATAGATCTTGGCCAGGATGTGGCCTATCATAATAGTCCTATAGTTCCTCGGTCCATCATATCGCCGGACTTATGGAGATATGAAGAAAAGGGAAAAATCAGACTCCTTTTATCTATGATAAAGAACATACAAACTAGAAATTTTTGACTACTCAATATGGAAGTACATATTCAAATCAAGACCACCCAAGCTATCTTAGGAATGCAAAAAACTTGGTGTCATATGCATAAAACCAACAACCAGCCAAGTTAAACCAACACTACTATCTTTTCTAACAAAACCTCAAAATAACATTTGGTGATTCACCAATCTTACGTGACTCACCAATATTGCTAGCCCTAGCATTCTACATAGGATATTTTCTCATGTTTCTCAAACATCACACATGTGGTCTAGACACAACTTCATCCCTATGATGCAATTAGGTAATAGGCAAGCTCTCACTAAAAGCAACTTAGGATCAAGGCTACAAAGAAATTCACCTTTAATTGCACCATATGAATTACAAAGCAAAATCTAGTTTTTGCATTTCAAAGAAAAGATGATAACACACATTAAAGAAATAATCATGTATCATACATTTCTTTTAACATATGAATAGGTGAGCATAAAAGATTTTTCTCTCAAAAAAAAGTCAAGCCTCTATGTAGAAAGGTCATATATCAAGAACCAATACATACATTTGAACAATCAAACATATCAATAAGGGAGGGAAATGGAACTTCATGATAGTGACATGATGGAAGCTTTTTGCTCTATATCATGGGATTCATCTATTGTTCTTAACTACACATCCCTAAATCCAAGGACGTAAATATTTACCAAAAAATGTAAGCATTCAATAATGGGCATGATTCTTCACTAGAAGACATGCATCTATCCAAAGGTGAATCTTAAAATGCAATTGTTTGTCAATTCATTTGATCGCTAGAGAGAACACTACCTAGTCTCAAGTCTCTTGGCTTTCAATAGCTTCGACATGTTGAATGAAAACCAAGAGTTAATGAAAGATAAGTGCCACTAATATTCTTAATGCTATTAAAACAAATGCTTTTATCCAGACTAAGCTTTGTAGGCTTCATGTTTGTACTATGTTCTTGCTTGGGCCCTAAAGGAAGGCCCTAGAGGACAACCCCACATGTCAAAGGTCACTACATATTATGTCTTCCACAAAACACATATTTTCTTGTATTCATTAACATCATTTAGCCAAGTTACAAGACTATACACCCACTTTTGCCCCTTGCATTACTTTGGACTAACTTCTCCTAATGTTCACATCATAATTTTTGCTCCAAATGTCCAAAGGCCTAAGCTTGATAACAAGCATTCCTCCCTCAAAAAACACATACAAGAGGACCAAAAAAAAAGTTGCAAGCAAATATACACTTCGCTTTTGTTCTTAATTTACAATTCACGTACTCTAAAGTTAGTGGCATATTCACAATGAGGTTGGGAACACATTTAAGTTGCAAAACCCAAGTTGCTTATGATGAGAAAACAAAAACATATGTTTTTCTTTAGTATTTAAAGTCATTAAACAACATATGTCACGTAATACTTGGATTAACTTGGAATATTTTAAAAATACACAAAAGTATGTTCAAAAGTTGAATGTACTACTGTATACATAAAAATTCAAGCTATCATTAGCATATTATGCCATTGCATATGACCCATCATACAATCATCCAACATTAATCTAAGAAATGTCACACATTGTGCAACATAGCTTCCAATAAGTTAATAAGTAAGTACAATGAAGAAATTTGAATCAAGATTCATTTGTTGAATGGAAACTTATTTGTTAAATGAGAATTAAATTGTTAAATCTAGAATTATTCACTTGGTTCATTTCAATCGTTTATACAATGAGTAATCACTAGCATCACAATTGTCAATCAAGAATCATGATCATATGCCTCATTATACATTATGCATGTCCCATAACAACAAAGGTAGAAAATCAATAAGACATATATAAAGGCTTATCTAGTTCTCTCTCTCTATGACACATTTCCATAGAGGATGGAAATATGAGTTCCTCGTGGAATCATATAATATTATGGCATGTTAAATAGACATACATTAGCTATGCAAAGTCTCTCCTATCCAAATTGAAGTATCATCAAGAGCATTTCATGAAGCCATCGCATATGAGATTCATTAACAAATTTGAGTATTGGATGCATATTATTCCTTGTTGAAATCAAGTATGAAAAGCATTTCAATTTTGAATGCCTAATATATGCCAAGATGAGAGAGAGAGAGAGAGAAAAGAAAGAAAGAAAGAAAGAAAGTGTTTTTACGTCTATTAGGAGGCCGAACTCGGCCTATGAGACCAATCGATGTACATGGGTGTATCTTCTGTCAATCAGAAAAGATAAAAGTGCTGAAAAGAAACTGGTTAAGCTGATATAGATCTCCGTAGTGTGCATGTGGGGATACCCATGAAAGTGGTGGGGGGTGTATGGAGTGCGATATCTATGATAGTCTATATGCAAAAGGGTAGTACAACAACCATGAGAATGCATCTAAAACGACTAATTAGCTCCATCCTGTGCTAGTGGGTGGGATGTAATATGTGATACATAGGTGGAGGTGGAGTCAGGGCCACCCTGATGGCTGCAACGGGATCGGCCATCATCTGGGATCGTCTCTCCTCCATGGCGCGATGGTCACAATCCTGGATCTCCGCAATCTGGTGTCGGTGAAGTCTCGGGGCCCGATATCCTATATCACGGGGTCGTCTCCTAGCTCGAGATATCTGAGCCTGCTGAAGAGTCACCCCGCTCGGTATGTGGGCTGAGGGGGGGAGGGCTGCAGCACGTCGTGGAATAAAGAAGTCAGTGAGCTGACTCTGTCTCCCTCCTGTATGGAGTGCTACAGTAGGCTGGAGTAGGGAATCTCTGTGACTCTGTATCTCTAGTAAGAATCGCCCGAGCTGTCGCTGGTCTCTAAAGTCCATGATCTCTCGGAGGGTGGGCTGCCCTGCAAACAGAGTCTCGTATCTGCCTCTGATGCCATCATATGCGCTACATCTGCATACAAAGTGCTCCTCATCCTCCATCTCTACTCTGCATACTCTGCATATCCGCTCCTCTCTGGGAATGTCTTCGGCTCTGCCCGTCTCAATCTCGAGTCGGTGTGATGAGACTCTCAGCTGGCCAATCGCTACCCTCAAGCTATGAGGCATGTGAGTATCCATGTAGCGTGGTCGCTGGATGAAACCGTCAGCTAGTATGTCTATGAACTGGTCTCGATAGTGCGATAGTCTCGATCCCATGTGTGGTGTGTGCCATGTCTGACTAATGTAGAGCTGCCAGAGATCCTGTCGGAGCACAACATTCCTCTCACGACGACAGAGGTGGATGTGAGGTGAGTCTGGGTCATACTGAAAAGGCGGCAATCTGTCCATATCAAGTCCATGACTATCAAACCAGACTCTAACCTGAGTGTACCAAGCTCTCTCATATCCTAACTCTGATATCTGTATAGATGCCTCAAGAGCTCTGTGTGTGAGTCTATCTGTAGGGAGGTCCCTAATCCTCTGAATAAAGCAGATAGTCTGGAATAGTGCCTCTACTGCCATGGGTGGTGCAGCTAGCTCTGCCCTGATGATGTCATGTGGCACCGACTGTTTCCCACGAAATAATCGCGAGATCATACGTACCTGTGGCCTCTCGATCGCACTCCACTGGGTGACTGTGAGACCTGGGGCCCAAACCGTCGCAGCATACATCATAGCTGGTCTGACCAGTGTGTCAAATAGCAAGCCCTTCGTGCGGGGCTCCTGGAAGTGTGCTTGGTGACATCTCCGCTCTAACATGGCTAAAGCTGCATATCCGCGTGTGAGTCTATCGGTGGCTGCCTGTCTCATGCTGAAGGGGCCAGGCAAGCTCGTGAATGTGACTCCGAGATAGACATAGGAAGTGACCACCTCAATCTGTCCACCACCAGCTCTGAATCTTGCTCCATTCCTCACCATGGGGGAGGTGTGGAAGATCATGACCTTGGTCTTGCCAAGGTTTACTGTCAAGCCCCTCTGTGTACAAAACTCATCCAGGGCCTCAAGGTGGCGCTGTAATCCCTCGGGTGACTCTGAAATCAAGACAATGTCATCGGCATATAATAAAATGTGGACATGTGTACCTGCGAGGTCTGCACCCTCTCCTCAAGCTCGGAGAATGTAGTCCTCAATCTCGTCAATGTAGAGACCAAATAGAGTGGGAGAGAGTGGGCAGCCTTGCTTAACACCGATGGTGCTAGCAATGGCCTCAGACATACCTCCTGGACACCGTACCCTCCCAGTCACCTGCTCATAGAGTGCATAGATGGCCCAAATCATCCCTGATGGTACTCCCAAGCTCTGGAGGCGTTGGAAGAGCCTCTCTCGCGGCACTGTATCAAAAGCTTTGCGGAAGTCCACAAAGCAGCAATGTAGCCTCTTCTTCCGCACCCTTGCCCCATCAATGAGGCAGCGCAGAATGAAGATGTGATCAATAGTAGAGAAAGCTCGTCGAAAACCTGCTTGGCCTCGTGCTTGTAGCCCCTCAGTCTCTGCATATGAACTGAGCTCTGCCTCAAGTATGGCACCGTATAGTTTGGCCATGGTGTGGCCAATCATGATGGTCCTGTAGTTCCCTGGATCCAGGGTGTCGCCAGATTTGTGGATAGGCACAATGGTGTGCCTAGTCCACTCCTCTGGGAAGCCCTCTCCTATAGCCCGGTTGAAGACATGTGCAATCAACGGGGCTATAGTGGAGGCTGCATATATGAGATGCTCGCTCTGCAATCCTGCGTGGTCTGTCGAACGTCCATGTCGAAGTCGTCGTATGGCCCTCTCAACCATCTTTGCTGTGAAGAGAGAAGAACTAGTAGGGCGAGGCTCAAGTGGCTGGGGAATGGGAGGCTGCCTAGGTACCTCATATAACCTCTGAGCATAAACATGCCATGTGTGTGGGTCTCTAATAGGTGTGGTCGGGCGTGGCTCTCATAGGCTGTGCCATGCTGCAGCACTGTCCATACTCATAAAGAGATGGTATAGCTCAAGCTCCTGTGCCTCCTCAAAGGCTCGCCTCTTTCGACGTGTGAGAGTCTTCATCTGTCCCTTGGCCTCTCTCTCTGTGATCTCTCCCAATGCTCGCTGAGCTCGTAGTCGGCGGTAAAGATCTCTGCAATCCTCATCATACCAACGATGTTGTGGCATAGTCCCGGGAGGAGGTGTGTGACGAGAATGGATGGTGTGTGGGAAGGAGCTGATGGTTGATGTCTGAAGAACTGATGCTATCTGAGAGGTGAGTAGGGATAGTGGAGTGTCAGGATGAAGTAAGAGAAGACCCTGCTCGACTCGAGCCGCATATATGTGAGCTAGCTCGTGTGTGAAGTGGATGGTGGTGTGTGGGATGCGTGCTGCGGGTATGCGTGTAGGGGTGTCTCCCTTCAGGGAGAGTGCGAGGTAGGTGTGATCGGCCCCAATGGGTATGGGTGGGATGGTGAATGAGGTAAGTAGGTGGATGGCCTCTCTGGACCCCATGACGTAATCTACTGTACTTCCCCCGCCATCTGTGACTGAGTGTGGTATGCATGTCAATCCTCCTGAGGTAGGCCACTGAGTCATCCCGTTATAGATAACGAGATTATGTCGAGAGCCTAGTCTGAGTAGGTGAGTGCCATAG
This sequence comes from Ceratopteris richardii, assembly GCA_020310875.1. Lineage (NCBI taxonomy): Eukaryota > Viridiplantae > Streptophyta > Polypodiopsida > Polypodiales > Pteridaceae > Ceratopteris > Ceratopteris richardii. Next base: position 106,412,083 of record CM035424.1, read on the forward strand.
TGAGTGTGTGTAGCGTCAGCTGAAGCTCGAGCTGTAGACTCATCCTCTATGGTATGTAGTATCTCCGGGTCTTCTGGGTCAAATATCTCACACTGATCATTGCCTGTCCTGGCATTGAAGTCTCCCATAAGGAAGACTTCCCCTAATGCAGAGTACTCTGTAATCTCTTCTGACAAGCAAGTGTATGGTGAGTCCTCCTCTCGATCTATGATAGCGAAACGCGAGCTAGAAGGAGCAAAGTAGCATAATGCTATGAAGATGATCCGCTCCTGCGAGAGCTGGAGTCGAATCCAAAGATATCTGGCCTGTGAATCAAGTGCGACTATCTGTATCCTGCACTGAAGTCCATCTCTAAAGAGTATGGCTACTCCTCCTGATCCTCGGGTGGTGTGCTGACGTGTACACTCTCTGTATGTGGACTCCCACTGAAAACCGTGGACACGAGGTAGGCCCCGGTCCGGGCTCTCATGTGTCTCTGTGAGCATAATGATGTCTTTGCCTTTGCGCACCTCTTCCAATCTCTCTGGGTGTGTCCATAGATCTCCATTGCAGTTCCAAACTGCAAGGTGTATCTCCTCGAGTGTCTCACAGGCCGCGAATCCCTATGGGATGGCCTTGCCATCAATGATGACACGACCATCTCTGTATGAAGCCTTCTTTCCTTCTTTGCGAGCTTGATGTACTCTCGGCATGCATGCACGACGGTGTGCTACCTGCATGGGTGTGAGATCATCGTCAAGGTAGATGGGAGGGCCATCAAGTGCTCTCAAAATCACCCTCTTGCGTAGGAAAGTAGATCTTATATCTTCGGAAGGGAAGTGTAGAATGAGAGCTCTCTTCTTGCTATAACCCCCTATCTTCTAAAGTTGGTTCTAAAAGTGTTTGATCATTGGAACTAGAATATCATATGAAGAGAACAAACTCTTCCACAAAACAATTGTACCGTATAAGCCAAATTCAAATGTTCAAAGATAATTTTATTTTCATGCATTTGAAGGTCAACGAGTTGTATTATACGAGATCATTTGAATTCTATAGATCTTGTTTCAAAAATATAATCCAAGCCTATGCCAAATAAGTACTATTAAAAATATAATATACATATCACATGGTTTGACTTTTGAGGGTTATAGAGATGTAAGATGGCCAAATAATATATACCATTAGATAGCTCTCTTTAGACTTTGAGTACTTTAAGAATCTGCAATAAACTTATATCCATCTTTGAACAATACTATTTCTAGGAAATGGTGGATAAAAATAGGGTTTTTTGGAAATTAAGGTTTTATACTCACAATGTGACATTGTTTGCAACAATCCTCCCCTCAATATCATATTGGAGTAAGATTCAATAATCTACATTACTTATGATGCATTTCCCTTGATAATGCCTTTGTAAAAATATCCAACAAAATCTAACCTCTAAGAACATTAGTAAGTTCGATGTGCCTTTTTGCTACCTGCTCACGTATATAATGATAATGAGCCTCAATATGTTGTCCTTGCATGATAAACACAGTTCTTTGCAATAGCTATAGCACTTTGACTATCTGAAATTATCTACATAGGTAAGTGTATCACGTAGTTACGTCGTTATGTTTACATACCATCTTTGAACACTACTATTTCTAGGAAATGGTGGATAAAAATAGGGTTTTTTGGAAATTAAGGTTTTATACTCACAATGTGACATTGTTTGCAACAATCCTCCCCTCAATATCATATTGGAGTAAGATTCAATAATCTACATTACTTATGATGCATTTCCCTTGATAATGCCTTTGTAAAAATATCCAACAAAATCTAACCTCTAAGAACATTAGTAAGTTCGATGTGCCTTTTTGCTACCTGCTCACGTATATAATGATAATGAGCCTCAATATGTTGTCCTTGCATGATAAACACAGTTCTTTGCAATAGCTATAGCACTTTGACTATCTGAAATTATCTACATAGGTAAGTGTATCACGTAGTTACGTCGTTATGTTTACATACCTAGTTACGTTTAGGCACGTATTCATGTATACGTACGTAGTTACATATTTATGTTTACATACATGGTTAAGTTTACAAATGTACTTGCGTAGTTATGCAATTAAGTTTACGTATGTAGTTACATTTACATACATAGTTACATTTGTGTAATTAATACGTTTACATACGTAGTTACATTTATGTATGTAGTTACATTATGCAATTAAGTTTATGTACATTGAACATAGTTATGTTTACGTACATAACTACATGTGTAAATAATTACGCTTACATACATAGTAAGTAGTTATGTTTACGAACGTAGTATGTAGTTACTTTTACATACGTAGTTCCATTTACGTACATGGTTATGATTACATATATAATTACATATACATTTACTTCTTTATTTATTTATTTACTTATTTATTAATTTATTCATATATGTATGTATGTATATGTGTATGCACATGCCTCTGGATCTGCAATATATCCACATGACACAAGATTAAAGCCAGTTTATAGTCCAATCCTATTGTACTCAAATACACCCAAAACTCCCCTATTCATAGTAGATGAGATTGTCAAATAGTTGTTAGAAGAAATCTGATGGGCACCTACATAAAATGTCGGTGAAACTATTTTAATGAATAAAAATCTTTCACGAGTGTCTTAAATATACTTCTTTCTTTTCCTTAAGTTTTTGTAAAGTTCCCTTAATTTCCTTATAAATCATTGAAAATTTGGACAAATATAAATGAGTCCATGAACTTCTTAAGAAGGTTAAACCCTGAATATGGAAGACATATTCCAACAAGAACTCCGTACTTAGGCAAATGGAAGGTTAAACCCTGAATATGGAAGATATATTCCAACAAGAACGCCATACTTAGCCAAATGAGAAACATTTGATCCAAAAGATGTTGAAAACAATGTCACATAGTGAGTATAAGACCCTAATTTTCAGCAAACCTAATTTCATACACCATTTCCTAGAAATGATATTGGTTGAAGATGGTAAAAAATTATTATTGCATATTCTTAAAATACTCATAGAGAACTATTTAATGGTATATGGCACTTGGCCATTTGATATCTAGACATCAATAGTCAAACCTAAGTTTGGTCAATGCATCTAAAAAATTCAAACATAGCTTAAAAATAATCAATGGTCAGAATTTAATCTAAGGAAAGCACTCATCCATGGGCGTAAATTACTTGCACCCAGCTTTCGCTTTCCATGTCATCAATTGACTCAAAAAAACTCTACGAATAGCAAAAGCTCTAACGATATGCTTTACAAGCAGATTTCTTGTCAAATCTTTATGCCTAGCTGCTACTTATATACGAAGGGTGCTTGGGGCACTTAAACACATCTCTTACCTATCTCTTATCTACACACACTCTAAATTGCATTCTTGTGGATGTGCTGCTGATTGGTGATGTGTAACTATTGTCCACCTTCTTCTATACACATACTAGTGTATGTCTTCATCTGATTATAGTAAGTTGATGCACATTCTTTGTTCTACTCCTCTACTTGTTCTCATACCAGGTTATTCCAACTTTATACTTGAAGTTGAGAAGTACTTGTAGCTACCTACCTCAGAGAAGAAGTTATATTCAGGTTTTGTAACAGAATTTCAAACTTACACACAGCACATAGGCGTTGTATATTCCTTGTAGAGCCAATCATACATCATTTTTCCAACACACACATTATTTCTCAACCTTAGGGCACAACTCTCTCGTGTTATGTATATAGAACCATTACAATTTTCAGCCTCTACATTATTTTTGTACATGCACACATTTGTATAGTCATTCCATTCTAATCAAGTTATTTTTAGAATAGCACTTACTACTCGTTTACATCGATGGGTGATTATTGAGATAGATTGGAACAAGAGGATAAACTTGATGAAATGTCTAACTATCCATGTGGAGTTGTATGATGATGAATCTATTAGTGGACAAAGATTTGTGGAATATTGTTAATGCGAAGCTTCCAAGACCAAGACAAAGAGGAGCGGATGTTGGGTCTTCTTTCAAGAAACCTAGTGCTCCAATTTCATCTCAACACAAAAGGGGAAGACGAAGAAGTTCTCTCATCATTCACAATCAAAGACACAATAAAGTTACAACCTACTAATGAGCATATCAAATGGATTCAAGAGATGCAGAAGTACTCTATTATTATGATAGGTGTGAAGCATCATATTATACCTCCAATCAAGTCATGCAAAACCTCTCGTCAAGCTTGACTAGAGTTTGAGAATCTCTATCAAAGCGAAAATCCCAAAAGGAAAGCTCATCTCACGAGGATCTTAACCAACACACGTATGAAGGTTTGCGATCCAAACTAGTCACATATTATTAAGTTGAAAGATATTTGCAATTAATTTCTCAATATTGGTGCGAATATTTCTAAGAAGAGATGGTAGCTACCCTAATTAATTCACTTCCTTCGTCATATCATTCTTTTGTTCCATCTCTTTCTCTTTCCACGAGAGATAGAGAAGTCACATTCAAAGAGCTTCACTTTTTCTTACTTCAAAATAAAGATCAACATAAAAGCTTGAAGGAGAATGCGCTTATGGTCTCTTCATCAAAAGGCAAGAAGAAAAAGAAGGAGATTCAAAAGAAAAAGGAAACTTAGTCACAATCTAAAAAGAAAAGTGAATCTTCTACTTCCAAATCCACTTCCACATCTTCTTCCTCTATATTGACTACATCTATACACTTTACTCACATCTACTTCTACAACAACGAAGGGAATTTGCCATTATTGCAAAACGCAGACCATCGTATAGCTGAGTGCACAAAAAGAATTTATGATGCAAAGAAAAGGGCTTCAAGTAATGACGATAAGGAAAGTTGAGAAAGTAAATCTTCATATGAGGATACTATTGCATGTGTCAATATAGAAGAAGTTTCTTTTGATCAAGCAATTTGGATGTTGTTGTTGTGGGATAAGCCACATTAAAGTCAAGACTCAAGAGTAGGTGGCAATTTCAAAATTTTTGATGTTCTTTATGTACTAGAGATCAAGAAGAGTTTCCTTTCTATCTGAACTTTTTTTTATAGATAGTTATTAAGTGATTTTTAAGAAGGATTCATATCAAAGCCTCACTCCTAATGAAGAGCAATGTCTTTTTCAAGATGAACATAAAAGTGGTATGTTTGTTTTATCAAAAATAAATCATGCTAATCTTGCTAGCTCAACTACTTCACCAAAGACAAACATGAAGCTTTGGCATATAAGATTTGTTCATATCCATTATACAACTCTTATACACATAAAAGACAAAGATATGGTTGAAAATTTATCCACTTTTGCTTTATCAGATGATGAAGTTCCATGTGAATGATGCTTGAACAAAAAATTACATAAACTATATTTCAAGAAGCATGGATTTATTGCAGCTACAAGGAAGCTGCAGATTATTCACTCGCACATCAATGGACTTATGAGAGCATACTCAATTAATGGTAAAAGATATTTTGTCACATTCATTGATGATTTTATGATATATTCTTTGGTTTTTGGTTTAGAAACAAAGTCAAAAATATTTTCTACATTGAAGAACTTTATAAGTATGGTTGAAAATGAATCTCAAAATAAATTTCAAATTTTAACGAGTGATATAGTTGGAGAATATATGTCTAATGATTTCAAGTCTTACTTGGAAAAAAAAGGCATTGTTCATCAACTCACAATTGCAGATACTCCATAGCAAAATGCTGTTGCAAGTAGGAAAAATCGTAGACTTGTAGAAATGGAATGTTGAATCTTATCTTTAAAGAAGCTTTCACTTAAGTTTTGGTTTGATGATTTTCATTTAGCTAACCATATGAAGCTACAAAGGCTTTGAAGGTTATTACACCTTATGAAGCTTATTATGGTAAGAAACCCAATGTGAACTATTTTAGGGGTTTTGGTTCTCCATCAGATGTTCACAGAAAGAAAAAAGAGTATGATGAGCTTGATGAAAAAGCGATCAAAGCTGTTTTGGTTGGTTATGGTGTTGAAAGCAAAGGTTACAAATTCTATGCAAGATAAAGGTAAATTTTTGCTCTCAAGCAATGCTTATATTGTTGAAAATCATATTTTTAACAACAATTCAGAAATTCCAAACTTTATATATTCAAATAATTATTCAATTTTTGAAAGAAATTTGGATTCTTATTATCAAATTGATTTTGAATTTCAATCTCAACCTTCATAATCTTATATTTAGTTTGAAAATCCAGAGACTTCTATTACTCATCCACTTGATGAGCAACCAATTCAAGAAGTTGGAGAATCTTTAAACTTCAAAAAGAATTGAAGGAAGTATCCCCATTTTTCAAAAAGGTAGTACCAAAATGCTTTTTTACAAATTATGCAAGAGAATTGCATCAAGAATTTAAAGGAAAGAACTTGAAGTCAAGAAATTATGTAGAAGTTACTAATATTAATTCTATTTTGGCTCTTACTTCAATTGAGAATAAATTGGCAAATGTTCAAAAAGCACTACAAAATCCTATACGGAAAAAGCAATGCAAGTGGAGAGTGATTCAATTCACAAGAATCAAACTTGGAAGCTTTCTGAGTTACTATAAGAAAAGACAATTGTAGGTGTCAAGTGGATATTCAAGATCAAAAGGAAAGTTGATGGTACTATTGACATATATGAAGCAAGATTAGTAATCAAAGGATATGCACAAAAGAAAGTTATTGATTATGATGAAACTTTTGCACCTATATCTACAATGACCATAGTCACAGTTGTTCTTTCTTTAGTTGCATTCTTCATTTGGTGTATTTATTAATTAGATATTAAGATAGTATTCCTTAATGGAGATCTACATGAGGATGTCTACATACAACAACCTAAAAGCTTTATTGTCAAAGACAAAGAACATCTTCTTTACAAACTAATCAAAGCACTTTATGGTTTGAAGTTTGCACCAAGAGTATGGTATGAATAGATACATGTGTATCTTATTTCTATTGGTTTTAAAAGCTCAAAAACATCTCCTACATTTTATGTTAAGTCAGAGAAAAATGTTTCGATTATAATCATCATTTATGTTGATAATATGATCATGACAAATCCAAAGATTCAAATCTTCAGCTTTTCAAGACAAAGCTAAAAAAAGATTTTGATATTAATGATCTTGGTTTTCTACATTATTAACTTGGCATTGAATTCATTCATAGAGATAGTTATATATTCATGACCTAGCACAAATACATATCAGAGTTATCCAAACTTATGAACCCAAGATAGAGAACACAAACACATACACATAAGAAAAAACAACAAACAAAACCAAGAGACTACACAAAAAATAAGATCAATATAAGACATGAAGAATACGAACAAGAAAGAATACATATATAAGACATGAAGAATATATGAATATATATATATATATATATATATATATATATATATATATATATATATATATATATATATATATATATATGTGTGTGTATGTATGTATGTATGTGTATATACATACATACATACATACATACATACATACATACATGATACATGCATGCATGCATGCATGCATACATACATATGTACATACATATGTACATACATACATACATACATACACACACACACACACACATATATATATATATATATATATATATATATATATATATATATATATATATATATATATATATATATATATATATATATATATATATATATATATGTATATATACACACATATATATGTGTGTGTATATATATATATATATATATATATATATATATATATATATATATATATATATATACATACATATATAAGTTCATAGTTATCCAAACTTACGAACTCAGGATAGAGAACACAAGCACATACACATTGGAAGAACTAACAAACAAAAGCAAGAGAACTTAAGACCAATATAAGACATTAATATACAAACAAGAAAGAAAACCAATACAAAAAGAGACGCACACACACATCACACTCACACAAACACACACACACACCCACATAAAAAATAAAAATTAAAAATTAAAAAAAGAAAGATTTTATAATATAATTAAAAATTAAATTTAAAAATTTAAAAAAATAAATATATGAATAATAAATAAATAAATAATTTTTTAAAAAAAATGAATTTTTTAAAAAATATATTAAAAATAATAATAATAAATATAAAGAAATAGCTAAAATAATAATTAAAGTAATAATAATAATAATAAACATAAAAGAACAAAAGTCTAGAAAGAAGCTATAAATAAAGAGTGTAAAAGAAGTTGGAGGGGGAGGGGGA
>CM035424.1:106427854-106495354 GCA_020310875.1 Ceratopteris richardii
AAGTGCAACTATAAGCTCATGGTAGTCAACTACAACACTATATAGCCATCAGCTCCACTATGCATATGCACATGCATAGTATCAACTCAATACTATGTCATTAGTGCCCAATAGTGGGTACAAAACTAACAATGAGTACATGCTCACATACGCACCCCACAATGCGCACAAAGACACACCCCGAGCATGAACTCACAAAAAGCTCTATGAACTGAGTTTCTATCACTTCTAGAAGTGATGGGCAAACTCAACCATAATGAGGCCTAGCACAAAATGCAAATAAAAGGCTGGAAAAGTTAAAGAAAATGCGTAGTTCATAAGGTATATACACCTATCAACTAATCGCAACTGGGACGAAGAATCCAAGTTAAAACTGCATGTTTGCTAATACAACAATCATATATACCAAGCTTTGATCATAAATGTCTATTGCCAAACTCAAAGAAGATTCAAAGAATTTTACATTTAAAATAGCACAACAATCACTATTAGAAGTACAAATCACCGCACAAAAGTTTTAGGGACAAATACCAATACTAAAATAATCATCATCACTTAGATGAATAAAATCTTAAAAAGAAGTAAAAGCATCTACAAATCCTCCAATGTTAGGAACTATTGTAAAATCAATATGCAAGTATTACCTGATACAAGCTTCTCCAAAAATTGAAACTAATATGTGAAAAGAAAACATGAATGTGTATTACCTTGTCTTTAATGAAATTTGCATGTTGAAAAATGGCATTTCTATATGTTTCTGTACGTACTCGATCCTGCATAACTAACTCTCTCTCTCACTCTCTCTCTCTCTCTCTCTCTCTCTCTCTCTCTCTCTCTCTCTCTCTCTCTCTCTCTCTCTCTCTCTCTCTCTCTCTCTCTCTCTCTCTCTCTCTCTCTCTCTCTCTCTCTCTCTCTCTCTCTCTCTCTCTATCTCTATCTATCTATCTATCTATCTATCTATCTATCTATATATATATATATATATATATATATATATATATATATATATATATATATATATATATATATATATATATATATATATATATATATATATATATATATATAACAGTTTGAAAAAGAGAAGAATTTTGAACCTCTCCATCAATGTTGAAGCCTCAACCTTAAACCACTATTGATTAAATGTTTCAACCTTCACTCTCAACAACTTTTTGTGGACATATTCAACCTTCAGCTTCAACCACTTTTGGTGACCTTCATCAACCTATCAGGGATTTTTGCTCGATATCAGCTTCAGCTTCAAGCCTATTTCCAATACTCAACTTTTGTGATTCTAAATTTGGAGAGAGTTTTTGCTCAATTTCAACTTCAGCTTCAAGCCTATTCTTACTCCTCAGCTTTTGTAAATCATATTCAGTTCAGGATTATGGATATGTAGTTTCGAATTCTATATATGAACACAATGAAAGAGGACTCGAGCGCTTCGCATTAAGCATTATACCAGATAAGTTCAATTTAGCCCAAGGAAAATGAAGCTGCTAAGAAAAATTGGCTATAGAAGATTATTTGTCTGCAAAAAATTGAAAGAGGTAAAGAAGAAAATACACATAGCAAGATTTTTAGAAATCCCTTCACTCGAAGAGTGTTGGGACCTTCATTTTATTAATAAGTGACTTTTGATCCCTTGAAGATGTATGAACATGTCTTAGAGGCCAAAGGTGGATGAATGAATGAAAATACCTTTGTGGGCCAAAAAAGGAAGTAAAAGTATCTCTAGAAAGCTCTGTGGGCCAAAAAAGAAAGTAAAAGTATCTCTAGAAAGCTCTAAGAGAGAGCTCTCAGATTGAGAGGTCAAACAATACAAAAGAAGGGTTCTTAGCATGTTTACTCCCAACAACCTCCCATTTAAAGGGCCAAGGATGCTCCTTTAAGCTATGTGACTCCCACCATCTTAACACATGGCTAATGTAGCGCCTTTAATATGTGAACTTGATGAGAGAATATGTTGGATTTATTTTTTTTGGGGAGAGAGTACAATGAATTGAAAATACACACACCCCCGACCTCGTAATGTAGAGGCACCCATCTTGGGGAACTCATGGACATGTCCAGCCAAGACTTGAACTCGGGACTTCCTCCCGCAGAGTCACAGCATCAGCCACATGTTGACCTTGATAAATGTGATCAAGCCATCCTCAAACACCTCTCTAATGAAGTTGTGAATTGGTAATGCACATTAATGTGTTTTATGTCACATGTGTGCATGGAACATGGCATTCTTAGCTAGACATATCACACTTTGGCTATCACAACCAAGAACAACGGGCTCTTTGAGCATACCAAACTGAGAGCATATGCGTGCAAGCCATATGGATTCTTTGGATAACTTTGTGGCTGAAATATACTCATCTCTATAGAAGATAGTGCAAATATCCTCTAAAATCTAAAGCACCATAAAAGTGCACCACCAACAAGTGCATATACACTTTGAGGATCATTTTCAAGCTTGATAGGTGGTTGTACATGTTGAAACTTGACCTTCTTATGATCAAATTCTTTGGCCACACTTATTTTCAGAAGATTCCCTCATTGGAAGCAACATTGTGGCTGAGTACTACATTTTAATTGTGGTAACCAAATGTAGTAGCCCATTTCACCTTACCTCCAAATCCCATGAAGATTTCTCTTATAGACTTGGTGTCTAATTTACTCCTCAAGTCAAGCTTAATCTCCACAAAAAAAATTACAACCAAAGATGCATAGGTGGTCATATGAAGCAAGCAATGTGGTTAGCAACGGGATGGCAACGTCGTAGGCGACGCGTTAGCAACGTGTTAGCAACGTGAAGAAGTTGCGAACCTAAAGTTGCGATAAAGTTGCCTATAATTCATTTTTTTAAATCAAATTTTTATTATTTTTTTAGATTTTCAATACCCTAACTGTATAAATCCTCTTATAAATGCTTTAATATATGCAAAAAACACATATAAGTATTATATATTAACGTTTAAAAATTTCATAAGAATACTCAATAAATTCAAGAATCACCGTTAAAACTTAAATACTCAAGTGACAAGAATCGAAATGGAACTTGGAAGTGAGCAATAAGCACATGCCACAAAATACAATAATCAATTATAATGCAAAATCTAGGTACATGAGTCATCTTAAAGAGTCAAAACAAAAGTCAAGAGTCAAGACAATCATACTATCATCTAAATGTCATAGATACATATCCAATGTCATGACTCATGTGACATGTCCAAATAAATATACAAATATAAGTCAATCCAAGAGTCAATCATCAGAATCTGAGTCAGTATCTTATGAAAACTCATCCTCATCAGGATTCAGGCTCATCCTCATCCTCATTCTCTCTACCATGTGGAGCAGAACTAGTAGAGGCCCCTGCAAATGCTACAGCTCGTGATCGAGTACATCTCTGGGAGCGAGTCTGATGCTGTGGCTCGGTCAACTCCTGATATAACATGCTGTAAAGGTCCAACTCCTCTGAAGGTATAGTAGGCATCTCATGGACCTTCTCTATGTCAATGTGGTCAATGTTGACCTGTCGCACATCTATTGTATGACCTCCGCTCTCCAAAAGGCGCAAGTTGCAGTGGCAATATACTAGCCGCTCCAACTGTGCAGTAGATAAGCGATTCCTCAGCTTTGTGTGGAAGAGGGCCCAAGTGCTCCAATTTCTTTCACATGGACTAGCGCTACAGTTCTGTGAAAGAACGCGGATGGCAACTGATCTCTGCATGTTCCATAAAAAGTATGCATTATTTGCTTGAATTATGAGTTCAAAATTATGAATTAAAATTTAAATGAAACTTAGAAGTTTGTACTTACTACTTACCAACTCAGGTGAAGATAGGCCATATTTCTCCCACAAAGACACAGGTGACAACTGACTAGACCGGAGCATGGAAGTATCTTTCCCAAAACTACCCCCATAGTTTCAGAATAGTAGGAGTTGATCCTCAAGTGTCAAGCGCATATCAACATCATCAGGATATAGTCTACCTATGTATGAAGTCCATGCACTGTCAAGCTCATGATCCAACATCCGCCTCTCAAATCTCCATAAGGGGTGTAGAATGTGAGCCATGCCATGAATCGGTCGATGGAACCAACCCCATCGATCCCTCCATATAGATCTAATCTCATCAAGCCTATTTATCCAAGAGTCAAGAATCAAGAATCAATGTGAATGCATGTGACATGTCATTGGTAATGTAAATAAGAATAATAAAATTTGAATGTAGCATTATCAAAATGCATATGGCATACCTGTCTGAAGAAATAGAAGTGCATCGAGCAAGGGACTCCCCAACGCAGTCCATATACTCGTAGACGAGGCCTATGGTACTCCCCTCCATGTCAACAATGCGTAGCATGGAGTATAGAGGCTGCATCACTCCCACCAAAGCCTCTACCTCTCTCCAAAATCTGTCACTCAAACATGTAATGCGTACTGACTCTGCTTTCCTGCATGTATGGCCACTTCATGCAAGCCACTCCTGAGAAACAACTGTCTGCATAAGTGATTGCCTCACTCGAAGCAATCTCTCCATCACAATGCACATATAAGCAAATCTGGTCTTTGCAGGCCTAAGAAGCTCCAAATCACTGTATGATCTGAAAATGGAAAGCAACTTTGGCCTCTTCGTGAACAGGGTGACCACTCTCTGACATGTGGAAAAAATCTCATGTATCCAAGGAACCTTCCCAACATCCTCAATCAATAAGTCTATGCTATGAGCTGCACATGGAGTCCATACAATGGATGGGAACTCCTTCTCTAACATCTTCCCCATAACTTCCGTTGTCCGTTATGACTTGGACAACATTCTCCACTCCAATCTCCAAGATTGCATGTCTGATATGTCCAAAAATGTACTCCCCTGTGATGGATAGGCCTGGAGTAGATGCATCAATGGCACGTAGGAACATGGTACCTTTGCAACAATGAACAAGTATATTATATACATTCCTTTTCCTAAAATCTGTCCATCCATCACACATCAAAGTGCAGCCATATTTCTTCCAGGTCTCTGCCATAGGCTCCAATTGCTTTTGCGCAATTTCTTTTGTTCTTCTCAGCTCACTTCCTCTTAGCTCTTCATAAGAAGGCCCTTCCCACTCAACCCCAAGCCTACTCACCATTTTCATGGCCTCTTTCCATGCGGGAGTGCACACCACATTAAAACTTAAACCACATTTAATGAAGAGCATCATAATACCTTGGGTGGCCTCATGCTTCCCTTGCTTTTGCAAACTAGCCCGTATGGATGATGCATGTAGGCTGCCACGACCTGTAGGAATGCTCTGAGTCTCCCTTGGTCTCTTTTGCTGATGCTCTGATGCATGTGCTACCTCCTCTGTCTCCAAGTCCTCAACAAGAGGGGCTGAAGGAAACTCCCTTTGAGATGCTTGGGATGAATGTCCTTGAGGAATAGAGCTATGTGCACTACTATGTGTTTGTGTTGATGCTCTAACCCCTCTTCTCATTTCCCGTGCTTCAACCCATTCCAAAAGCTCTTCCTTCATCTTCTCTGGCATTGGTTTAGAGCAAGGACCAACACCTATACCTCCAAAACGTGCTAAATGTGCTTTTATTCTATCTACCCCTCCTGTCCCTTTGTACCCACACAATGGTCCATCTCTCACTACCTCCTGTTCCAAACTTTCCTTGGCTCGTGACATATTGCCAACAGTCTTGTTTAGCTCTAGGCATGATGGTTGACTGCTCTCTCTGTATAATCTGAAGGTGACACGGCTGGGGCATACGCCCCAGAATAGATGGTACAATGAGGAGTGTAGGCGACTATACCGACATCTCATAGCACAGAGTATCTTGGGATCCATCACAGAGAGGGACGCACGACGAGAGATGCGAGCCCTCACACGCCGGAAGCGGCGAGCTTTCGAGGAGCCACAGGAGGCAGAGTTGATCGACCTTCTCATGAGTAGGGATTGTGCCACCGCGTGGAGGGCACTACGTGAGCCACGTCCACCTACACCCATAGCAGATCCTTCGACTTGGCACACCTACGCCCAGAGGTTATATGACGTCCAAGGACAGCCACCATTACCGATTCCTTCCACACCGCGTCCGGTGATATCCACCCTCTTCACAGCAAGCATGGTACGAAAGGCCATCCATAGGCTACAGCATGGCCGTTCTGCAGACCACACTGGGCTACAGGGAGAGCACTTTATATACGCAGCAGATGTAGTTTCCCACTTGATCTCCCATCTCTTCAACCGTGCTTTGGTTGAGGGATTACCCGACTCATGGACTATGCATACCATTACGCCTATCCATAAGTCCGGCGATATGATGGACCCAGGGAACTACAGGACTATTATGATAGGCCATATCCTGGCCAAGATCTATGGGGCAGTACTAGAGGCAGAGCTCAGTACACACACTGAGGCAGCGGGGATCAGAGCACCCGGCCAGGCAGGCTTCCGCCGCACTTTCTCCACCATCGACCACATCTTCGTGCTTCGTTGCTTGATTGAGAGCGCGAAGGCGAGCAAGCAGAGACTATACTGTTGCTTTGTGGATTTCCGCAAAGCCTTCGACATGGTCCCTCGAGAGAGACTACTACGGAGGCTCCAGGAGTTACAGCTTCCATCAGACATGCTATGGGCCATCCACGCTTTGTATGCACAAGTCACAGGCAGGGTACGCTGCCCCGACGGTCTATCAGACAGCCTTGTTAGCACCATTGGTGTGAAACAAGGTTGCCCTCTCTCAGCCACTCTCTTCGGTCTCTACATCGACGAACGGAGTATATACAGCGAGCAGGAGGGCGAGGAGGAGACCTCGGAGTACGCCAGTACATATCCTATTATATGCTGATGACATTGTCCTGCTCTCAGAGTCACAGGAGGGGTTGCAGTCACATTTACAGGCGCTCGATACCTTTTGCATGGAGAGAGGACTCACAGTGAACCTTGGCAAGACCAAGGTCATGATCTTCCATACCTCCAAGACAGTACGCCATCGCGCCTCTTTCAAAGAGGCTGGAGGACAGATAGAGGTAGTGGACTCCTACGTCTACCTAGGTATCACCTTCTCGGGCAGCACAGGGGTATTCTCCATGGCACAGGCTGCGAGAGATAGATTGACGCGAGGTTATGCGGCACTTGCAGGATTGGAGAGACGCTGCTTTCAGACACATTTTCAGGAGCCCCGGACTAAGGGGTGGCTCTTTGACACTCTAATGACACCCGCATTGATGTACGCAGCAGCAGTATGGGCACCAGGGATCACAGAGGCGATGTGGACGCAGATTGAGAGGCCCCATATCACCATGATATCACGCTTGCTGCGCAGCAAGCCCTCCGTTCCACATGACATTATACGAGCTGAGCTTGGCACACCACCGATGCTAGTGGAGGCCCTCTTCCAGTTGGTGACCTTTATTCTGAGAGTCAGAGAGCTCCCCACTAGCCGACTCACCAGGCTTGCATTTGAGAGCTCTAGACATTTGGCAGAGACAGGGCATGAGAGAGTATGGTATGCACAGACTTACCGATGGTTAGCAGACCATGGCATGAGCATTACGGATCTCCCCCCTTTTCAGTATGACCTCTCTTCCCCCCACATTACCCTCTCTCGTTCGGAGAGGAATAGGATCATCCGTCAGTTCCTACTACAGATACACGTCAGGGAGACATGGATAGCACCACGGGGGCCTCTTCCCACAAAGAGGCAACACTACAGAGAGCACTTCCTGACTGTGACAGCGGATGGTTTCATTCAGAGACCACGATACATGGATACATATATGGCACCAGCTAAGAGAGTCACCATTGGGCAGCTCAGAGTATCATCACACCAGCTCGAGATTGAGATTGGGCGAGCCACACATACCCCCAGGGATGAGCGATTATGCAGGATATGTAGAGAGGAGGTGGAGGACGAGGAGCACTACACATGTAGATGCCAGGCATATGAGGACATCAGAGACCGCTACCCACATCTCTTCAAGGGGCCTAGAGAGATCAGGGCTTTATTGGGGACAGAGGACCAACGCCCTCTAGGTCGTTTCCTAGTAGAGCTCCAGCACCGTCGCGCATCACTCCTCCAGCAGCAGATGGAGATACACCTGACCCCCCCCCCCCCCCTCAGACTTATATTACAGATTTTTTCAGACCCACATACACTCGAGGGCCCAGCTCGATGCGGGGTGTCACATTACACAGAGCAGAGGAGCTTAGACGACAGCGTCGACGACCGAGACCCCTTGTCCGGAGAGCTCGTCCACATCAGAGAGAGATTCAGGCGATTCACGCACGCCATGACATGGAGATACAGAGACGTCAGCAGCGCACCCCTATCGATTTGGACGCCCAGAGCATTTTGAGGATCGCCATGATGCCTTACCCACCGATGCATTATATCATACACCCACTCCAGGCATTTAGGGGGTTGTGATACCATCGAGCCTCCCCTCCCTATGCATATCATATTTGTATCTCACCCATTGAGCATATAGAGTGCATACCCATAGCACCCCACACCCTTGATACCAGCTACTAACCCTCCTTTTATACCCGTTTGCAGTACTCACACTTTATTTTCGTTTTGGATCACAGTGGATTGGATCATACTGATGTATATGTTTTGTCTCATAGGCCGATTTTGGCCTCTAATAGACGTTAAAAAGTCTTTCTTTCTCTCTCTCTCTCTCTCTCTCTCTCTCTCTCTCTCTCTCTCTCTCTCTCTCTCTCTCTCTCTCTCTCTCTCTCTCTCTCTCTCTCTCTCTCTCTCTCTCTCTCTCTCTCTCTCTCTCTCTCTCTCTCATGTGCATGGAGGGTTGGGAGGGATACATCACGTTTGCGAGCACTCATCCTTAAGATGAGCTGAGAGGAGGCACGGACAGCCTTTTTTAGACGTCGATCAGTATTACGTGGACTACCCGGCGGCGCCCTCTACATGGACGAGGACCTCACGCGGATGCAGGTGGCACACCGATGCGCTTGCATGCCATAGATACTCCAGGCACGCCGAGAGGGAAGGAAGGCCTTCTACCGTGATGGTAAGGTCTTCATAGATGGACGCCCTATCAAATAGGGCCACGCGGCCTATGAGACATCACTACACAAGGAGACACCACTCAGAGGAGTGGTGTGGAACTGCAATGGGGCACTATGGACGCGACGAGACAGACTCGAGGAGATCCTAGCATCACATGACTTTGCTTGCATCACAGAGACACACGAGAGCCCAGAGAGAGGTCTACCACGCATTGCAGGTTTTCATTGGGAATCTGCATTCAGGACCACGACGAGAAAGAGTACAGCGAGAGGGTCGGGAGGTGTGGCCATCGTATTTAGACAAGAGATACAGAGTCGGATCCATATTATAGGAAGAGATGAGGAGGCACGATACATGTGGGTTCGCATGGAGATAGCACAGGGGAGCTGGATTTACATTGCTATATGCTATTTTCCTCCAGGCGGATCCCGATATGCAGGACAGGATCTTGGGGGACCGATCCAAGACAGAGACTCACCATACACAGCACTTTCAGATGAGATACTACATTACAGCACACTAGGGGAAGTCTTCCTTATGGGGGACTTCAATGGCCGCACTCAGTCATATCAGTGTGAGGCATACGACATGGATCACCCACATCTCATGAGGGCGAGAGACCCCGATGAGATGAGCACATGTAGAGTATCGGCTGATATGGGTCCGGACACCACAAGGTATGGAAGACATCTACTTGAACTAGGCAGCCGACATCAGCTCGTTAAATATAACGGGATGAATCGTTGGCAGGTTCGGGCGGACTTACTTGCTTTCCTCACAGCGGAGGTGAGAGCACAGTCGACTACATTTTGGGTACCACCTCTGGAGCTTCACTCATCCCCTCACTTAGTATTGGACGATGCTCACTTGGTGCTGACCATACATTTATTACATTCACACTATCATCTCCTATTCCATTAGACCCTCCCTCACCCACTAAGACACACACGACAATACACTTCACACACGAGCTCTCACACGTTGATTAACACCATTTACACACCCGCCTACTCTCCCTCGATCCACTCTCACCCTTGGATACACTTACATCACAGTTCACCACCATCCTACACAACTCAGCTCTTTGCAGTTTCCCACACCGCACACATACACACCCTACACGCACAGGTTCCATGCCTCAGAACAGCTAGTATGATGCAGATTGCCGCGAGCTACGGAAGCACCTACGCATCTTAGAGCATAGAGGGGATATTACACACACACAGGCACAGCGTCGCATGTTTACTCATGAGTCGAGACAGTGAAGTGGCATGGCAACATTTGAGAGAGAGGAGATAGCAGACACCCATCGGAGACCCGAGCACTTGGCATAGCTATGCACAGAGCCTATACGAGATCCCAAACCAGCCCCCCATTCCCATACCACAAAGCTCACGTCCTACTACATCTAACTTCTTTACACCCACTATGGTGGGACGCACTATTGCCCGTCAACAGCATAGTAGGGCCCATGACCTTTTCGGTTTACAAGCTAAGCACCTCATCTACGGAGGCACGACCCTTGCACCGCTCATTGCCCACCTCTTCAACCGTGCATTGGTTGAAGGGTTCCCTGACTCATGGACTGAGCACACCATAGTGCCAATTCATAAGTCAGGAGATACTATGGATCCAGCTACATACCGGACGATCATGATTGGCCCTATATTGGCCAAGTTATATGGGGCGGTGCTTGCGACAGAGTTGAGTACTCTCGCTGAGAGGAAGGGTATCAGGGCTCCAGGACAGGTCGGCTTCAGACGAGATTACTCTACCATTGACCACATCTTCACTTTGAGATGCCTGATCGACCAGGCAAGGATGAGGAAGAGGAGATTATATTGCTGCTTTGTGGACTTCCGCAAAGCATTTGACACCGTTCCCAGGAGACGACTCTTCAGACGACTACTTGATATCGGAGCTCCGAAGGAGATGATATGGGCGATCTATGCCTTATACGAGAGAGTATCTAGCAGAGTCAGATGTCCGGGGGGCTTATCTCATCCACTTGCTAGCACTATCGAGGTGAAGCAAGGATGCCCTCTTTCACCCACCCTCTTTGGTCTCTACATTGATGAGATAGTGGACTACATACAGCAGCATGGGGGTGATGGCATTGAGGTACACGGGTCCACTGTCCATATTCTTTTATACGCTGATGATATTGTACTGGTTTCAGAGTCGGCAGAAGGCCTACAGCATCATCTACATGGCCTAGATGACTTTTGCACACACAGAGGGTTATCTATGAACCTTGGTAAAACCAAGGTCATGATCTTTCATACATCAGCACAGGTACGCAGACATAGTTTGTTCGCAGCAGCGGGTGGACCGATTGAGGTGGTCGGATCATATGTTTACTTGGGAGTGACATTTACAGCAGCATCAGGGGTCTTCTCTATGTCTCAGGCTGCACGTGACCGCATCACACGTGGGTATGCAGCACTTGCCTTGATGGAGAGACAGTGCCACCAGGCATATTTTCAGGAGCCCCGCACAAAGGGGTGGCTCTTCGACACTTTGGTTACACAAGCGCTCATGTATGGGGTAGCCATATGGGGACCATGATTAGCCACATCAGTATGGACAGCATTAGAGAGGCCACAGATCCTCATGATTTCTAGACTTATCCGCAGCAAGCCTTCAATACCACATGATATCATTAGAGCAGAGCTCGCTGCACCACTGATGCTAGTTGAGGCACTATTCCAGACAGTATGCCTATCAAACAGACTCCAAAGCATGGATACAGAGCGCATTGCTTATCGGGCTCTCCAGGCATCACGGGACATGGCATTAGCAGGCGACACCTCCTCATGGTATGCACAGACACGAGACTGGTTGGCCCACCATGGCTTTGACATAGACAAGCTACCACCACTACAGTACGACTCACATGCACCCACCTACTCGCTCTCTCATCAGGAGAGGAATAGGATCATTCGTCAGGAGATATGGCATACATACATACAGAGGACATGGGTGAGCCCTAGGGGTACATTGCCACCGAAAATGCTCTATTACCGTGAGCATTTTCTACATATATCGGACGAGGGCTTCATCGAGATTCCGAGATACATGCAGACATATCTACCCCACCACCTTCGAGTCGTCATTGGGCAGCTCCAGGTCTCATCGCACCAGCTTGAGATTGAGAGGGGTCGATCCAGGGGAGTCCCCCGTGAGGAGAGGTGGTGCCCAGTATGCGAGACAGAGGTAGAGAGTGAGGAGCATTTTGTTATCAGATGCCCAGCATACTTAGACCTACGAGCACAGTTCCAGATAGAGGAGTCACTCCCGTTATGCATGACTATGGGAGACTAGCGACGCTTGGGACGCTTCCTCGCGGCAGCATACGAGAGGCGAGATCGGTCACTCCAGCCCACACATCAGCCACGAGTGAGTACGCAGAAGACCATTACCCAGTTTTTCAGCGAGCTGAGCTACATCAGACAGGTCCATCTATAGGGCTCACGCTCCACCAGGCAGCAGCACAGAGAGCACGGCGCCGACCACGCATGGGCAGATATCATCGACCACGACTATATCAGGAGGATATCTCACGCATCAGGACAGCCTACGACCACATGATGGAGCATAGGTGCACCACCACCCCATGGGTTGTCTTCCTTCAGGAGGCACTCAGACCACCCCCGATGTACCACATACTACACCCACTCCCACCCATTCACCAGTAGCTAGGGTGTTTTACTCACACTTTTACTCACATGTCCCCCATGTATTAGGTGGCCACTATCTGCGGAGTCAGAGCCACATCTTCCCATCCTTTTCCAGCCTTATATATCTTTGTGTCGCGATATACCTTTTATTTCATTTTATCCTCTACACAGGGTTACTACACTTGTACATGGTTTTTTGTCTCATAGGCCAAGTTTGGCCTCCAGAAGACGTTAATATGACTTTCTCTTTCTCTTTCTCTTTCTCTTTCTCTTTCTCTCCCTCCCTCCCTCCCTCCCTCCCTCCCTCCCTCCCTCCCTCCCTCCCTCCCTCCCTCCCTCCCTCCCTCCCTCCCTCCCTCTCTCTCTCTCTCTCTCTCTCTCTCTCTCTCTCTCTCTCTCTCTCTCTCTCTCTCTCTCTCTCTCTCTCTCTCTCTCTCTCTCTCTCTCTCTCTCTCTCTCTCTCTCTCTCTCTCTCTCTCTCCTTCCTGCAGCCTGCTGAGTGCTCCACAATCCACTGCTCTGAGTGCTCAGTGCTCAATGCTCTGAGTGCTCAGTGCTCAATGCTCTGGGCTGGAATGAAATGAAAAAGGGCCCTCCAGCGGGCCGTTTTCGACCCGCTGGGAGGGCCCTATTTTTTTAAAATTGTACGCAACGCGTTGCGAACACGTACACAACGCGACGCTGCATTGCGTACGTTGCCAAGGTTCGCAACGCGTTGCGTATGCAACACTGGAAGCAAGTTTGCCAAACCAAACCTCTTCGAGGATGCCACCCTTCAAGGATGTTTTCAAGGCCTCTCTCCGAAATCCACGATGAAGATTAGCTATGGACAGCATACATCTAGCCCTCTCAACTAGCATCCTATTACATCACTTACAACACCATTAGGAGTTGTATAAAGTTGTTAGCTCCCTCTTTATGCCTTGTAACTCACAGAAACTAGCACAACCAACACTCATTAACTCACCCCAATTCTCTATAAATAGAGATAATAACTTTTACTTTCTTGAGTGACCAAAAATGCATGGAACTTCTTGAACACAAGCAAAGGCTTCATCCTTAGATTTCAACAAACAAACCAGTAGTTTCCTAGAATACCCATCAACGAAGGAAATGAAATACAAAGCACCATCCATAAACTTGGTGGGCATACTATATACATCAAAATCCACAAGATCAAGAATGTTTGTTTTGCAAGAACACTGCAGCAAAAGGAACTTTTCACTAGTTTACCATATCGACACTCATTAACAAAGTCAAGTTCTTGTTGAAAACAATGTCACATTGTGCCGCAAACCCTAATTTCAGCATACCATTTCCCAAAAATGGTCAATGGTCAAAACTAGTCAAAATTTTGATTGCATATTCTTAAGGTATTCAATGAGAGCTATCTAATCATATACAACACTTTGGCATCTGATCACTATAAGCCCTTCAATTTAAAACCCTAATTTGCTGCTTTTATTAGCTTTTGATTAAGCCACATGTGAACATCTTATAGAAAGTTGGAAAAAGCACTTCAATCAAGGGCCAAAACTAAGGAGGCCTAAAATTAGGTGATACATTGCAGCCATATCATCAGATATTGCCACCTCAGTGCCCCATACATGAAAAAAAAAAGCCTTACATGTTGCTTTACTGAAGATTTTTCACCAAACAATCAGCTTTTGCTGAGTTTTTTCACTAAATCATCTTGCCCAAGTTTTGACTATATATTGGAGGCCTTCGCTACACTTGTGGTAAATTGCAATCATATGTGTTATGCACACTCCCTCAAGATTGTTATACTGCTAGTTCATGCTGTGGTGCTTCTCCATCTTCTCTCACACACATTCCAATGTGTTGGTAAGCTGCTGATTTTCTGTTCTATACAGGTTATTTCCAACCATCTACTTCAAGTAGAGAAGTGTTCATAGCTTTCAACATCAGATAAAGGAGTTATTACAGCATTACTTGCTATTTTTCTCACTTACACATAGCGCATGGCTGCATTTTTCCTAGTCAACCTATCACACATCACTTTTCTTACACACACATTCTATTTCTCAACCTTCATGCACTTTTCTCTCATGTTTTGTAACTAGAACCAGTCTATTTCTAGCCTATTACATTCATATGTATTATGTGCATACACACACTATTTAGTCATACTTTCTATTCAAGTTATTTTTAAAGTAGAACTTTTTACTCATTTACATCTCTCGTCTCTTATCTATTGTCTATCTTCACTTGTCTATCTTATTTGGTTCAAGTTGTGTATGTTTACAATGTATTCTTGTGTGTGGAAGATCTTGTGAATCTGTGAGGGCTTACCTACTTCCAAAACTTGATATCATAGCTTACTATACATGTACATTACTTGTTTCCAATATGGCTGGTTATAAAAATAGACTAGAACAAGAGGATAAACTTGATGGCATGTCTAACTATCCTATGTAGAGTTTCATGATGATGAATCTTTTAGTGTCCAAAGATTTGTGGAATATTGTCCATGGCAAGTATCCAAGACCAAGACAAAGAGAAGACGATGTTTGTTCTTCTTCCAAAAGACCAGCTGTTACAATTTTTGCCAAGCAAATTGAAGAAAAAGAAGAGGTTTTCTCTTCAACTACACACAAGGACATTAAAGATTTTCAACCTATTTATGAGCATTCCATATGGGATCCAAGAGAGGCACAAGCATTATCTCTTACTACGATGGCTATGAAGATTCATATTATACCTCAAATCGAGTCATGCAAAACCTCTCATCAAACCTGGTTGGAGTTGGAGAATCTTTATCGAAGCAAAAATCCTGCAAAGAAAGCTCATCTCACAAGAGTCTCAACCAGCACATATATGAAGATTGGCGAGTCAATTCAAGCGCATATTATTAAGTTAAATTTGATCAACTTCTGAATGTTGGTGTAAATATTTTCGATGAAGAGATGGTAATATCCTAATCAATTCACTTCCTTCAACATATCATTCATTTATTACATCTCTTTCTCTTTCACGAGAGATAGAGAAGTCACATTTGAGGAGCTTCAATGTTTGTTACTTCAAGATGAAGATCAACAAAAAAATATGAAGGAGAATGATCAAGCTATGGTTTCTTCGTCGAAGGATAAGAAAAAAAAAGGAGTACAACAAGAAGAAGGAAACTAAGTCACAACCTAATGATAAGGCAAGTCTTTTACTTCTAAGTCCACTACCACATCTTTTTTTAACTTCTACATCAAGACCTAACGATCAATCTAAACCTCAATCTTCTCATCTAAATTTTTCATAATCAGCCTATCACACGTCACTTTTTTTTACACAGACATTCTATTTTTCAACCTTTACGCACTTTTCTCTTGTGTTTTGTAGCTAGAACAAGTTTATTTCCAGCCTAGTATATTCGTATATACCTAGACACATTGTATAATCATACTTTCTATTCAAGTTATTTTCAGAGTAAAGCTTTCTACTCGTTTATATCTCTTCTCTCTTGTCTATTGTCTATCTTCTCCCATGTCTCTTATTTGGTTCAAGTTGTATATGTATACAATATATTCTAGTCTGTGGAAGATCTTGCGAACCTATGAGGGCCTACCTAATTCCAATAGTTATGTGCCTTTAGCATCAACCTTATCCTTGATCGACAACATATCCATCAATGGATATAAACAATGACCTTTTCGATCCAATCAAAATCCTAAAATCAATCTAGCCAATATGGGTATTCAATCCCCGTTTTAGCCAAGTAGAATAGGTGATTCTTATCCTTCACAATTCTAAGAGATAAAAGTTTCTCTAAATCTCTCTATAGGAGTAAATTATAGTTACTTCTACTAGAGATAGATCTAAGCTCTATTTCTCTCATTCTACAATGGACAATATATATTGTTGGACAACTAAAGACTCATTAAAAATTTCCAGTCTTGTACAAAAAAATGCTCATCTTAATCCAAAACCATACACCAATCTCCTCCAGAATTATCTTGTTCGAATGTCTACTAAAAGCTGAATATATAGGATAATTTAGCCAATGGAATGATGGCCATGTTCTTTGATTTGATCCCCTTGCTAAGATGGATGCATCCCCAAACACCTCAAAAGAGTGGAAAATACAAATGCAACTAGCTCAACTTCCAAAAGAACCTCTAGAAACCAGCAAAATTGTTGTGATAAGCGCCTCTTGAAAAAGCACAACAACAACAAAACCAGCCTCCTTTTGTGTGCATGTGTATGCGAGCGCACGCGTGTGTGTGTTTGTTTGTTTGTGTGTGTGTGTGTGTGCGCGCACGCGTATGTGTGTGTGTTTGTGTGTGCGCGTGTGTGTGTTGTGGAGAAGGGGAGAAGGCAGGTAAAGACCCCTTCAACAAATCAAAGATTCCCCACCTCAAGTTCTAGATATAGAAAAAAAGTTCATTCTCCACCAATGTGCCAATGTTCCTCTCTAGAATAGTCTTGTTGATGCCATGGAAAGAGAATCTTCTTCTTCACAAGGTAATGAAGAGAGATGTGAGAATGGATTTGTACTTGATGAAGATGAAGTGATGCTGCAAAAACTTTGCACTACACCAACCAAATGAACTCCAAAGATATGTGGTGGGCCCTTTTAGCTTGCCAAAGGATGTATTAGACACCCTATGTACCTTGGAAGATCACTCACAAAAAGATGAACCAAAACAAATAGATAGGAGTTGATCCAAAAGTAAAAAACTTGTTATTTTAGTTCATACATGCGTTCAGTGTTTTGAACAATTCTCTGAGTACATCAGCAATTGGCTTAAATCCTCTTGGGGAACTCTAATTAACTTAGCAAGCTAACAATCATGAGTGATTTCATCAAAAATAATGGACTACATGGAGAGAAAGACATTTAGCAAATCGTATTTCCATCCCGACATTCACAGGCTGCAACAGTTATCATACCAATGAGCAAAGATATGCTAATATCTGACAATCCCAAGAAGCAATGCTAATGAAACTTTGTAGGCTTATAATAGACAGTATGCTGATTCTATCATGCTTTAAATCATGGCAAATGACCAACTACACACTGAGAACAAGCTCTAAAAAAATCACTGTTCTGATGGAGTCCTAACAGAAAAGTAGAAGGTGCAAAGATATATGCAACTTCTAATGAATGTATCTCACGATTATGAACTCCAAATGCAATGAAATTTTGGGAGTATAGAGTACACTTAAAAGAGCTATACCAAGTTAAATCACTGAAAATGATGGATCATGCTCAGAGAAAACATCTCTTCAATCTGACTAAAAAACTTAAAAGTATGACAATAAATAGTTCACTCACATAGGCATGAAGATATGGTCACAAATGATCATGAAACCAAATGTATGTTGAATGTAAATTACAATGGACTTACTGGTACATATGTGTGCCTTGAGATCACACTCTGATATGGCAAGAAGCTCAGCTAATGAGTGTGTAAAACCTGCAACTAAATCATGTGTATATATAGTGATGATTGGAGCCAAGATTTGAATTTGAATCTTGCTCACCTAAACCACTTTTCATAATTCTTAGTGATAGATTCTCAACTAAAGCCTCATATGGTGTCATGCCATCAAGTGATTTTGAAGGTAACCTCCTAATCAAATAAGTGGTTGCGGATACAGCCTAAGCCCATAAATAATTAGGTAAATGTTTTTCATTTAACATAGACCTTGCAGCTTCAACAATTGTCCTATTCCTTCTCTCTGCCACTCCATTTTGCTCAAGTGTACCTTGTAATAATTTCTCTTTTGATTCCCCTCTCTTGAAGAAAGGAGTCAAATTCATGGGAGAAGTACTCTCCCCCTCCATCTGACCTTAGCCTTTTTAGTGTTTTACCTGTTTGGTTCTCCACAAGAGCTAAATATCTTTTGAAGCATGAAAAGACTTCATCCTTGTGTTTCATAAAGTATAGTATAGTCCATCTAGTGCAATCATCAATGAAGGAGACATAATACCTTGACCCAGATATTGAAGCATCCTTGCTAGGTCCCCATACATTTGTATAAACCAAATCCAAGAGATCTCAATGCATATATCCTTTCTTCATGAATGGTAACATGTGAGACTTTCCAAATTGACATGCACTACACTTATAAATCATGTGTTGCTTTGACAGATTAGGGGTCCCTACAAATTTGCTTTAATGATCTTTCACCAATATGTGCTAACCTTTTGTGCCATACTTCCAATTCTGTGAGTGTCTGACTACCATAATTAAAGAGAGCAATGTTCGTAGTGTCTTGCAATTCAAATGTGAATAATCTACCTGTCTTTTCACCCTTTGCAATTCTCTTGAATCCTTGACTTGGATCTTCAACAAATGCTCCTCCTTTTGTGAACCTAACTTGTAGGCCTTTCTCCACAATCTGTCCAACACTTATCAAATTCTTTGTGATGGTAGGGACGTAGAGCACCTTACTAAGTAGGTTGATGTTTCCATCAAATGCTTTTACATTTCCTATCTTCTCCACCAAATGCCTTGTATCATCACCTATTTGCATTTCATGCTTGTTCCTTGGATCTTTTAAGTCTGATAGGAGGGCCACATTTCCTGCCACATGATTTGAGCAACCTGAATCTATGCAGAAAACATACTCATCAGATTTACCTTGCGACATTGTCATATTCATGAGAAGTAGAGTCTTCTTGATTTGAGTCTTCTGTGTAATCGTTGTAATCTCTTCTCCCTTTGTATCCTCCTTGGTAGGTTGAATTGTTGTAGTTGTTGTGGTTGCCATGGAAATTGTTGAACTTTCCTCTTGAGTAGCCATAACCTCTTCTATCGTAGCCTCTACCTCTTTGATTCTTGGAATTCCTAAAGCAATTCTCAGTTGTGTGATTAGTTAATCGACAAATAGAACAAGGATTAGAGTCTTGGGGTCTCCCTTGCCTTGTTTTCCTCCTCTACCTCTACTTCTACCATGTCTTCCTCTATCTGCATAGTTAGCTTGGTGTGTACTTGCTTCATCATCCATTTTCTTTCCTTTCCTTTTGTTGTCTTTGGCTTTATTTTTATCAGTATACAAAGTAGAAGATTGATTACCTTTGGAACCTTCTCCATTCTTCATGAGCTTGGCCTCTCGAGTAAGTAGTCGTCCCATAAGTGTGTTTGGTACATGCATATCCATGTATAGATCCATTGCTTCTGTAAAGGCTTCCCACTTGTCATCTACCTTCAAACCATTGATGACTTGCCTTACAATTTGATCTTCTTCTATCACTTCTCCAATGCTTCCTAGCTAATCAGCAATATCTTTGTAAATTGTGACAAAATAAGTCACATTTTGCTTGGAAGATTTCTTGAGTGTTGTGAAGTCCAACCATAGTTGGTTCTTTCTGGCCTTTGTGCTTGAAGAGAAGAAGGCCTCAAGTGCATTTCACACTTCCTGTGATGTTTTACAACTTCTAATGCGAGGCAACAAAAAATCTAAGATAGACTTGAAGAGATAAGACCTTGCCAGTGCATCCTTGGAGCACCATGTGCTCAATCTTTCTTGCTCTTCTTGTGTAGGTTGACCTTTATTCCTGAAACTTGGCATAACTTCATCTCCAATTAACCATCTAGATTGTTGCCTTGAAGATAAGTTTCCATCCTTAAAGACCAAGCTGAGTAGTTACCACTATCCAATTTGTCAATTGATGAAGGAAATCCATCTTCCACGTTGTCCAACCTTGCTCTGATACCACTGTGAGAATGGATTTGTACTTGATGAAGATGAAGTGATGCTGCAAAGACTTTGCACTACACAAGCCAAATGAACTCTAGAGATATGTGATGGGCCCTTTTAGCTTGCCAAAGGATGTATTAGACACCCTATGTACCTTGGAAGATCACTCACAAAAAGATGAACCAAAACAAATAGATAGGAGTTGATCCAAAAGTAAAAAACTTGCTATTTTAGTTCATACATGCGTTCAGTGTTTTGAACAATTCTCTGAGTACATCAGCAATTGGCTTAAATCCTCTTGGGGAACTCTAATTAACTTAGCAAGCTAACAATCATGAATGATTTCATCAAAAATGATGGACTACATGGAGAGAAAGATATTTAGCAAATCATATTTCCATCCCGATATTCACGGGCTGCAACAGTTATGAGGCAAGTGAGCAAAGATATGCTAATATCTGACAATCCCGAGAAGAAATGCTAATGAAACTTTGTAGGATTATAATAGACAGTATGCTGATTCTATCATGCTTTAAATCATGGCAAATGGCCAACTACACACTGAGAACAAGCTCTGAGAAGATCACTGTTTTGATGAAGTACTAACAGAGAAGTAGAAGGTGCACAGATATAAGCAACTTCTAATGAATGTATCTCACGATTATGAACTCCAAATGCAATGAAACTTTGGGAGTATAGAGTACACTTAAAGAGCTAACTTTACTAAGTTAAATCACTGAAAATGATGGATCATGCTCAGAGAAAACATCTCTGCAAACTGACTAAAAAACTTCGAAGTATGACAATAAATAGTTCACTCGCATAGGCATGAAGATATGGTCACAAATGATCATGAAACCAAATGTATGTTGAATGTAAATTACAATGGACTTACTGGTACATATGTGTGCCTTGAGATCACACTCTGATATGGCAAGAAGCTCAGCTAATGAGTGTGTAAAACCCGCGACTAAATCATGTGTATATATAGTGATGATTGGAGCCAAGATTTGAATTTGAATCTTGCTCACCTAAACCACTTTTCATAATTCTTAGTGATAGATTCTCAACTAACTCAATCACGAGTTCGTGGCTTTTCTTTCCTTTCTCATCAAGTGGATTCAACCACTTTGATTCCTTCACTTTTACATCAAGTAAATACTCAAAGAGTTACAAGGGTGAGTTCATAAGTGAACTCTTCAAAGCTTTAGCATTTGCTTCAAGTTTCTATGACATTTGAAGACTCAAGCCTTTGTTTTGACTTGCCATGAACTTGTTCCAACAAGAGATGGTGATGCTTCCTTTTCAATGACCATGCATGGACAAAAAGAGATTTGTTATGGGTCCTTCTCATTACAGTTGTAAGTGAATGTTGAGAATACAAAAGTGTTGATGATATAGGTTAATGTCTCCATGTGCTTGTGAATGATCAAATGACACCTAGTGTGAAGGTGATACTTCCCTTTATGAGCATCAGTATGAGCTAGGATTCTGAAGATCAATATGAATTTTGGGGACTGGATGTGCTAACAATAGTACATTAGAAAATAATGATCAAGAGTAATAAAGTAGCGGAATTGAATCATCAGGTAGTGTAGTGAGAGGCAAAACATGCAAACAAAAATGTGCACAAATAGAGAGATAGAGAAATCAAAATCTCTAATTGTCTGTAGCAATGTATATACAACGATGATAGTGTCCACTCGTGCGCTCCCACTGTGGAACTTCAATGGCGATATAGACTAACTCTTTATAGTGTGCATAATCATGATTTTAGTTCAATAATTGGGCATGCCTAATCCTTTGATTTAGGCAAGATCTTCGAGACCTCCCGATGCTATGTTTTAGGCGTAGCCATCGAGATCATCTGTAATTTTGGAACATCCCAAATTACATAATTACCGGACTGAGTAAACCAACAGGTTGAACACCCACTGGACTTGACCTCCGAAGTTCCGGACCGGACCTCCATGGTCCGAGACAAACCATTGTAAGTCCGGACTAGACACCCACCGGACTAGCCACTGAACAAATCTGGACTACCGAGCTGGTCACCGTAGTTCCAAACAGGTTGACTATTGAACTGGTCACTGTAATTCCGGACAGGTTGACAACTAAGTTGTCATACCTCTGAACTTCCTCCGGGACTCCTGAC
Organism: Ceratopteris richardii; assembly: GCA_020310875.1. Taxonomy (NCBI): domain Eukaryota; kingdom Viridiplantae; phylum Streptophyta; class Polypodiopsida; order Polypodiales; family Pteridaceae; genus Ceratopteris; species Ceratopteris richardii. The sequence continues at coordinate 106,450,371 of CM035424.1, forward strand.
GCATTACCGTAATCCCGGATTGGTTGACTACCAAATTGTCATACCTCCACAATCCTCGACAAACCACCGTAATTCCGGATTGGTTGACTACCAAACTGTCATACCTACGGAATTCCACTATGATTATGCCTTGGCTAGCCTTCTTACTAGACTCACATAGATCATCTAGAACTTTTGTTGGTCTCAAGTAGACCTCATCACAAATGCTTGGGCTCTCATAATGGCTTCTCCTCATACTGGGGGCCGTACAACTTAGTGTACCATGGATCATTTGCGATCACATGCATGTGGATTATCGAGTATATCTAACACCCCCCTCAATGTCCACCTGCGGTGAACTACCTTCTTGGTCCAATGCAAAGCTTTGGAAGATGTTGATGGAGTTGCTCTCCCCCCTAAGCCTTGGTGAAAATGTCTACCCCATTTTCATATGTTCGACAATAGCTAAGCTCCACAATTCCGTCCTCAATCAACTCTCTCACATAGTGATACTGGATTTCTATGTGCTTAGTATGTGCATGACAAATAGGATTCTTAGCGATGGCTATGCAACTCTAGTTGTCGCATCTCAACCTTGTAGCCCCTTGACCTTGAATTCCTATATGTCATAGGACCCTTCTCAACTATACTGCTTCACATGCAACAAAACACGCAACTTTGTACTAAGCTTCGGTAGAAGAGTGCTATGATAGGTTGCTTCTTACTAAACCAAGAAACAATCCCTGAACCTAAAGAGAAGAAGTATCTAGAAACTGATTTTCTAGAATGAATATCCCCTGCCCAATCTGAGTCACAATATCCACTCAGAGATGATCCTTCATCGTAAGGAATACCATACCCAATGGTTCCTTTGACATACTTTGAGTATTCGCGTGCATGCCTTCCAATGAGTTAGACACGGCTTGTTAGAGAACTTGCTTACTATGCCAAGAGCATAAGAGATATCCGGTCTACTATTACACAAGTAAATGAGATTTCCGACTAATCTCTTGTATCTTCCAATATCCTCCGAAGGTGAAGTATCTTCAATAGATAATTTTGTATTGACTTCCATCGGTGTAGAGATTTCTTTGCAATCCTCCATGTCAAATGCCTTCAACACCTACCTCCCATACTTTTGTTGCAAGATAAAGATCTTCCTTGGTTCCTGCCGGACTTCAAGACCTAAGCAATAATGCACTAATCCCAAATCCGTCATTTCAAATTCTGAACTCAAGGAAGCTTTCGTTTGTTTGAGAAGTGCATCATCATTTAAGGTGATTACAAGGTCGTCTACATAGAGTACAAGCACAATTGTCTTCCCTCCTGTCTTTAGAACATACAAATTAGCTTCAGAAGCACATCTTTTGAATCCAATATCCAAAGGATACCTATCTATCCACTGGTACCAAGCTCTCGAGGCTTGTTTCAACCCATACAATGCCCTTTTCAACTTACATACTTTGTTCTCTGAATGGGAAGCCTCAAACCTTGGTGGCTAAGACACATATATCTCCTCCTTGAGGTCTCCATTCAAGAACACTGATTTGACATCCATGTGGTATACTACCCATCGTTTTGTGCAGCCTCGGCAAGTACTAGCCCAATAGTAGTCATCCTTGCTGTCGAGGCAAATGATTCACCGAAGTCAATGCTTTTGACTTGAGAATAGCCATGTGCAACAAGTCTAGCTTTGTACTTTTCCAAAGTACCATCAGCCTTGTATTTTAGCTTCCAGATCCACTTGGTGCTATGACCTTCCGCTTTGGAGGTCTCTCCACTAGCTCCGAAGTTCCATTCTTCATGATATTGTTGTATTCTTTTTGCATAGCAGTTCTCCAAACCGGATTTCGAATGCTTCTTCCACACTTGTAAGCTCCTTTGCTTGTTTGTCGATAATCTCAGCCATTAATGCTAAGTTTACAATCAATATGGGTCTCTACCCGTCTCTGTTCCTCTATTCTCTGTGACAGCCTTGGACCATCCGCAATCTGTTCGATTGAATGTGGGATTGGATTTGCAGAATCATAGAGCTGCCTCACCCACCGTGGCAATGGCTTTTCCAACAGGTTGGTGACTTTCAATCTCATCATCTAAGGATGATGCTTCCTTCTCTTCCATAGAAGGGCTAGCTCGTGGGTCAGGTTCATAGTGGATTACCTCTTCATCTGTTGAAAAAGTGGAAGCTTTCTTTTCTTCTTCCACCGCATGTGGCTCCTCCTCCTTGAACACCACATCGCGACTCGCTATGATCTTCTTTGCCTCCGAGTCATAAAGCTTGTAAGCTTTCTTCTCTTCACTATACCCTAAGAAGATACATTTGGTGTTTTTTGGTTGAAGCTTGTTTCTCTCTTTGTCCGGAATGTGTACATAACACTCACTTCCAGTGAAATGGGAAACAAAAGGCTTTCTACCAGTGTAGGCTCCTTGTGGAGTCTTTCCATCAACTTCCTTAGTGTAGCAATGATTCATGATGTAAACAGTCGTGTTTACGGCCTCTGCCCAAAAATAATTAGACAATCGTTTTCCCTTCAACATGCACCTTGCTGTTTCCATGATGGTTTGATTTCGGCGTTCAACAACACCGTTCTGTTGAGGGCTATGTGTCGTTGTGAGTTCATGCTTGATTCCTTTGCCCTTACAGAAATCATCAAATTCTGTTGACATGAACTCACTGCCACTATCCGTCCTTAACAACTTCATCTTTTTCCTTGTTTCAGTTTCAGCAAGCCGAAGCCATTCTTTAAACTTGAGCCTTATTACGAAGAAAGTACACCCATATCTCCCTGCTATAGTCGTCGACGAATAACATGAAGTAGGAAGATCCTCCCAAGGCTTGTCTAGGCATTTTGCCACACAAGTCAGCAAGCACCAACTCAAGAGGACCGCTTGCTATATTCTTGCTTACTTGTGGAAATGTCTTCCTCTGCTGCTTGCCCATCATGCAAGCTTCACACGGTTCTTTCATATCTACAACCGAAGGGAGGTGAGCAACCATACCTTTCTGGTGCATCTCTTTTAGTACCAGGTACCCTATGTGGCCAAATCTCTCATGCCAAAGCTTACTTGTGCCCACACTTATTGTGGGTGTAAGAGCAAACAAGTTCTTCCTCCTTGTTTTGGTCCCGATAACATTGTTCTAGTCTAGAATCTAAGCTCTTGTCTTGCTAAAAGACACCTGATGACCTTGATCAGTTATAGAAGCTACCAAAATTAGATTTCGTTTGATTTGTGGAACATACAACACGTTCAAAAGCTTTCTAATGTCCCCGTTACGGTTAATGAAAGACATCGTACCTTTGCCCTTAGCAAGACATCTTGCATTGTTACCTACCTTTACATGATGGGTTCCTCTAGAGGTTGTAGGGAACTCTAAAGGTCTTTTTTGTTTGTCATGTGATGAGAAGCACCACTGTCCAATACTCATGAGTCATCTATAGTTGAATCTTGAGCTACGGAACACATTTCCTCTACCTAACAAACAACCCAAGCTCAATTTCGACAATGTTAGCAACCTCCTTGCCCTTACCATAGTAGTCATGTCAAGTCCAGTACGATGCGTCCAGTACGGTTCACGTACTGTACATGTACAATGTACATGTACATGTATCGTACGTATCGTACATGTCACCTTAAATTTACTAGTACAGTCTCGTACCGTACGTGAACCGTACTGGATGCATCGTACTCGACTGGACATGACTACTATGTACTTTGTAGTATCTGCAAATACATATATATGAACATGTACATGTACTTTATTCTAAATTCAATAATCAAAATTCAAAACCTATAAGATTTCAAAGTTAATACATATGCCATAATTTAGATTTCACAAAGACATTCAATTTTAAAGAAAATTCAGGTTTCAGAGAACATCTCATGAGTATTAGTAGACATAATGTATCAAGATTCCTATTTCACCATGATGCTCATGAGTCACTAGTCACTAAGGAGAAGACTAAGCATAAGAATCGATAAGATATAAGAAATGTACAAAATATCATGTATGTTTCGAGTGGAAACTGGTCGGCAGTTTTACCATCATACGTATCGTACGCGTTCGTACTGGACTATACTGGACAGGACAGGTCGTACGCCTTTACTTATCCATCGGACGAGTGCAACTATGGCCCTTATCACTTTTCGAAAAGCCACTCTTCTCCTCTGCCTTCTTAATGCGACAATCTTGGATTCTGTGGCCTTTCTTTTTGCAACGGAAACACTCTCCCTTGAACTTCTTCTTGTCCTTCTTCTTTTTGTACTCATCTTTCGAAGAATAGGTTTTGGTACCTTTGGCATTTACCATGAATGGAGCTTCTCCTTTACCGCTGTCATTCCTTGCCTTGAGCCGAAGCTTGTCCTTCATGGGTAAGGCACTCAATTCTTCAAAGGTTAGTGGTTGCGGTCTGATCTCGATATTAAAGGCAATTACTAGACCGTCAAACTTTGGTGAACAAATTAGGAGACAATGTCAAGCTAGCTCCTAACTTGACTTTTGTACACTTGCTCTCGCCATTTGATCCCGTAGATTCTTTATGCGAGTGACAAACCTCTCTGCTGCTAGCTCATTCTCCAAGTTTTGACTCCGTGTCTAATTTCGAGTTTCATATTAATTTCTCAATATGTTCCAAACCTCAAACGCCTTTGTGGTGTGTCGAATAAGAGTCAGAACACTATCAGGAGTACTTGTAACTAGAGTGGAGAGTGCATCTGCATTCCTACGCTTCCAAGCCCATAAAAAATCAGCATCAAGAGGAATCATTCGTCCAAGATCATTTAAATCAATTGTTTCTTGGGGCTCACAATCAGTCCCAAGTAGAGTTTCGGGCAGCTCATAAGAGTCAAGGATAGAAGTGATCTTAAACTTCCACAAGGTGTAATTAGTACCATCGAGTTTACCTTATGTGAAGGCTGGTGATCGAATCCGCAATGTTTGCAGAACTTCCATCATTATTGCTCCGGTTTGTGTTTTGCATGCTCCTGCTGATGAAACACACCGCTGACATCTTCTCTTTATAAGTCGTTCGTAAACTTTCGAGACATTGCGATTCTCAAAACCTCCCAATCTCTGATACCATGTTAGAAAATAATGATCAAGACTAATAACGAAGCGGAATTGAATTGTCAGGTAGTGTAGTGAGAGGCAACACACGCAAACAGAAATGTACACAGATAGAAAGACAGAGAAATCAAAATCTCTAATCACAAGAAGCAATGTATATACAACGATGATACTGTCCACCCGTGCGCTCCCACTGTGGAGCTTCAATGACGATACATACTGACTCTAGATGGTCTTTATAGTATGCATAACCGTGATTTTACTTCAATAACCGGCCTGCCCAATCCTTTGATTTTGGCAAGATTTCCGGGACAGCACGATGCTATGTTTTAGACGTAACCGTCAAGATCATATGTCATTTCGGAACATCCCAAATTACGCAATTACTCGATTGAGTAAACCACCCAATCGAACACCCACCGGACTCGACCTCCGGTCTCGATCTCCGAAGTTCCGGACTAGACCTCTGTAGTTCCACACAAACCATTGTAAGTCAGGATTGGACACCCACTGGACTGGCCACCGAACAAATCTGGACTACAGAACCCATCACTCTAGTTCCGAACAGGTTGACATCTTAACTGGTCATCATAATTCCGGACAAGTTGACAATTGAGTTGTCATACCTCCGGACTTCCTCCGAGACTCAAGACACATTACCGTAATTCCGGATTAGTTGACTACCAAACTATCATACATCCAGAATCTTGGACAAACCACCGTAATTCCGGATTGGTTGACTATAGGACTATTATACCTCCGAAATTCCGTTGTGATTAAAGTATATGCCCTGTCTAGCCTTCTGACTAGACTCACATAGATCATCTTGAACTTTTGTTGGTCTCAAGTAGACCTCATCACAAATGTCCAGACTCTCATAATGGCTTTTCCTCATATTGGGGGTTGTACAACTTAGAGTACCATGGATCATTTGCGGTCATATGCGGGTGGAGTATTGAGTATATCTAACATAGTACATATGGGTGAAGCAATCATATCACTTTGTAAGCTCCTATATTTGTTGACTTACAAAAAGAAACACAAAAAAGATAAAATCAAAAATTGATCAATGGATTGCATCGAACGAACAAGATTAAGATAAAGTACAAAAGAATTTTCTTTTTAACAATGACCAAAGTTCAGAAATGAAAATGAAAGAAAGTTCAATTATGAAAACAAATGTTCTTTATTAAATCCATAGCAATAATCATTTAAAATAAATATAGCATAAATTTCAAAGATTGTATCTTTAACTTATATAACTAACAAAACAAGGAGTATTGGATTTTAAACTCTCTCACGCATACCTTGGTAAGCTATGGACATTTATTTACATCATTGATGCCCTCGAGTAGGAAGTCTAAGAGTGACCTCATATGAGGACTTCGAAAAAAAACATGAATTAAGTTTCTATGACTTCCGAAAACAAGGGATCCCTTATTGCCAATCATGGATGAAAAAAAGTTTCTCGATGCTTCCAAAAGGTTTTTTTTTTAGAGATTATATTAGTCATATAAGGGAAGATCCATTTTTTATCATCATGTATGAGGAAGAGATCCTAGAAGCTTCTATAGGACTAAAAATAGAGGAAACGTTAGCGATGTAAGGAGAGGAAGATCACATACATCATGCTTAAGTGTGCATACAAAAACACAAGTGAAGATAGGATATCTTGAAGTTGTTTCTAGAACATAATGAGAGCTCATATACAAGAAAAACCTTAGATATGGTGATCAAACGATGATAGTACTCTAGGTGGATGATAAATAGAGCACGATGGCTCTATATTATAACTGACCTATGAAAAAGAAATCCTCTATCCTAGAACTATGGATGACACTAGGACCATGTTGCAACCTTAGATTTAGGTGTGAGTTCTTAACGCTCACCATAGTACATTTAAATCGTCGATTTTTAAATAAAAAACGTTTTTTAAATTGTGAAAACGTTCTAAACGATTTTTTACGATTTTTATTTAGGTTTTTTTTTTTTTTTAATCGAGTTCAAAAAATTACCTTTATTTAAAATGCATTTGAAAACTGTTGAAACTAGCATGGTGATTATAGACTATTAAGTGATTTTATATGTCATTCATGTCATGTATATCAAAAAAGTGTTAAATATGCATTGGTACATAGGTTTTTGTTTTACAAAAAATAAAAATCTCGCATAGTGAATAGAAACCACGATTTTTTTTTTGGATTTTATAAACCTCTACGATTTAAACGATTTAAATCCCGATTTAAATCTTGTTTTTAAACCTCTTCTTGTACTATGACGCTCACCAAAACATTAAAAATAAATGCTCAATGTGGATGTCATTAAAGTAAGCGAAAACAAGTGTTGTTCCTCCGGATGAAGTCTGCATGATCTCATCCATTAAGCAAGACATACAACATAAGATCTCTAGGTGAACATATATGACATCACTTTCCCTACATTCTCAAAGTGCAGCAAATTGAAGCAAAACCATGAATTAAGACCTTCAAATTTCCTGCTATGCTTGTCTTAGGCATCCATTTATATGGGTCACATGATCTATCCTCTAAGAGCGAGAAAATCCTTACTTACAAAAGTTTCCTCCCATTTTTTGGCCTATCAATCATCCAAATGCCATGTTCGAAACCTTTGACTTTGAGACGGTTTCGACATGAAGATCTATGATCTTAAAGGCATCACCACTTGGCAACCTCAATCGCACAAAAAAAGGTCCCTTATTATCATTTACTAAAAAAAGAAACATTTTTTATCATTCAATAGACTGCCAGCAAATGAAATATGTTGATGAAAAGGTCTCGCCGCAACTTTACCATCAAAAATTGCACGCTTTAGTGCTGTTCTTGCTGCAATGCTTTTGACTCAATGCTCAAACACATAAGCAACAACCCGATGCTCATGGTGAGAGCAAGATTATTCAAGTAAGTGGGGAAATGCATATAAATTTACGCGTGTGAGATGAAGAACTAGTTTATTAGCTCATCACCCACTCAGTCTTTTGGGGAAGAGTTTTGACTTCGTGAGGTGGACTGCAAGTGAGGCTTGGTGCTCTATTGCTAAATAGGCCTCTAGAAACGTTCGAGATCAATTCTCTGGAATTATAATGCTTGTTTCGTTGGTTACCTTGATCATTTCCTCATGTACTCCAACATGAGTGTACGAATTGAAGTACGCGGCATCTATCTCTGCGTAGTTGTTAGAAACAACACTTTCACAGGCAGTTGCACGAGGTGGAGATGAGACCACTCCAGCAGCAGAAATGTGACCACCAAGTCCCCAATAGTCGCTCCGAGGGAACTTTCGCCTTCCTCCCTTTGCTTTCAAGCCCCTTTCAGAACCGAACCCAACAGAGAGCTCTGCCGGAGAACCCAGCATGGTCTTCTGAGAAAAGTAAACAATTCTAAAATTCAGTGTTCCTAGTGCCCATGTTTGCGCCGCATCCGAGCCACGTGAGCTACTCCTCACTGCTTTCTGCGCCAAAATAGTGAACTCATTTTCGTGCCTGGGCTTCTTCGCGGGGGTTGAAAGTTCACGCGGGATGATCACTTGTTTGAACACATTATTGTTCGAATTTCTCTGCAAGGAAAGAAAGAACGAGCACGACACAGAAAAGGTGGAAGATTGAGACGGAGCGTTTTTTTTCCACCGCCGTTTGTGTCTCCTTTGGTTGTTTATTCAATCAATCAAGAAGCGTGAAACGAACCTAAAATGCCGAGGTTCACCAGACTTAGCTATGAGAGGCTACGTTAGTAAGCAGAAGTTTCAACATCGCCATAATTTTCACATTTCAGGGAAAAGAAGCCCTCTAAAACCGCAAGGAGACGAACACATATTGTTACTCCATTGGGTGAAATGAATGTAGGAATTGGATAGTGCAAGGTCTTTGGTGGGGAGCATGCGTCTTATGACGTTCACCACTTCTTGGAGAGTACAAGAATTTGAAATGTCCAATGAGTGGGACTTGAATCTAGGCACTCTACACCATGGCATTCAAGGCATACCATTACACCACACTTCTTTGGACTCAATACTATCTTTTGCATAAGCATAGGAACCATGAGGTTCTTGAAAGTTCTGCTCATGGATTAAACTACATATACTCTTGCAAGACAAGCTACCTAATTTCTAGGAATAAAATATACTTACTTCCACTGCAAAACTACTCTTTTACTTTTTTCTACCTCTTGTGAGGGAGAGGGCATGAAGTGAAATCTCTTCCACTTCTCTTTCCCTTAAAAGACATATTAAAGAATAAAAAACTCTCATGTGGAGTGAGTATTCATTCCCTATGGGTCTAGAAAGATCCATACTTGTAGTGTAGTCCTCCTTGAAGTTAATGACCACTTTGTGAGAGTGAGAGTATGTATCCACCCATCCAACTCCACCCTATATAAATACCTCTAGCCCAAGGGATCTAAGCCTGCCATGTGTCCAAGTCACATGGTTTCCCAAGAAGGGTTCGTCACATGGGTTTCTAAGTCAAGCAATCACATGGGATCACTTGAAAATAGCATGGCTTCTTAAGAGAGGAGCTCTAGATTTGCATGTACATCCTCAAGGGGTCTTGAAAGTTGAATTATTCAATTAATAGAGCTCCACACCTTAGGATAAAAATCCTAAGTTCAAACCATTCAATTCCCAAGGGCTCTCCAAAAGTTTCCAAAGGGTTTCTCTAGAAAACACTCCAAGGGTTTTAACCTTTGAAACCAATGTAATTAACCCTGATTATACAACATTCTTCCCCCTTTAACATTTTCATCCTCAAGAATGTGTATAGGTATATGATATGTGAAATATATTGAGATGTCCATGCTCCACCCTTTTGTATTCACATGCACTTTATCCCACATGCAAGGGACCTCTTACAAGCTCTCATGTACTCTCATGCATGTTTCATTTATCCCATATAGGATGTACTTTGCCTACTACTTCATATAAGGAGGACCTCACTTCATCTCTTCACATTCATTCATGCACTATCATGAGGCTCTCTCCTTGAGGTGTGAGCTTCATGCTTCTTTTGTAAGTTTCTCATTTCTAATCTTATCCATTTCTATTTCATTTCAACATCATGTTATACATTGTGTATCTTGATTCACCATAGTTTTCAATTCATGTTATTAGTATTAGACCATGTTTCTTCATATGGTATTAAAGCATAGGTAATTCATTTTTATTTTCTAGAATTTCCTTGTGTTTATCTTCATTTTTTAGTATGTATTAGACTCTTATTCCCTCCCTCCCTCGTACATTTGTAATAAGAGTGCTTTTAAGCACTATTCCCACATGTCATTAAGCATGATTAGTATCATCATTATGATAAGTCAATCATAATATTTTCTTGTTCCCTCCCTCTCTCTTTTGAAACTGCTTTTAAGCTTTGTATTACTCGCTCTCTAATGATCTTCACACTCCCATGTTTTTTTTAATTGCATGGGTAGAAATTTATGATGTGGAATCATTGAGAAATTTTGTCCATGGTTCCATGTTCCCTTGTTCACTATGCACCACTTTGCTTGTGAGCATGATCGATAGTTATTGTTGAGGGTAACAAAGGCATCTACACCTGTCAAATGGAATAGTAGCATGTTGCACACCTCCATTCCCATCCAATCATATGTGTCTCAGCCTTTTCACTTGAAGATAGAGCTCAGTCCTAGGAACACCTAATATTTGTCATTGTCATTATGCCTTTTTGTCAAAAGCAGTAGAATGTCCTATTTAGAAACAAGGAGAACATCCCTGTTAGAAGTGGAGAGGGAGTGAAGGAGCCCATGCTTACACAACCACCTTGATTGTTTTGGTGCCATAGTGACAATAGCCAATGATTTTTTGGTGATATCAATTGTAACACTATGGGGCTAACAGCTAAAAAACTTGTGTACCACCACCATCAGAATGTTTTGCCAATTGAGGAGAATATAATGAATCTTCTCAAGGTTAATTCAGCTCTCATTAAGAAGGTTTCTATACTCAGAGTGTCTCATATCTCCACCATTACAAACGTTAATGAGCTTTCCCAGTAGCTATAGGCCAAGGTCCCTACCATGGATGCTCTTCAAAAGTAGAAAGAGGAGCTCACAAAAGAATTTCTGACAGCTCGAGAGGGTATACGATGAGGTGAAAGAAGTCATTTGAAGCTAAGAAAAGGGAATTAGAAAGAAATTTTGAGTCCATCAATCAGGTCATGGAGAAACAAGGAAGCTAGTAAAAGGGCTCATCGCAATATGATGAGCAACAAGATCGAGCTCATTCAGTAATAGAGAGAGATAGATGAGCATTCAACTAACATAATTGATGATGTCATAAGGTATAGGAGAATAATTCTTTTGTGTGCATGGAATTTGAGAGAAAAAGAGGGAGAAATTGGAGCATAAAGGTGCATCCTATCAAGCTTGGCTAGTTACTTAGGTTGAAGCAAAGAAATGCCAACAAGATGGCAGGTTTCTATTTCGCTTGTAAAAGCATATAGAGATCTCATATGACATAAGCGATGGTGAATGGAATCAAAATCAATGATCTTTGTTGAGAAAACTAAGTGGGAAGGCCATATCATGGTATAACTTGAATGGCATACATTTGATTTCTCATGGATATGTTTGCAATTTCTCTTTAAGGAAAACACATTCAATGGTCCTATATAGTGATAATGCATATATAAAATGGTTCATCCACGTTTTGTATCTTCATTACTCTATAAACCTTGTATGGTATCAGACGTTGCCATCAAAATAGATGGTAAGATCGTACCTCTTAGTCATTGACTATGTGACACTCACAAAGCTATAAATTTTATATTGCCCTACATACACTTTGCATATCACTTAGCTATACAAAAGAGAGTTCAAAGTCTACACACACAAGGCAAGAGTCTAATGGCTTGTACATAATTGGAAGCCACTCAAGGATCTATCAGTGAATCAAAGGAAGGTGATGGTTCTCAAGGCTTCTACACCAACAACAAGAAGGAATATGATTCAAACAAAAATCACATCAATGGATCCAAAGAAAGATACATCACCAAAGAGAAAAAGGGCAATACATGCACTAATCACCCCATGATCTCAACCTTATATGTCTAGGGATCCTATATGTCCCTAGATTCCCATCACCATGGATCCCATATGTCCATGGAACCAATACCACATGGATACCATATATCCATGAAAGCCAGGATGTCATATCTCCCACACTTGGATGTCACATGTCCAAGCTATGTCCAAGGATCCTATATGTCCTTATATCTAAGAAGGACTAAGTGATGCCATATGTCACTAGCTTTCTACATTTACAAACAAAACAGACATCACATGGGAGGGGGGGAGGGTGTTGAGACTTCCATGATCTACCCTTTTGTATTCACATGCATCCACTTTATCCCAATGCAAGGGACCTCTCACAAGCTCTCATGTAGTCTCATGCAAGTTCCATTTATCCCACATAAGATGTACTTTCCCCTCTACTCTATATAAGAAGGACCTCATTTCAGCACTTCTCACTCACACATGCACTACCATAAGGCTCCGTCCTTGAGGTGCAAACTTCATGTTTCTTTGTAAGTTTATCATTTCCAATCTAGCTTGTTTCTATTTCATTTCAAAATCATATTATATCTTGTGTAATTTGATCTACCATAGTGTTTTTGTTTTGTGTTATTAGTTGTAGACTATGTTTCTCAACAGAGTATTCCCTCGTGCACCATGATCAATCTCGTCGATCATGGACTCACTCTCAAAGATTTGCCTGGCTTCTAAGTTAAAGTTGGAAAAGATGGAAATCTTTTGTTCATGGAACTTAATCATTCACAAGTGATGATTTCTTTTGTCCCATCCTTCCATTTAAATAGGAACTCTTTGTATAAATGATTTCTAGTATTTTTATCTCGAGTGCATGGTCTTTTCTTTGGTTCATGAGAGATGTTTTGAGGTGAGATAGGGAAATGTATTTTTGTTGGGTACAGTTCTGAAAGCAAAGGCTATTGTGTGTATCATCCACAAATGAAATGCCTTTTGGTTAGTCATGATGTTGTTTTTGTGGAAGATGCAATTCAACCATTACTTTCATGTACTAAGGAGACATCATTTAGCTCCAAAGATGTGTATGACACTTTGCTTCCTCTTTTGATAGGTGGACAATCTAATGCTAGTCCAAATGAGGCAATTTCTCAACCTTTGCAGGTTCCACATGATGATGTAGGTCATTCCATCTTTTATGTAGATTTACATGATGCACTTGTTGATGAGAGTTTGATATAGAGGAGGTAAAAACTATGCCTAAATGGCTAGTTTAGACTTTGCGAGATAGCAAACTAGATGCACCTCTTTCATATCATACTCGTTTAGGCTCTCATAGTGCTTCTTTTGCATGAAGTTGCTATGTTAATGCTACATCTAGTCTTTGTGATGAGAATGAGCCTACTTTGTTTGATGAAGCACAAAATTCAAAAAAATAGATGGCTAATATGCAATCAAAATTTGACTCTATTATGAAAAATGGTACATGGTCTTTATGTGACTTGCCTCTTGGCAAGAAGGCCATCGGCACTAAGTGGTTATACAAGGTGAAGCATAAGCCTGGTGGAACAATTAACAGGTATAATGCTAGGCTTGTTGCAAAGGGTTATGCTCAAGAAAGAGGCATTTATTTTGATGAGAGCTTTGCTCCTATATGTCGAATGACTACTGGTCATAGCATCTTTGCACTTGTAGGTCGTCATGGTTGCAGCATACAGTAGTTGGACATTAAAACTGCATTTCCAAATGATGACTTGCATGAAGAAGTGTATGTTTTCAGCCCCTTGTTTTTGTGTACAAAAGGCATGAAAACAAAGTGTGCAGGTTGAAAAAGGCATCATATGGTTTGAAGCAAGCACCATGTGCTTGATATGAAAAGATACATGCCTACCTGATTGCAATTAGCTTTATCTAGATATTTACTAGTCTTGAGAAAATCTTTGATATCATCATACCACCCTTGTGCTTTAACTCTGAATAGTTCAACATTAGGGAACTCATCCTCCACTCCAATGGCTTGATTCTTCAAAGAACTTGGAGAAGCTTGTAGGAGGTAGAAAAACGACTTGCAAAGCGACAAAGTTTGGTCTAGCCAACCGTCACAAGACCAACCCTTGAGCTTATGGAGACTCAAACAAACCTTATAGCCATGCGATAAGTGCAATAAAATGCACTATGTACTTTGGAGCATCAAGAAGAAAGAGTCGACACAAAACAAATAGGTTTGTGCATTGACTAGCTCAAAAAACTTATTATTTTTGGACGAAACAATCAACTTCAAATGCCGATAGCAACTAGCGTGATTACAATTAGAAACAATCCTTTTGGAGGAGTGATACACATATGGTTGAGTGTATAGAATGCACAAGATTACAAGAAATAAGCAAAATATGCTTTTGTATGAACTAGACACTCAACAATGATACCTTCTATTTTTCAGGAATGCATAGAGATAGACCCCGAGACAAAAAAACTAAGATTTGTCTCAATGTACCAAAGCAAATTCTTTGAAAGTTTTTATAAATAAATTAGATATTAATATCTTTCCAATGAGTTCTCTCTCATCCAATTTAGAGCTTTGTAGAGAGAGTAGCACCCTCTGCAAGAATACTATTGTTGAAGAAGTTGATGCAGAAAAATGAAGGAGCAAGACAATGATGGTTGCAAGTGTATGTATATTGCTTCCATGTAACATAAAAGTGATTTGAAGTCTTTATATAGACTCTTGAAGTGCTCCAAGACTTCTACAAGTGGATTTTGAATCCAAATGAAGGCAGGATTAGTTGTTGGTGGGAATCAATTTACTTTCCTACAATCTAGGAAAAGTGAAGATCTAGTTTGATCTACTTTTAGGTGATTGATTGATTCATTGATTGCAACTCAACCACCTCAAATTCATGGAAGTTTAGATCCCTTTTTATCCTTTTACATGTTTAAAGCTCTAGGCTTTTACAATGGTAAAATATCCATAAAAAATCTTTAAAAAAAATACAATGAACGAGCATAAGTAAAGAAACACTTCAATTTGGCATAATCCAAACCATAGCCTTTTTTATGTAGATCAAATCCACCTCAAGCATAGTGTAAGCTTGATGTTCCAACAGCCCCCCCTCAAGCTAAAGTATGCTTGAGTCTTCATTCTCTAATAGGTTGAGTATCTGCCATTGGTTCAAATATGCAAAGCTTTATTCCATCAAGTGCCTTCATCATCATATCTGTTACTTGCTTTTCAGTTGGAACAAAAGAAATTTCAATCTCCTTTGCCATGATCTTCTCCATGATGACTGGTAATGAACCTCTATGTGTTTGGTTCTTGCATGGAAAATAGGGTTTGTTGTTAGATGCATGGAACTTACATTTTCTCCAAATATGTGAGGTTTGGAAATCACAAGTCCCAAATCTATATACAATGCTTTTAACCATATTTCCTCTTGAGTTGCTATGGTCAAACCTCTATACTCTGCTTTAGTTGAGGACAAAGCAACTGTTGGTTGCTTCTTGGAACTCCATGACACTAGCTTTGAACTTGCAAATGCTAAGTAACCAAAGGTACTTCTTCTATCATCCTTAGCTCCTGCCCGATCTACATCTGAATAGATTTTGATATCCAAATCTGAAGAGTAAGAATAGAATATACCTTCATTGATTGTACCTTTGAGATACTTAAGTACTCTCTTATCTGCATCCATGTGTGGTCTTCTTGGCGAGTGCATGAATTCACTAAGCACTCCTATACTATATGAGATGTCTGCTTTTGTATGAGTAGCATATATCAAGCTATCTACCAAGCTTTGATATTCTTTAATGTCTTAAATTTTCTTACCTTCATAAACACTAAGTTTATGATTCATCTCCAAAGGTGTACCTATAGGTTAGTGTTCTCCATTTTGAACTTAAGAAGTAGATCCTGAATGTATCTCCTTTGAGTCAAATACGTTCCTTCATCTTTGTATATCACCTGCATACCTAGGAAATATGCGAGCTCACCTAAGTCACTGATTTTGAACTCCTTTTGCATGTGTCTCTTGATCCATTGAATGCCATTCAGATCATCAACTATCACAATAATATCATGCACATATACATATAGATAGATAACCTCATTGTGATCCCTTTTGATGAATAGAGAAGGATCGAGTTATTAGGTCTGAACCCTTGATCTTGAAGGTATGTAACCAACGTATAATTCTAAGCTCTAAGAGCTTGTTTCAATCCATACAATGCTTTCTTAAGTCTACAAACATAAGATGCATGATTAGGGTTTTTGAAACGTAGAGGTTGTGACATGTATACCTCTTCACTTATCCAACCATTTAGAAATGCATTTTTTACATCAAGTTGGAAGAGTCTCCAATTTCTTGCAGCAGCTACACTTATCAATGTTCTGATTGTAGTCATCTTTGCAACTGATGAGAATTTTTCCTCATAGTCTATACCATGCGTTTGTGAGCATCATTTGACAACTATTCTTGCCTTGTACATGCAAACTGATCCATTTGAGTTTCTTTTGACTTTATACGCCCATATGTAACCAATCACCTTTTGATTAGATGACATTGGAACTAAATCGCAAGTGTCCATCTCCTTCAATGCATCTATTTCTTCTTTCATGACCTTTTCCCAAATAGGGTTTCCCTTTGCCTCCTCATAGGTTGAGGGTTCCTGTGAAATTGAGACTTTTGCCAAGTAGATTGAATGCTTTGTAAAAAATTTGGAATCATATCCATACCTTTCGGGTTGTTTCTTCTCTCTTGTTGATCTTCTAGGTGCTTGCTTGGAGCATTCTCCACACTCCTGCATCTTTGCTTTGCCTCTTGACTTCCATAGTTAATCTTTTTCCCTTTCATCTTGCTCATCATCTGTATCACTTCTTGGATCCTGGACCTGTGTATCATGCTTGCTTCCTAATGGATGAGAATCAAAATGAAGATCATATGGTAGAGTTACCTTTTGTTTGTCTTCATCATACCAAGATTTGTGTTCTTCAAACACAACATCTCTACCTGTAGTGAATTGCTTGGTTGAAGGATTATAGAACTTGTAACCCATCTGAGTTGAGTCATAGCCAATAAACACTACCTTTTTTGCCCTTTCATCTAGCTTAACTCTTATTTGTGATGGTACATGAACATAAGCTAAACAAACAAACACCTTGTAATGTCCAATACTAGGTTTTCTTCCATGCCATGCTTCATAAGGAGTCATACCTTGAAGCGATTTGAATGTTAGTCTATTGACAAGGTACACAACATTTGAAATAGCCTCTGCCCATAGATAATGTGGCAACCTCTTCTCTTCAAACATTTTTTGGATGATCCAACGAATGTCTTGTCTCTTCTCTCTGCAATTCCATTTAGTTGAGGAGAGTACCTAGTAGACACTTCCCTTTTGATACATTTGTCCTACAAGAACTCATCAAACTCTTTGGAGAAGTATTCTCCCCCTCCATCAGATCTGAGCTTCTCGAGTGATCTACCTATATGATTATCCACATGTGCTAGATGCTTTTTGAAACAACCAAACACTTCATTCTTACTCTTGATAAAGTATAGAATAGTCCATCTACTATGGTCATCAATAAATGAGACAATACCTTGATCCTTCCAATGAGGTTCTTGACTTGGTCCCCATACACCTGTATGTACTAAGTCCAATAAGTTGTTGTGGATGTAGCCTTTGTGGTTGAATGGTTGTCTTTGTGCCTTTCCAATCTGACATGCATCACAACTGTTGATCATGTGTTGCTTTGATATGCTTGGCAGTCCAAGAACACTTTGATCCTTGCATATGTCCTTCAAGGTTCTTTCATTCACATGAGTAAGTCTCTTATGCCACACTTCAAGCTCAGTTAGGGTTTGAGACCCAAAAGTGAATAGAGCTATGTTACTAGTTTCTCCTACTTCAAAAGTAAAGAGCCTACCATGCTTTTCACCTCTAGCTATCTTCTTAAAGCCTTGACATGGATCTTCCACAAAAGCCCCATGTTGGGGTGAACCTAACTTGCAAGCCTTTTTCAACTATTTGATCTACACTTATTAGGTTTTTAGTGATAATGGGTACATAGAGAAACTTCCTCAAAATGTTTGTCCTGCCATTGGAAGCTTTAACATTACCAATCTTCTCCACATTGTGCTTTGTGTCATCTTCTGTTTGAACTTCATCTCTATGCTTTGGACTTTCCAAATCAGATAGAAGATCAATGTTGCCTCCAACATGATTTGAACATGCTAAATTTGTGTAGAAAAAATGGTCATCTTCTTTACCTTCTTTGTGGCTTAGATTAAGTAGAAGCAATGAGTCTTCATGTGCTTGATCTTCTGAATAATTGTTGAAGTCCTTTCTATTATGGCCTCTATTGTTATTGTTGAATTTGTGTCCACCTCTGCCTCTATTGCTGCCATATCCACTTCTTCCACTGCCTTTTTGGATCTTCCCATTGAACCAACAATTCTGAGTGGTGTGGTTGGTCTTATCACAGACGACACAAGGTTGAACATTCTGATCTTTGGCTTTGTCATGCTTTGGTCCTTTCTTCTTCTATTTCTACTTGCTCTTGCTTGTGAAGTTGGCTTGGGAAGTCTCCTCGTCATCTTCTTTCTTCTTCTTGCCTTTCAACTTCTTGTCCTTCTTATTTGCATATAGAGCACTAGTTGAATTACTATGATAGGAGTTACCTTCCTTTATGTTATTGTTGGCCTCTTGATTGAAGAGTTGTCCAAGAAAGATGTTGAAGTTTGGAGTTTGCACATCGATGATGAGATCATAAGCCATGGTGAAGGATTGCCATTGCTTATCAACTTCAAATCTCATTGAGAATTTTCTTCATGATAGCATCTTCTGCAAAAGAGGCAAAGAAAAAAGAGGCTGGATGGTTGTTGCAAAAGCCTCTACACTAAAAACAGAGTCTGCTAATCTAGTGCAGAATGAAGAATGGGCATTTACTATTGTTTGCAGTTTTGACCCATCTTCTTCTGAACAGTGTATGTATGTAGTAGACTCAATTGTTTGGTACTTTGATAGTGGGGCAACTAAACATATTATCTCGCAACACAGTTTCTTTGCTTCACTCGAGCCTTCCCCTACAAGGAATACTATCACAGTATCTTGTCATGGGAGTTGGTAAGATCATTCTGACTACTATTGGTGGTAGTTCTTTTACATTGTTAGATGCTTTATTTGTGCTAGGGATCAAGAAGATTTTTTTTATCAGTTTCAGCTGTAGCCAAGATTGGCTTGGTTGTGAAATTTGTTGATGACAAATGTACGGTTCATGATCTGTCAAATGGCAACATGATTATTGCTTTTGTGCAGTACATGATTCTCAGGTTATGTCAAATGCAAAGCGCTGGCATGCACGCTTTGGTCATCTAAATTCTACTAGTTTGCTATAGCTCTAGAAATCTGAAATGGTGTCCTCTCTGCCCAAACTTGAGGCACCTGGTAAACATGTTTGTGAAGGTTGTATTTTGGGCAAAATACAGGGTTCCTTCTTCCCAAAAGATGGTTCAGTTAGAGCTATTGAGAAATTGATGCTTGTTCATAGTGATGTCTGTGGTCCTATGTAGGCACCCGCTTTTGGAAACTATCTTTACTTTGTGACTTTCATCAATGATTTTTCCAAGAATGCATGGGTATATCCATTGAAAGCAAAGTCTGAAGTGTTTATGTGCTTCAAACAGTTTCTGGGTTTGGCTGAAAATATGTCAACATGTAAAATGGGAACCCTCCCTTCTGGTTGAGGGGGGGAATATATGTTCTCTATTTTTAATGTATTTCTGGTTGAATGTGGGATAAAACATCACTGTACAGTGTCATATACATCTCAAGAGAGTGGAGTTGCTGAATGAAAGAATAGGACACTCACAGAGATGGCGAGGTGTATGGTCAACTATCAGGCTTTACCACATAGTTTCTGGCTTGAGGCTATCATGTGTGCAACATATGTACTTAATAGGTGTCCCACTAAAGCATTGCAATCTATCACTCCATATGAGGCTTGGCATGGTCACAAACCATCTGTTGCTCACCGTATTTTTGGTTGTTTGGCTTATGCATTAGTACGTGAACAACAACATAGGAAATTGGATGATAAAGCAGTGAAATGTATTTTTGTTGGGTATAGTTCTGAAAGTAAAGGCTATCGTCTGTATCATCCACATGCTAAACACATTTTGGTTAGCCGTGATGTTGTTTTTGTGAAAGATGCTATTCAGCCATTACTTTCATGCACTAAGGAGAAATCTGTTAGCTCCAAAGACATGTATGATACTTTGCTACGTCTTTTTACAGGTGGACAGTCTAGTGCTAGTCCTAATGAGGCAACTTCATAACCTTTACATTTTTCATGTGATGATGCAGATCATTCCATTTCTGATGGAGATTTGCATGATGCGCTTGTTGATGAGAGAGTTGATATTGAGGAGGCAAAACTATACCAAAAGGGTTGGTGCAGACTTTGCATGATAGCAAATTAGATGCACCTATGTCATATCATACTCGTTCAGGCTCTCATAGTGCCTCTTTTACATCAGATTGCTATGCTATGGCTGCCTCTAGCCTCTGTGATGAGAATGAGCCTATTTCGTTTGATGAAGCACAAAATTCAGAAAATTGGATGGTTGCTATGCAATCTGAATATGATGCTATAATCAAGAATGGTACCTGGTCTTTGTGTGACTTGACCCCTGGCAAGGAGTCCATTGGCACTAAGTGGGTATACAAGCTTAAGCATAAGCCTAATGGAACAATTGACAAGTATAAAGCTAGGATTGTTGCAAAGGGTTATGCTCATGAAAGAGGCATTGATTTTGATGAAACCTTTGCTCCTACTTGCCAAATGACTTCTGTTCGTAGCATCTGTAGCCCATCACGATTGGAATGTACATCAGTTGGACATTAAAACTGCATTTCTGAATGGTGACTTGCACAAAGAAGTATACATTTCTCAGTTGTGGCTTTGTGCAGAAAGAGCATGAAAACCAAGTGTGCATATTGAAAAAGGCATTATATGGTTTGATGCAAGCACCACGTGCTTGGTATGAAAAGATACATGCCTATCTGATTGTACATGGTTTTGAGAACAATCCAAATGAGAGCACCTTATATGTTAAGCATGCTAATGATGTGCTTCTGATCATTGTTGTGTATGTCGATGACATGCTGCTCACTGGTCCTCATGAGAAGCATATTGCTGATTTTAAGGTTGATGTGCATGCCTCATTTGAGATGTCTGATTTGGGGCATTTGCATCATTATTTGGGCATTTAGTTTATGCAAGTTGATGGCAAAATAGCTTTGTGTCAGACGAAATATATTGACATATTATTACAACATTGTGGACTTGAAGACTATACACCTATTTCCACTCCTATGGAGACAGGCTTATGATTGAGTCTTCATGAAGTTGGAGATGCATTTGATGCTGTTCTCTATCAACACGTTGTTGGATGTTTGATTTAATTATGCATTACTCGACCAGATATTCAGTTTGCTATCTCACAAATGAGCAGCTTTATGCATTGCCGAGGTGTCACGTGTTGGTAGGCAGTTAAGCACATCTTTTGCTACTTGAGTGGTACCCAACTACTTGGATTGTTTTATCGCAAGGGACTATCGCCAGATTTACATGCTTTTTCTAACTCTAGGGTTGGTTTCGATAACACTCATGTGTCCACCAGTGGTTTTTGCTTCATGCTTGGTAGCTCATGCATATCTTGGATAGGAGGTTTTTTCCTCCGGCTTGTATATACGACTATTGCCCTAACGGGTTACTTATCTTTTGTACATTTTAGTGGTAATAGATTCTGTATTCTGTGTTGTACTCCAACTTTCTTCTTCTTCCTTGTGTTGTTCGTGTGCTTCCGCAGACCTCAAACACCAACAGTTTGGTCCAATCAACCAACACAAGGCCAGCCCTTGAGCTTATGGAGACTCAAATAGACCTTATAGGCATGTCATAAGTGCAATAATATGCACTATCTACTTTGGAGCATCAAGGAGAAAGAGTCGATACAAAACAGCTAGCTTTGGGCATTGAGTAGCTCAAAAAACTTACTATCTTTGGATGAGACAATCAACTTCAAATGCTCATAGCGACCATCGTGATTACAATTAGGAAAAATCCTTTTGGATGAGTGATAAAAATAGGTTTGAGTGTATAGAATGCACAAGAGTACAAGAAATAAGCAAAATATGCTTTTGGAATGAACCAGACACTCAACGATCATATCTCCTATTTTTCAGGAATGCACAAATATAGACCCTGAGACAGAAAAACTGAGATTTCTCTTAATCTACTGAGCCAAATGCTTTGAAAAGTTAAAGACATAAAGTAGACAATAATAACATTCCAATGAGTCCTCTGAGCTCTATAGAGAGAGCAAACAACCATTGCAAAGCTTACTATTTGTTGAAGAATATGATGGAGAAAAATGAAGGAGCAAGACAATGATGGCCACAAGTGTATGTATATTGCTTCCATGTAATGTACAAGTGATTTCAAGTCTTTATATAGAATTTTGAAGTGCTCCATGACTTCTACAAGTGTATTTTGAATTCAAATGAAGGCGGGATTAGTTGTTGGAGGGAATCAATTTACTTTCCTACAATCTAGGAAAAGTGAAAATCTAGTTTGATCTACTTTTAGGTGATTGATTGATTCATTGATTTCAACTCAACCACCTCAAATTCGTGGAAGTTTAGCTCTCGTTTTCTCCTTTTACATGTGTAAAGCTCTAGGCTTTTACAATGGTAAAAGATCCATAAAAAATCTTAAAAAAAACAATAAATGAGCATAAGTAAAAGAACGTTTCAATGGATATTTTGGCATAATCCAAACCACAGCCTTTTTGATGTAGATCAAATCCACCTCAAGCATAGTGTAACCTTGATGTTCCAACAATTCTTTAGGCTAATCTGAGATAGATGATCAACCGTAACATTTTCCTTTCTTGATCAATGCACTATAGTGAAATCAATTTGTTAAAATAACAAAAGCCATATCGATTGACTGTCGGTTGCTTGTGTCTTGTTTAATAGATACCTTAATGGTTCATGATAAGTAATTATGATGAATTTTACCCCTAGCATGTAACGATAGAATTTTTGGACAACAAGTACTGTTGCCAAGTCCTCCTTGTTGATGATACTGTAGTTCTTCTATGCCTTAGTCAGAATATGAATTGCATACTGAATGGGTCTAACCAACTTATACTCCTCACTGTGGTATGTGAGAACTACTCCCATTGCATAGACACTTGCATTTACATGGATATGGAAAACCTTAGACCAATCAAGTGTGATAAGGATTGATGCATCCATCAGCTTTGCCCTCAGTGCATGATAAGCCATTTCCTCTTCTTTATCCCATTTGAATGGGACTTCTTTACCTCTTACCCTAGTGAGTGGTATAGCTATGTATGCATACATCTTAATGAATCTACTATAGTAACCACTATGTCCCAAACAACTTTGAATTCCTTTTGGTGTCCTAGGCCTAGCTAGCTTTGATATGGCTATGATTTTATCCAGGTCAAGGGTCATACCTTTTACAGACACTACATGTCTAAGGAGGGTACCTTATGTCACTAGAAAGTGACACTTATTAGGATACAACTTCAGATTTGTTTTCCTACATCTATTGAAGACTTGGATCAAATGATCATCAAAGCAATCCATAGGAGTGCTCATGCAAGTACCAAAGAAGGATGAGAAATCATTTATGAAAATCCGAAGAGCCTAAAAAAGAAAAGGTCCAAAAACAAGGTTCAATATTCTATTGGAAGTGGTTGGGGCATTTCCAAGTCCATAAGGCATCTTAACATAAATATATGTCCACCATGGTGTGATAGAACCTGTCTTTTCCTTATATCCACTAGATCCATCCATGAAACTATAGAGTGTATTTCCAACCACTTCTTCTATAGCTTTTTCTACAAAGGGCATAGGGAACCCATCCAGATTGTTACCTTTTTTGGATCTCTATGTAGAAAGATTCAACAAACTTTGGATTAAATCTATAGCTTTTCCCCTTACTGGTTTGGCTCCTTCAATCAGTGGAATCCTATGTTCCTTAAAACTTGTAGTTACTCCTTCCAAATCCTTGTACTTCCATGCAAATAAGTCCACATAAATTTTCATAAAAGAAGTTACCTTTGAAAGCATCTTTTGATAATTCCATGACCACTTAGCCACTAATATAGGACAAGGGTTTTCCTTATTACCTAGCTGAATTTCTTTGATAGGGTTCCTATCCATCAATGCATCCAAAGTTTCTTCTTTATCTTTGGCATCTTCCACCACTTTATCCCATATAGTCTGAGTGTCATATGCAGGAGCACTTTGGGTATCAATTTGTTCTTCCTTTGCATCCACCCTATAGGGATTTCATGAATTGGAAAAGAAAATTCTTTAATAGATTACTTTACCTTGCAGCTAGTTTCTTCTTGCTATTTGAAATGGCCTCATCTATGTTGCACCTAAGATGCATTTTTAGCTTGGCTTCATGAGTGAATAATTTCCCCATTAGAGTATTGAAGTCAAGTATTTGCATGTCCATGTATAGATCCATTACTGTGGTGAAGGCTTCCCATTTATCATTTTCCTTGATTCCATTGATCTTCTCCAATGCTTCCAAGTTGATCAACTAGGTCCTTCATTTTAGTGACATAACCAGTCACATTCTGCTTGGCCATCTTTTTGAGTGTTGTGAACTCCATCCACAGTTGGTTCTTTATTGCTCTAGTGCTTGAAGAAAAGAATGCTTCAAGTGCATTCCAGGTTTCTTGTGATGTCTTACAGTTCCTAATGTGTGGAAGTAAGAAATCAGAAACTGAGTTGAGAAGATATGACTTGACCAAAGCATCCTTTGAGCACCATGTTGATAACCCTTCCTGTTCTTCTTGAGTAGGTTGCCCTTTGCTTTTGAGTATTGGCATTAACTCATCTCCAGATATGTAACCATAGAGATTTCTACCTTGTAGGTATGCTTCCATTCTAATAGACCAAGCAAAGTAATTACCTCAATCCAATTTCTCAATTGATGATGGGAATCCATCTCCCTTGTTGAGTTGATGATAGCTCTGATACCACTATGAGGAGATGGTTGGATACACTCCAGAAATGAGGTGGTGTTGCACAAATCCTACTCTACACTTGCCAATGTAGCTTCAACGTACCTTAGTAGACACTTTAGCTTCCCAAATATGCATTTTGATCCACAATGTACCTTGGAGCATCACTGCCAAATAGTTATGTCAAAATAAATAACTTTCAAGATTAGAGACTTCCACAAAACTTGCTATTTTGGGATGTGGTCCTGCTCAGTAATTCATTCAGTGCTCGCTCATTGATTGCAATTGTCTTGAGGGATTTTAGACATAGATAATTAGATTTGTAAGCTTGCTATAGGAGGTTTTTTCACTAATTTAGGATGAGTATATGATGAGAAATCACATTAAGAAGTTAGGGGTGTAATCCTTACTTTTTTAGGAAAATGACAGTGAGCAAACATAGGTGACTTGCAGAGAGATTATCTCACAGAGTACTGAATCAAATGATATGAAAATTGATAGATGAGAGCTAGAAGGTCTAAGCTACATATCCCAAGTCAAAGCACATCAATTGGATAAGTATTCGTAGAGAAATCCTCAAAACAAATTCACTAAAATGAGCACTTAGCAGCAAACAATAGTAGATACCAAATGACTTGCATAAACTGAATCAGATGTATAATATTATGAATGTATAGTACAAGGGAGATGATGTAGGCTTACTCATACATGTGTGGGCTAAGTGTACCCACAAGCTTGAAGCTAATGTGTCCTTCTTCTAGCTCTAGTACTCGCGACTAAAAGTCAGACTCTTTTAAGATGTGTCTTCAATTTGAATTTTGAAGCTGCCACCTAAAAGGTGATCCTACCTTTTAGGATTCTAATTGATTTGATTCCAACTACTTAGTTGGTATGAAGTACAACTCGTAAATTCATGAGATTCTCTCAAAATTGTCCTTTTGCATTTATCTTGAGTTAAACTCATGGATTGTACAAGAGGTGTTCATATGTGACTTATGGATAGTCACACCCAAGTTATGAAGTAAACCTTTGATATTTGGTCAAGCATCAAGGCTTGCCAATGTACCAACAGTTATGTATGTCACTTCACATCTCAACTACTTGTTTATATTAATGATTACATTGTTGTCCCAAGAACCTTCTCATGTAAAGACCAACAACTCCCTATTTGTCTTGTAGTGAGTTTATGGAAAAACAAAAATTTAAATGAGGGGCTACACATAAGATCTTTCATATCATGTTCACTTCCTCTTTTTCAATTTTGAGCTTAGTTTCTGCAAAATGTGTGCATAAGGTAGGGTTCACCTGGATCTTCATAATAGTCTAAAAGCCTTCAAAACCCTTCAAAAAGACCTTTTTGCAATCTACATTTAACTTTTCCTACAAGAACACAATGGAACATGCCACTTTGTATCAAGTTTCTTTAATACTGGATTGGAATAGTCCCTTGGTGGAATTTTTGAGGATGAAAACATTCCCTCAAGAAATGAGTTTGGTGAGAAGAAGGATTCTAGAGCAGGAGGCTCAAGACCATACACTCATTGGAGATAATCTATATAGGTGTAGACGTGAAGGATATCTAAGACTATGTATCCATGAAAGTGAATATCTCAAGATCCTAGAAATTGCATACCAAGGTGTGGCAGGAGGACACTTTGGACCTGATTGGGTGATCAAAGCAATTCTGCTTGTAGGTCTTTGGTGGCCAACCCTTCACATGGATGCCCATACCTATGTGAAGCGATGCAATATATATCAAAGAAATCAATATCCAATATGCAAGGATGAGCTTCCACTGAGACCCATGATGGGAGGATGTGCATTCTGTAAGTGGGGAATAGACTTTGTAGGTCCTATTAATCCCTCGACAAAGAGTTCACATGTCAAGTATATCATTGTCACAATGGATTATCTGACCGAATGGGGAGAAGTAAAAGCAACTAAGAAGAATGATGCACAAACAACAACCAACTTTTTATTAGAAAACATATTCACAAGATATGGGTTATCGATAGAGTTGGTAAGTGATCATGGTACCCACTTCTTGAGCAAGGTCATTGAATACTTGCTACAAGAATTCATGGTCATTCACAAGAATTCTTTCCCATACCATCCACAAGCCAAGGGACAAGCTGAGAGCACAAACAAGATCCTGTGAACTATGTTGACTAAGCTTGTTGATAACAAACATTCTGATTGGAACAAACAATTGCATCATGCTATTTGTGTTGGAAACAATGTCCCAATTGGTCAAGATTCTCCACAATTTATAGCATAACTAGCTGTTTTGTTTAGTCCTTTGTACAACAATAGTGCGTGGTGTGATGGTTAGTCTATTATCCTTTCAAATTAACCACCTAGGTTTGAATCCGTCTGGCGACAACAGCAGCGCATGCAAAGTTTTTTTTGTAAATCTCAAATCGGTGATGATATCGATGGATAGCGATGGCGTAGCGTGAGAAAACAGCAAATGCTCTTTCTTTTGGAGGAAACGATCGTATGTTTTTTTTGGTTTGCTTTATTTAAACAATAGCTTTTGGAGAAGCTTTTCAAGGGACACAGAATACTATAAAAGAGTATGTTTGGCTCATTGTTGAAGTATCCATCACCTAGTTTCAACACCAAGCTTTGGAGAGCTTTGGTACCTCAATAGAGATAGTGCTTTTAGCACATGGGGCAGCCATGGTGCTTTGTTGGAGCATGTTGAGGAGCCACTATGGAGTTCTTCTTGAAGAAGAAGCGTGTGCTCACACTCTTGCTTATGAAGAGGCAATTAGCAGCTTGGTGGTGTGGATCGGCCATTCACATGATGTATTTGAAGATTGTCTTCTACACGAAGATTTCAAGTTACTTCAAAGAAATTGGATGGTTGTTAACATAAGATTTGCATCTTATGTTAAGAATTCAGGTACATGTTCTCTTTATGCACACAGGTACTACTTGGAGTTTATGGAGAAAGTGGCATCCATATCAGGAGGAGTCCTATTCGGCATAGGTACAAGAGAATAAGTATATGTATGATTTATGCATATTTGGATGAGGTGTTAGAGAAGATATGTTCATATGAGTTTGAGGATTTCTGGCAGCAAACTTATTAGCATTCTTTGCTACTTTTGTAAGTATGTGATCTTTTCACACACGTATCTAACTTAGGGTCTTCCATAGCCAATGGACTAGCCATGAGCTATCATCCAAGATCTTTGACCTAGAATGATTAGGTGAAACTAGATTAAGAGCAGTTACATGGATATACGTTGCGAAGAAGAGGCAAAAGCATATTTTGATGCACATGCAAAAGACAAACCATTGAAAGAGGGAGACCTAGTCTTGTTGTATACATTGAAACAACATGCTCGAAAGTTGGAGAAGCATGGCTATGGACCAATGATCATCAATAGGATATCAACAAGTGGAGCGGTCCAACTTAGAAGGCAAAGTCTTACCAAGTTATATGAGTGGTTGTAGAGTAAAACTATATCAAAAGCGTTAATGGTAGAGATGCTAAATTGACTCAATATAGCAAAGAAGCACAACGAAGAAGAGAAAAGAAATCATGAAGAAGCCCTAGTAGAGGCCTTAAAATATATCATACATATGATGTTGAGAATGATGGAGAGTGTTAATCTCCAAAAGAACAAGCTATCCTTGGTATTAGACCACCTCTAGACCAAGAATAACTTTAGACTCCACCAAATTTAGAGAACATTCATCAATCTTATCAGGAAATTGATTATTCTGAAAAATTCAACTTCTCAAAAAAGTCTGCTGCAGATTAATCACTCATTGACTAATCAATCCTGTAAAGTTTTTAATAAAACTTTGCACAATGCTTCGCCTTAAGGTTGCGCAACTTCTCCAAGTTAAATTTCTCAAAATGATTGAGTATACTGTGAGAAATGTGTGAAACACTTTACCTATGTCTGAACCACCTTCTTTGCAGTCACGACTTTGACACCTGCAACTTCTTAGCTATAGTTCTCCCAATGTCGAACCCGTTTGATCAAGATCTTTTAGCCATAGATGGCTTATCTTTCAACTTAGATTTTGAGCTATCACATGTGTAAAACTTTACACTATGCACTGAGCAATGTTCATTTCTCTGAACATGAAATCTACGCCAATTTTGTCGACTCTCAGAACATCTTCACATATGAATGTTCCTATGCAAAATTCTCTTAACCTGATTACAATTGGACTCTCAAATTCTAGCCATAGATTGATTAAATATGGACTTAGATACGTTCAGAAGGATTTCTCAAAAGATTAACTACAGAAGTAGCAGACACTGAAACATCGGGTGCAAGTTTTTTCGATTACTCAGGAAAATTACAACTACATTGAAGAGATAACTTCAACTAACTTTCTTGTATCCAATGACACTTTCTACATCTGATTTCTCTCTTCCTAATCTCTCTTCTACATGCCCCGACTTTTTCCAAAACATTTATAGGCAAATATGTACAAACTTATGACTAATCAAAAGTGTGAGTCACCTATATCTGAACTAATGTACATATGTGTACATAGCTTTGAATTTCTAAGTATGTCCTTCCTTAGCTTTGAATTTCTAAGTATGTCCTTCCTTCAAACTTCTGAATTTGTTCTCTTCTTGATTTCTTGACTTCATTTCTTCATAAACCTTCAATTGATGATTGGCATGCACCAACAGCTCCCCCTCAATCATTAATTGAGGTTTTCCTCTATCTTCTTAATACCTGCCATATCCTTGAATCTCTGTAGCTTTGGTCCATCTAGACTTTTTGTCATCATATCTGCAAGTTGATCTTTTCTAGGTGTATGCATAACTTCAATTTCCTTATCAATGACCTTTTCTCTCAGAAAATGATACTGTATTTCAATATGTTTAGTTCTAGCATGAAACACAGGATTAGCTGCCAAGTATAGAGAACTCATATTGTCTCCACAAATGATAGGAGTACTTTGAATCACATCAAAACCCTTCATAAGTGTCTTTAGCCATATTACCTCCTTTGCAGCTTCCACCATACCTTTGTATTCTGCTTCTGTAGATGACAAAGCAACTGTATGTTGCTTCTTAGAACACCATGAAATCAATTTGTCTCCTACATAGCACAAATATCCATGTGTTGATCTTCTATCATCCACATTACCTGCCCAATCTGCATCACTATATATCTTCACTCTTGTATCAGAAGTAAATCCATAGTACAACCCTTCTCTGAGTGTACCCTTAATGTACCTAAGTACTCTTTGTCCTGCAATCCAATGTTCCTTTCTAGGACAATGCATAAATTGTGAAAGCACACCAACTGCATATGACAAATCAGGCCTTGTTAATGTAGCATAAATCAAGCTACCAACCAAACTTTGATAGAGCTTCATGTCTCTGAATTCTTCTCCTCCAAATCTAGACAATTTATGGTTCACTTCCAATGGTGTGGGTGCAACCCTGCAATCTTCAATTTTAAATTTGGTTAGCAAATTTTTAAGATACCTTTCTTGGGTCACATATACTCCATGTTGAGTATATAAAATCTCCATTCCTAAGAAGAATGACAAGTTCTCCAAATCACTGATTTTGAACTCTTTCTCCATCTACTTCTTGATCATTTGTATTCCTTTATCATCTGTTCCTGTAAGTATTATGTCATCAACATAAATACAAACATAAATGAATCCATCTTCACTTGCTTTGACTAGCAAACTACTATCTGCCTTTGATGCTTGAAATCCAAGATCCTTCAAGAACTTTACAAGCCTATAATTCCATGCCCTTGGGGCCTGCTTTAATCCATACAAAGCTCTCTTGAGCTTACACACATAATTTGGACTTACTTGATCTTTGAACCCATCTGGTTGCTCCATCTAAACTTCATCTGAAATGTAACCATTCAAAAAAGCATTTTTAACATCTAATTGAGATAACTTCCAACCTTTGCAAGCAGCAATTGCTATAAGAGTTCTAATGGTTGTCATCTTTGCCACAGGACTATAAGTCTCATCATAGTCCACTCCATATGTCTGTGCATACCCTTTCACAAAAAGTCTGGCTTTGTACCTAGACACACTTCCATCTGCAAATCTTTTTGTTTTGTAAACCCACTTACATCCAATAATTTTCTGGCTATTAGGTTTAGGAACCAGATCCCAAGTCTGATTCTCTATCAATGCATCATACTCCTCTTGCATGGCTTCTTCCCAATTTCTCTTGCCTTTGGCTTCATCATATGTGGATGGATCTTCATCTGCTTTTACCAAATAAGCATAATCTTTAGTAGTCAAGAATGAGGTGTCATAGCTATACCTTGTAGGTTGCCATTTGTGCCTGGATGACCTCCTAACTTCTGCACTTTTTGAAGTCTCTGGTTCATCACATTCTGGATCAAACCTTGGCCTCTCTTCAACTTCAACCTGTACTTCATTATTCTCATTTTCATCAAGTAATTGAATCTTTGCTTTACCTTTCCTTTGATCCACTACTTCTTCAACATCTGCATGTACATTATATTTACCTGCATACCAAGTACCTTGCTCATCAAATGTAACATCCTTGGATACTAGAAATTGCTTTGTGGATGGACTCCACAACCTGTATCCCATTTGCTTATCATCATAACCAATGAATACATACTTTTCTGCCTTAGGCTCCAACTTATGCCTCAATTGAGATGGCACATATGCATATGCCAAGCATCCAAATATTCTACAATGATCCAAAGTAGGTCTCTTACCCCACCAAGCTTCATATGGTGTCATGCCTTGCAAAGCTTTACAAGGCAATCTATTAACCAAATAAGTAGCTGTATTTACAGCCTCTGCCCACAAATAATTTGGGCAATTCTTCTCTTTCATCATGGACCTTGCAAACTCAACAAGAGTCCTATTTCTCCTTTCTGCTACACCATTTTGTTGAGGAGAGTACCTGCAAGTAACTTCTCTCTTTATACCTGCATTCCACAAGTAATCATTGAATTCATTTGAAAAATACTCTCCCCCTCCATCTGACCTTAGTCTCTTCAATTTTTGACCTGTAATTCTTTCTGCATATGGATGATAGTGTTTAAATGTATTAAACACTTCTGACTTTTCTTTAATCACATAAATTGTGATCCATCTGGTAGCATCATCAACATATATGACATAATATCTTGAACCATTTATACTAAAGTCCTTTGAAGGACCCCACACATCTGTATGCACCAATTCAAGTCTTTCTGAATACATAAACCCATGCTTGGAATAGGATTGCTTATGAGCCTTACCTAATTGACATGCCTCACATCTGTATGTCATGTGTTGACCTGCAATGTTAGGCAACCCAAACACTGAACCATTGTTAATCATTTCTTTGATACCTCTTTCATTGAAGTGTCCAAGTCTTTTATGCCAAAGATCCAATTCAGATACCTTCTGCTCTCCATATGTGAACATAGCATGTCCAACATTTCCTTGTACCTTCAATGTGAAGAGCCTCCCTTCTTTCTTTCCTGTAACAACCTGTTTATACCCTTGACTAGGGTCTTCAACATAGACTCCATCATTGGTAAACCTTACCTCATATCCTTTTTCCACAATTTGACCTAACTGATCAAATTCTTTGGAATTGTGGGAACATAAAGAACCTTACTCAGAAGAGTACTCCCATCTTTAGCTTTGACTGAACCAATTGACTTTACCTTATGCTTTGTATTATCACCTGTCTGAACTGTATGGTTAATTGCATTATGATCTAGATCAGTCATCAAAGCAATATTTCCACTTAAATGATTACTACATCCTGAATCAATATAGAACACTCTCATGTCCTCATGTGAGGTTTCACATGTTGCATTCATAATGAGAGTCGAGTCCTCCTTCTGATCTGATGCATAGTTGTAGTAGGTGTTATTGTAGGATTGATTTTGGAAGCTTCTTCCTCCACCTCTTCCAAAAGAATTCCTACCACCTCTACCTCTGAAGTTTCCTCTTTGAAATCTACCACCTCTTGCTCTTTGATTAAAGTTCTGATAATTACCATTGTTCTGATTATTGTGCCAACAATCATGAGATAGATGATTGGTCTTACCACATATCCAACAAGCTCTTGCATTATCTTTGTTGTTTCTGCCTCTTCCTCTACTTCTTCCATTTCCTTTTCCTCTTATGAAATTTGCTTGGTTTGAAGTACCTTCTTCTTCACCTGATTGTTGCTTTCCTTTGTTAGCTTTCTTTTTGTCTTTAGAGTACATTGCATGACCTGCACTCTTATCAACATCTCCTTTGACATCATTCTCAAAAGTTAGCATATGACCTAACAATTGATTCAAATCAGGAGTGAAGTGATCTAGTGAAAGTTCTGTAGACAAAATAAAAGGCTTCCACTTCTCATCTCCTCTTAGCCCTGTGAGAATTTGTCTTACCAATTTATCTTCTTCAATATCTTCATCCACTGCACCTAAAGAATCTGCAATGTCCTTCATCTTTGTCACATAATCAGAAATTGATTGGGAAGCCTTCTTCTTGAAAGTAGTAAATTCTGCCCATAGTGAAGCCTTCCTTGATTTGGTTGTGTTTTGGAAATGCTCTTCCAAAGCATTCCAAATGTCACATGCACTTTCAAGTCCTCTAATGTGAGGAAGCAAATAGTCATTGACTGCCATGTAGATTATGCTCCTTGCTTGAGCATCCTTCTTCATCCAATTCTTTAGATCTGACAATTCTTCCCTAGTTGGAACACTAGGATCTCTGAATTGAGGCTTCTCTTCTTCACCTGTAATGTATGCTATCAAATCTTTGCTCATCAGATGAGCTTCCATTCTCATAGACCAAGCTGGATAGTTCTCTCTATCCAACTTTTCAATCTGGAGACTATCTCCCATCCTTGCTTCACCTGTAGTCTCAAAACTTTAGCCTTTACAAGAAATAAATGTACCTTAACTTCGAATTTTGCTTCTCCTGATCCTTTTGATAATCTTTGCGTGTCTCCCTTCAATCTTTCTTCAACACTTTATCCTTCTGAACCTTCGAGATATAGAATTTGTATATCTGCAGCAGTCGGAGTCTTCCTTTTCTTAATTTTGACACAACCTGCTCTGATACCACTGATGGAGAGTGTTAATCTCCAAAAGAACAAGCTATCCTTGGTATTAGACCACCTCTAGACCAAGAATAACTTTAGACTCCACCAAATTTAGAGAACATTCATCAATCTTATCAGGAAATTGATTATTCTGAAAAATTCAACTTCTCAGAAAAGTCTACTGCAGATTAATCACTCATTGACTAATCAATCCTATAAAGTTTTTAATAAAATTTTGCACAATGCTTCGCCTTAAGGTTGCGCAACTTCTCCAAGTTAAATTTCTCAAAATGATTGAGTATACTGTGAGAAATGTGTGAAACACTTTACCTATGTCTGAACCACCTTCTCTGCAGTCACGACTTTGACACCTGCAACTTCTTAGCTATAGTTCTCCCAATGTCGAACCCGTTTGATCAAGATCTTTTAGCCATAGATGGCTTATCTTTCAACTTAGATTTTGAGCTATCACATGTGTAAAACTTTACACTATGCACTGAGCAATGTTCATTTCTCTGAACATGAAATCTGCGCCAGTTTTGTCGACTCTTAGAACATCTTCACATATGAATGTTCCTATGCAAAATTCTCTTAACCTGATTACAATTGGACTCTCAAATTCTAGCCATAGATTGATTAACTATGGACTTAGACATGTTCAGAAGGATTTCTCAAAAGATTAACTATAGAAGTAGCAGACACTGAAACATCGGGCGCAAGTTTTTTCGATTACTTAGGAAAATTACAACTACATTGAAGAGATAACTTCAACTAACTTTCTTGTATCCAATGACACTTTCTACATCTGATTTCTCTCTTCCTAATCTCTCTTCTACATGCCCCGACTTTTTCCAAAACATTTATAGGCAAATATGTACAAACTTATGACTAATCAAAAGTGTGAGTCACCTATATCTGAACTAATGTACATATGTGTACATAGCTTTGAATTTCTAAGTATGTCCTTCCTTCAAACTTCTGAATTTGTTCTCTTCTTGATTTCTTGACTTCATTTCTTCATAAACCTTCAATTGATGATTGGCATGCACCAACAGAGAAGACAAGGCATAGATCAACCCAGACATGTTAATTACAAAGTTCCAAGGTATCATATGGTTATGTGCTAGACCAAGAATATTCCCTCATAAGTCCATTTAGAACAATAGAATTAGGGCAAGGCATGACCGTGAAGGCAATCAAAGCTCTAAACTCAAGGGCAACCACTAGCACTATAAGATATTCTTGTTGTCAAGACATGGATGTGTTCATCAATCCCATTGAAGAATACCTTGTGGGATAAGGAGGAGTGGAAACCCTTTGCATGGGTGAGGTGGAGCTTCCCATCTCCATCCAAGATGTCCATGTGACAATTGAAGTGTTAGTTTTGTTGGTGCAAATCACAAGCCTACACATTTGGCTTGTAGCCCATACACATATGAAGTTCCATAGGAACAATTGCTAGTGGATACTTACCACTTTACCTTTGTAAAAAAGTCAGTTTTGACTTGGGAATCTTTGTAATCATCAACCAAGAAAGACTCATGGAATAGTTAGAAGTTGATCGAGGGAATATCTCCTAGAATGAAGGTTCACTTTTTAGAGAGAACCAAAATTTGAATTCAAATTCAAATGAGGATGAAACTCCTATATATACTCCCTTGTAAAAGTCACGGGTATTAGTGATCAATTCCCGAGCTATCCATTGATATTCTGTATGTGTGTAAGGCCTACACTGTAACCTAGAACTTTGTTCATCATAAGGCTATGATTACCGAGCCTATGACATTGTACAACATTGTTCATTAATACATTATACTTACATTGTTCATCTATGACATCTCTGTTATAGTCATCTTCTATTGTCAACTTGTACTGAGCATATCTCACTCATTTCTCGACCAAATTCACTGATCTATAGCTTTCTGGAATTATATTGAAGTTATCTACATGCTGACAAAGGTTGAAGCATTTCTATTGAGCAGATTGAGAGAAATTAGCCTCGAAGCACTCATTGGTCAATATCTACAACAGTCCTAAAAAATCGGGGGTAATGATAATTTTACTAAATTGATTTCTCTGAGCATAGTTAATCATTTTAAGTGATTCCACTTGGAATCATTAGCTTAGTAAGCTAATTAGATATCCCTAAAAGGAATTTTCCCAATTCCTACTATACTGGTTGTACTGAGCATTACAAGCAGTAGGTGTATGATCCAAAATAGAAAGTTTTCCTGGATTCTTCAATTGAGGAGTAGCTTGTTTTGATCAAATCTTTTCATACATCATTTCCAAAGTACATAGGCACTTTTATGGTATCACTGGAAAGCTAAGAGGGTCCACTTATCAACTCTGAAGCATCAAAGGGCTGGTACTAAGCAGGGTTTGGCAGTACCTACTCATCACTTGAAGTGTCCATCCATCTTTCCCAACAGTGGTATCAGAGCAAAGTTAAGGTAAAATGGGAGATGGTTTTCCTTCTTTCATTGATAAATTGGACAGGAACGACTATCAAGCATGGTTTCTAAGGATGAAGACATACCTACAAGGAAGGAGCCTCTATGGATACATCTCAGGAGATGAGGAGATGCCCATATTCAGAAGCAAAGGACAACCTACAAGGGAAGAGCATGAAAGACTCAACACATGGTGTGCCAAGGATGCATTAGCAAGGTCTTACTTACTCAACTCAATTTCTGATTTTCTTCTTCCACATATTTGGAATTGTAAGACATCCCAAGAGACTTGGGAAACATTGTCTTCTTATTTCTCTTCCAACACAAGGGCGAGCAAGAATGAATTGTGGATTGAATTCACAACCCAAAGGAAACAACCTAACCAAGCTATCTCAGAGTATGTGACCAAAGTTAAAGATGTAGCAGATCAGTTGGAAAGTATAGGAGAAGAAATTGAAGAGGAGCAGATTGTAAGGCAAGTTATCAATGGTATTAAAGCAGATGACAAATGGGAAAGCTTCACAACTGCCATGGACTTGTACATGGACATGCAGGTTCCAGATCTTACCACACTCATGGGGCAACTATTCACCCATGAAGCCAAGCTCAACAAGCATGGAAACTCATCAAGAGGTAATAGCTCTTCTGCCCTATACACTAATAAAAATAAGTCAAAGAGACAGGCAAGAATAAGAAAATGGACGATGAGGGAACTACCTCCCAAGCCAACTATGCAGGGAGAAGTAGATCATCAAGAGGAAGGGGCAGAGGAGGTAAGCAAGGTAGGGGGAGACCCTATAACTCATCACCATGCAATACTTGTGGTTTATCAAATCATACTACAGATGAGTGTTTCAGGAACTTCAAGAATCAGAGAGGTAGAGGATATCAAAGAGGTGGATACACACAATCAAGAGGCAGATTCTTCTCTCTGACCTTGAGGAACCAAAGGGTAAGCATCAGGTACAAACAGGTGATGACACCAAGCACTCATTAATTAAAGTTGGAAATGTTAAGACCTCTAATGGGAACAAAAATCTGTCGAGTAGGGTTCTATATGTACCAACTATTACCAAGAATTTGATGAGTGTTGGATAGATTGTGGAAAAAGGTTTGCAGGTTAGATTCAACCAATATGGAGCATTTGTGGAGGATCCCAAGCATGGGTTCAAGAGAATAGCCAAAGGGACATTAAAATTTATTCAGATGCAGATTGGGCAGGATGCAAAGATGATAGGAGGAGTACCTCAGGATACCTTTCATTTGTAGGTGATAAGCCAATATAATGGTCTTCAAAGAAGCAACCTACTGTTGCTTTATCTTCTACAGAGGCAGAGTATAGAGGATTGGGCAATGCTACTCAAGAGGCTATATGGATCAGATTGTTGTATACAGAATTGGGCTTGCATACTACATCTCCAATGATCTTTGGAGATAATACAAGTTCTCTACACCTTGCAGCTAATCCTATTTATCATGCCAGGACCAAGCATATAGAGGTCCACTATCATTATGTGAGAGAAAAGCTATTGAGCAAGGATATCCAGTTGTCATATGTATCAACCAATATGCAATGTGTAGATTTGCTAACTAAAGCATTAGATGGTACAAAACTTTGGAGGTTCAAATCAATGATTGGATTGCAAGATGTTCATGAAGACTAGAAGTGAAGACCAAGCCAATATGTTTGGATTGAGGGGGAGCTGTTGGTGCAAATCACAAGCCTACCTATTTGGCTTGTAACCCATACACATATGAAGTTCCATAGGAACCATTGCTAGTGGATACTTACCACTTTACCTTTGTAAAAAAATCAGTTTTGACTTGGGAATCTTTGTAATCACCAACCAAGAAAAACTCGTGGAATAGTTAGAAGTTGATTGAGGGACTATCTCCTAGAATGAAGGTTCACTTTTTAGAGAGAGCCAAAATTTGAATTCAAATTCAAATGAGGATGAAACTCTTATATATACTCCCTTGTAAAAGTCGCAGGTGTTAGTGATCAATTCCTGAGCTATCCATTGATATTCTATATGTGCGTAAGGCCTACACTGATATGATTACCAAGCCTATGACATTGTAAAACATTGTTCAGTAATACATTATACTTACATTGTTCATCTATGACATCTCTATTATAGTCATCTTCTACTGTCAACTTGTACTGAGCATATCTCGCTCATTTCTCCACCAAATTCAATGATCTATAGCTTGTTGGAATTAGATTGAAGTTATCTACATGCTGAAAAGGTTTGAAGCAAGTATATTCAGCAGATTGAGAGAAATTGACATCGAAGCACTCACTAGTCAATACCTACAACAATCCTAAAAAATCGGGGGTAATGATAATTTTGCTAAATTGATTTCTCTGAGCATAGTTAATCATTTTAAGTGATTCCACTTGGAATCATTAGCTTAATCAGCTAATTAGATATCCCTAAAATGAATTTTCTCAATTCCTATTGTACTGGTTGTACTGAGCATTACAAGCAACAGGTGTATGATCCAAAATAGAAAGTCTTCTTGGATTCTTCAATTGAGGAGTAGTCTGTTTTGATCAAATCTTTTCATACATCATTTCCAAAGTACATAGGCACTTTTATGGTATCATTGGAAAGCTAAGAGGGTCCACATATTAACTTTCAAGCATCAATGGGGTTCTATTAAGCAGGATTTGGTAGTACCTACTCATCACTTGAAGTATCCATCCATCTTTCCCTACAAGTTTGCCATAATACTGAGTCTCTCATCCTTGATCAAGACTAGATCTATGATCATGCAGTCAACTTAAACCTAAGAAGTGGACGTCTTCACATTTGGGTAAATGAAAAGTGTGTCACAGTCAAATGAGGAAGTTGTTCTTGTCCAAAACTATATGATTCAAAAGGATTCGGTTGTTGAAGCACAAGAAGGAGAGAGGACGAAACTCCCTTCTTTTCCAAAGACACCAGTGGCCTTAGTAGCTCAATCAAGGAAGCCTGATAAGCATCTTAAAAGGACTATGGAATCTCAAATACGGATGACATCTCAAGGCAAAGAAAACCATGGGGTGAAGCTAATCTGGGTATGCAAGGGTGAGCCCCCACTTGCTCCCTTGCTTGCACAATCAATACCTAAGAAGCAATCAATGAACTCAACTTGACCTCAGGCAAAACACCAAAGAGTCCTTCCATAGCGTGTACACTCCATTTGGGTACTAGTGTGGTTGATGAAGGTTGACCATAACCCTAGATAGATCTAGGTGCCTAAGACCTACTTACGAGCTCAAATAGCCACACATGAACTCTTCAAAATTAAATAGCTCTCATTGACCCCAAACCCTCATAAACTTACACTACAAGATGTTGAACACAAATGCTCATGTAAGTTCCAACCTAGAATTACTTGGCAATGGGTACCTAAAAAGTCCCATGACCTGGGGGATTCTTCCTTGAAACCCTTATATGTATTCACACACAAAATGTGTAATCCCATAAGGGAAGTATGGAAAGCCAATTCTTGTAACAACTTCTTGACCCCACCACGTAACACCCACAATCATCGAAACCACCCAAGCAGAGGAGCCAATTTTCCATACACCACCCCATTCACCACCGCATATCAAAGTAACTATAGGAACCACCAAAGTAATAACCTCTACACCTTCCTTTAGTTTTTGTGCCCCTATTTCCCATGCAAAATTTTTCTCTTCTATCAATAATCCATTGTACACTACCTCCAAGGCTCCACCTGAACCTATCCTAGGCCACCCATGAATGCATCTTTTCCAAGTTTACCCAGCCCCAACCACTACCATTCTAGGAATCCTTGTCACACAACCCTACCCAACTATTTCCACCTCCACTTCCACCTCCACAAGCTATTCCTCAATATTTCAATCTCACCCACCTTCAACTACCCTACCACCACCATGGCCATCTTTCTTTGAAGCCATGCTTTGACCCTCAGCTCCCTCTTCTTCATAGGGTCCTCATCCATTTATGACATCTTCACTATTCATCGACACAACAAGCACTGTACCTACCATACCAGTATTCATGGTAGCACCATCACACACAACCATGTCTGATGCATGGAAATATCATCACCCACATCACCTCCCTCATCCCCCTCACTTCCACCTTCTCCCATTCCTCTTCCACCCCCATCATTAGCACTCAAGACACCATTGGTCACGACATACACTATTTCCCTCCTTGTTTTCCATTCCTTGCATTTTCAACTATCAATACAACGTACATAAACGTAGATAATGCATTAAATACAATGGTTCAATGTTCCACTTAGTTAAGATAGGAGTACAAAATTTGGAAGCAATAAATGTAGAGATTAATTCTCAAATTACATGCTTACAAGAGTGCATAATTGAATTAGAGGCCAGCAATAGGGAATCACAGGATCAGTATGACACTTTATAGTAGGCACATAATGAGCTGGATGCCAAGCTTGGGAACATTGACCAAGAGGCAATAAAGGAAATTGAAGCTCATTTACACATTCAAATGGAGCACCATGCCAAACTCCAAAGAAACATGGCCCTCTTGTGCCGACATATGGTAGCAAAAATGGAGGAGAACAAGCACCTTGAGCAACGGAACCAAGACAACCTCAAAGCTTCCATGGAGAGTACACCTAGAGCACACATAAGTCCCTTCCGATTCCAAGATGTGCCCTCAGAGACAATCTTAATTCTCTTAGAAGAACATGCCAACTTCCTCGACTCATATGATAAGTTACAAGATGATCCCAACCAATTACACAATCAACAACCATCTACCAAGGCACAGGTGCTAGCTCCATAAGAGATTGAAGATTTTTAGAAACAAGTAGAGGAGTTATTCCATGAGTCAATCTTGATAAATGATCAGCTCTTAAATTTGTGTTAACTTTCTTGACTACTAC
This sequence comes from Ceratopteris richardii, assembly GCA_020310875.1. Taxonomy (NCBI): domain Eukaryota; kingdom Viridiplantae; phylum Streptophyta; class Polypodiopsida; order Polypodiales; family Pteridaceae; genus Ceratopteris; species Ceratopteris richardii. The sequence continues at coordinate 106,491,890 of CM035424.1, forward strand.
TTGAAAATCAAATTCCAACAGAAGTAGAAACCATCTCACTAGCCTTCCATTGTTACATGGTTTATTGAGCAAGTACAATAATGCTTGGTGATCAATAAAGAACTTGAATTCGTTGGCTAGGAGGTGATGTCTAAATTTTTTCATAGTCTAGACCATTCCTAGGCCTTCCATTCAATTGTGGTGTAATTTTGTTCTGCCTAGTTTAACTGTCTACTCGCATAGGCTATTGGGTGATCTAGCTTTCCTTCATTTGCTGATTGTGCTAAGATACATCTAATGGAAAAGTTGGATGCATCAACATGAATATGGAATGGTTTGTTCCAATTAGGAACTTTCAATATTGGTGCTAAACTCAATCTTATTTTCAATTCATTGAAAGCCTTCTCACATTCTTGAGTCCAAGTGAATTGAGTAAATCTCCTATATAAGGGTTTTGCAATTATGGAATACATGTGAATAAATCAATGGTAGTATCCACAATGACCAATAAAAGCTTGTACCTTCTTTGCATTCTTAGGTCTCGATAGTTCCAAAATGGCTTTGATTTTATCTTCATCAGTTGAGATACCATTGTTGGACACTATATGTCCTAATATTTTTCCTTGTCTTACCATGAAAACACATTTTTCTCGGTTCAAACAAACTCTATATTGCCTACATTTGTCAAAATTTTTTCTTAGTTCAAGTATGTGGGCAATACGTTGAGAAGCATATGTACATAAATCATCCTCATAGATTTCCATGCTTTTCATCTATCTATCTATCTATCTATCTATCTATCTATCTATCTATCTATCTATCTATCTATCTATCTATCTATCTATCTATCTATCTATCTATCTATCTATCTATCTATCTATCTACCTATCTATCTATCTATCTATCTATCTATCTATCTATCTATCTATCTATCTATCTATCTATCTATCTATCTATCTATCTATCTATCTATCTATCTATCTATCTATCTATCTATCTATCTATCTATCTATCTTGTTGGAGTTAGACATCTACGGAAGCACGCTAACAACACAAGGAAGAAGAAGAGGCTTGGAGCACAACACACAATATTGAATGTATTACTAGAGAATGTACAAAGATAAGTAGCCCATTAGGGCTATAGGCGTATATACAAGTCGGGGGGAAAAAACCTCCTAAAGAGGGAAAAAAGTGCCCCGGCGGTCCTAGAGTGTTCACACACATCACTACCTAGATATATCAACAAATCCCCCCTGGGAGTGATGTGGTGAACAAGTAGCTGGCACTCATGTATAAGGAAATGCCAAGCTATGTGGAGACCGCTCCGCAAAAGGAAGTAAGCCCAAAGCTTTGCGAAAAGCTTCAAACTTCTCCCTAGGTAGAACCTTTGTGAAAAGGTCTACAATGTTCTCCTGCGTGGGCACATATGCCAAGTTGATCTCCCTAGCAGAGAACCTCTCCTTGACATAGTGATAATGCACCTCAATGTGCTTAGTGCGAGCATGGAACATAGGGCTTGCAACTGCCAATGCGCTCTAACTGTCAGTGAAGATGGTGGTGGCAGAAGACTGACCAACACCCAAATCAGCCATAAGGCGTCTAAGCCACACACACTCAACAGTCGACGTGAAAACTTCCCTATACTCGGCCTCACAACTGGAAGTGGCCATAGTAGGCTGCTTCTGCTCAACCAAGATATACATGAGCTACCAAGCATGAAGCAAAATCCACTAGTGGACACACAAGTGTCAAAGCAACCAGCCCAATCATAGTCAGAAAAAGCATGCAAATCTGGCGGTAATGATCCCCCCTTGGGATAAAACAACCCAAGTAGCCAAGTACCACTCAAATAGCAAAAGATGCACTTAACCGCCTACCAATGCTTGACTCCTGGGCAATGCATAAACCTGCTCATCTGTGAGACAACAAACTGAATATCTGACCGAGTAATGCATAAGTAAATCAAGCATCCAACAACGTGTTGATAGAGAACAACATCAAATGCATCTCCAACATCATGAAGACTCAATCGTAAACCTGTCTCCATAGGAGTGGCAATAGGCTTACAGTCTTCAAGGCAAAAATGCTGCAATAATGTGTCAATATATTTTGTTTGACACAAAGCCATTCCACCATCAACTTGCATAAACTGAATGCCCAAATAGTGATGCAAATGCCCCAAATCAGACATCTCAAATGAGGCATGCAAATCAGCCTTAAAATCAGCAATATGCTTCTCAATAGGACCAGTGAGCAACATGTCATCGACATAGACAACAATGATCAGAAGCACATCATTAGCACGCTTAACATATAAGGTGCTTTCAGTTGGAGTCTTCTCAAAACCATGTGCAATAAGATAGGCATGCATCTTCTCATACCAAGCACATGGTGCTTGCTTTAAACCATATAATGCCTTCTTTAACCTGCACATCTGGTTTTCATGCCCTTTTTGCACAAAGCCACGGGGCTGAAAAACATACACTTCTTCATGCAAGTCACCATTCAGAAATGTAGTTTTAATGTCCAACTAATGTACATTCCAACCATGATGGGCTACAAGTGCACAAATGCTTCGAACAGTAGTCATACGACATGTAGGTGCAAAGGTGTCATAAAAATCAATGCCTATTTCTTGTGCATAACCCTTTGCAACAAGCCTAGCATTATGCCTGTCAATTGTACCATCCGATTTACACTTCAGCTTGTATACCCACTTAGTGCCAATGGCCTTCTTGCTAGGAGGCAAGTCACATAAAGACCAAGTACCATTCTTCATTATAGCAGCATATTCAGATTGCATAGAAGCCATCCAATTTTTGAGCAATAGATGGATTGCGATCATTCCAAGCCTCATATGGAGTGATAGACTGCAGCACTGAATTGGGACACCTATTCAGTACATATGCTGCACACATGACAGCCTCAAGCCAGAAACTATGTGGTAAAGCCTGACTCTTGACCATACACCTCGCCATCTCCATGAGTCACCTATTCTTTTGTTCAGTAAATCCATTCTATTGAGGTGTATACAGCACTGTACACTAGTGTTTTATCCCACGTTCAGCCACAAATGCATTAAAATCAGAAGACATATATTCCCCTCCTCGATCTGAATGAAGGGTGCCCATTTTACATGCTGACAGATTTTCAGCCAAAACCAAGTACTGTTTGAAGCACATGAACACTTCGGACTTTGTCTTCAATGAATATACCCATGCATGCCTTGAAAAATCATCAATGAAAGTCACGAAGTAAAGATAATTTCCAAAAGAAGGTGTCTGCATAGGACCATAGACATCACTATGTCCAAGCTGAAATTTTTTAGCAGCCCGAACTGAACCATCTTTTGGAAATGAGGAATGCTGCATTTTTGCCCAACATATAGCCTTCACAAACATGTTTTCTAGGTGCCTCAAGTTTGGGCAAAGAGGACACCATTTTCAGATTTCTGCAGGTGTAGCAAACTAGAAAAATTCAGATGAC
>CM035424.1:106502854-106525354 GCA_020310875.1 Ceratopteris richardii
GCCAAACACTTTGGCTTAAGTCTTCTTCTTCATTCTTCAATTACTTCCTGCAATCCAATCATAGACTTGAATCTGCATAGCTTGTTTCCATCCAATGCCTTGGTAAGTAAATCTGCACATTGCATATTAGTAGAAACATATGTCAATTGAATCTCTTTACTTAACAATTTCTCTCTCACATAGTGGTAATGAACCTCTATGTGCTTTGTTCTGGCATGATAAATTGGGTTTGCTGCAAGGTGAAGAGAGCTAGTGTTGTCTCCAAATATGATAGGTGGTCTTGTGAGTAGACCTAACTCTGTATATAGAAGCTTCAACCAGATAGCTTCTTGAGTAGCATTTGCAAGCCCTCTATACTCTGCTTCAGTGGATGATAATGCCACTGTAGGTTGCTTCTTAGCTGACCAAGAGATAGGCTTATCTCCTGCAAAACAAATGTAACCTGAGGTGCTTCTCCTATCATCCTTGCATCCTGCCCAATCTGCATCTGAGTAAACTTTTATGTCAATATCTGATGTATAAGGAAAATACAAACCATGACTTTGAGTTCCCTTGAGGTACTTCAAGATCTTCTTAGCTGCCTCTAGGTGAGGTACCCTTGGTTTGTGCATGAATTGACTAAGCACACTAACTCCATATGCTATGTCAATTCTTGTCAAGGTAGCATAGTTCAAGCTACCCACCATACTTTGGTATCCTGTAATGTCTTTGATTTCTTCTCCTTCATGAGCACTTAGCTTTTGGTTAACCTCCATTGGAGTAGTAGATACCTTAGCATCCTGCAAACCAAACTTCTTGACCATGTCCTGTACATACTTCTTTTGAGTGATGTATATACCTGAGTTTGTATAGATCAATTCAAGACCTAGGAAATATTTTAGTAATCCAAGATCACTAATCTTGAATTCTTTCATCATCTGTCCTTTGATGTGTCTAATCCCATTGACATCATTACCTGTAATGATGATGTCATCAACATAAACACATAAGTAGATTACCTCTGTACTACTTCTCTTTATGAATAGAGAAGTGTCTGCTTTGCTCATCACAAATCCTTGGTCTTGGAGGTAGGTGGTCAATCTGTAATTCCATGCTCTAGGTGCCTGCTTCAAACCATACAGAGCCTTCTTCAATTTACAAACATAATGTACCTTTTTTGGATCTTCATAGCCAGGTGGTTGTGACATGTAGACTTCTTCAGATATCCATCCATTCAAGAATGCATTCTTCACATCCAATTGGTACATGTTCCAATTCTTGGATGCAGCTACACTCACCAAAACTCTGATAGTTGGCATCTTGGCCACAGGAGAAAATGTCTCCTCATAATCAATGCCTTGGGTTTGTGCAAAACCCTTGGCTACCAACCTAGCTTTGTACCTGTTAATTGTTCCATCTGAATTCTTCTTCAATTTGTAGATCCATCTGGATCCTATTACCTTCATAGTGTCCTTCTTGGGTACCAAGTCCCAAGTATCACTCTCTTTGAGGGCTTCTATCTCCTCATCCATGGCTTCTCTCCATTCTGGCTTTGTAATTGCTTCTTCATAGGTACCTGGTTCTTCATTCAACAAGTCTTTTGCAAGATATACAGAATGTTTAGTTACAAGTGATGTGTCATACCCAAATCTGATAGGCTTCTTCTTCTCTCTCTGAGATCTTCTCATAGCTTGAGTAGAAGTTTCTGCCTTGTCCTCCAATTGCTTCATCTTCATCTTTCCTTTGGATTTCCAAGCCTTGAACTCTTCAAGGTTTATGGTATCATCATCTGAGTTTGAGTCTTCTTGCTGAGTTGGCTCTTCCTTGGTAAGCTTTGGAAAATCTTCCTCCATGTCATAGGGTAAACTCACTTTCCTGCATTCATTCTCATACCATGAGTCATTTTCATCAAATATGACATCTCTGCTTACCTTGAACCCTTTGTTTGTGGGGTTGTAGAATCTGTATCCCTTTTGGTTTAAATCATAACCAATGAAGATACATTTCTCTGCCTTTGGGTCTAGCTTTCCTCTTACCTGTGAGGGAATATGTACATATGCTACACAACCAAAGATTTTGCAATGATCCAGAGAGGGTCTCTTACCATGCCATGCTTCATATGGTGTCATGCCATCAAGTGATTTGGATGGCAACCTATTGATGAGATAAGTGGCAGTGGATACACTCTCTGCCCATAGGTAATTTGGCAACTTTTTCTCATTGAGCATAGACCTAGCTGTTTCCACTATAAGTCTATTCCTTCTTTCTGCTACCCCATTTTGTTCAGGTGAGTACCTTGTAGTGATTTCCCTCTTGATGCCTCTTTCCTGCAAGAAATCTTCAAACTCATTGGAGAAGTACTCTCCTCCACCATCTGATCTTAGCCTCTTTAAGCTTCTACCTGTTTGATTCTCAACAAGTGCAAGATACCTCTTGAAACAATTAAACACTTCATCTTTATGCTTCATAAAGTATAAAATGGTCCACCTGCTATAGTCATCAATAAAAGACACATAATACCTTGAACCAGAAATGGAAGGGTCCTTGCTAGGTCCCCAAACATCTGTGTGTACCAAGTCTAGGTAGTCTTCATGCATGAAACCTTTCCTTGAGTAGGGTAATCTGTGAGACTTACCAAATTGACATGATCCACATTTGTAAATCATATGTTGCTTGGATACATTAGGTATCCCAAGCACACATTGATCCCTGCACATTTGCTTTAGAGTCCTTTCACCTATGTGCCCTAATCTCTTATGCCATATCTCTAACTCTGAAAGTGTCTGATCCTTGTAATTATACAAAGCAATGTTTTTTGTATCTTCTAGCTCAAATGTAAATAATCTACCTGATTTCTCCCCTTTGGCTATCCTTCTGAATCCTTGTTTTGGGTCGTCCACATATGCTCCATGTTGTGTGAATCTGACCTGCAAACCTTTCTCCACAATCTGACCAACACTCATTAAATTCTTAGTTATTGTTGGTACATAGAGTACCCTGCTTAATAGATTCTGATTACCATCACATGTCTTCACATTTCCAATTTTAACCACAGAGTGCTTAGTGTCATCACCTGTTTGTACCTGATGTTTGCCCTTGGGCTCTTCCAAATCAGAAAGTAGTGCCACATTGCCAGCTACATGGTTAGAACATCTTGAGTCAATGTAAAATAAATGATCATCATTTGTACCTATCTTGGAGGTCATGTTCATGATCAATAAGGAGTCATCCTGCTCCTCTGTGTAGTTGTTGTAGTCTCTTCTATTTCTGAATCCACCTTGGTAGTTTCCATTGTGGTTGTGGTTGTAGTTGTTGTTGTATTGGTTGTTGTACCCATTGTAGCTTTGATGTTGGTTGAATCTGCCTCTCCCTTGAGAGTATCCACCTCTTGAGTAGCCTCTTCCTCTCTGATTTTTGTAGTTCTTGTAGCATTCATCTGTGGTATGATTGGACAATCCACAGATGTTGCAAGGTGATGAGTTGTAGGGTCTCCCCCTACCTGACTTACCTCCTCTGCCTCTTCCTCTAGATGACCTACCTCTCCCTGCATAATTGGCTTGAGAGGTAGAGCCTTCTTCATCCTGTTTCTTCTTGCCTTTATCTTTAACTTTCTTATCAGTAAAGAGAGCAGAGGGATTATTACCTTTTGATTGATCTCCAGCTTTGGTGAACTTTACTTCATGTGTAAATAGTTGGCCCATGAGTGTTGTAAGATCAGGGGTATGCATGTCCATGTAGAGGTCCATTGCAGTGGTGAAACTTTCCCACTTATCATCTGCCTTGAGTCCATTTGTCACTTGCCTGACTATTTGCTCCTCTTCAATTTCCTCTCCAATGCTTGCTAGTTGGTCTGCCACATCTTTGATCTTTGTCACATACTCTGAGACTGATTGCTTGGGCTGCTTCCTAAGTGTTGTGAACTCTATCCATAATTGATTCTTCCTAGCCCTTGTGTTGGAAGAAAAATAGTTTGACAAGGTTTCCCAAGTCTCTTGGGAAGTCTTACAGTTTCTTACATGAGGTAAAAGAAAGTCAGATATAGAGTTTAAGAGATAAGACCTTGCCAAAGCATCCTTTGCACACCATTGGTTAAGTCTTTCATGCTCATCCTTTGTAGGTAGTCCTCTAGTCTTGAATGAGGGCAGCTCCTCATCTCCTGATATGTATCCAAATAGACTTCTCCCTTGTAGATAGGTCTTCATTCTCAATGACCAAGCTTGATAGTTGTTTCTGTCCAATTTGTCAATGAAAGAGGGGAAACCATCACCCATGATTACCTTGTTTTGCTCTGATACCACTGTTAAGAGTGATGGATGGATGCACTCAGGAAATCAGTTGGTGCTGCAAATCCTGCTTCACACCTGCCCTCTTTTCTCTTCAGATATGCTTAGTACACTAGCTTAGCTCCCAAATGACATAAAGAAACCATATATGTACTTTGGAAATGGTTTGGGTAATGATCAAACCAAAACAGATAACTTTGTACTTCAAAAATCAAGCAAAACTTTCTATTCCTGTAATGATACCTGCTCAGATTTTTACTCAGTGTGTCCAGCACACTAAAAATTGGAACAATTCCTTTTGGGAGTATTAATGTACCTTAGTAAGCTACCAATCACAAGTGGAATCACTTCAATTGATAAACTATGCACTGAGAAATAAGTTTAGCAAAATTATAATCACCCCCGACTTTTCAGGAACTCTGCAGACAAATACCAGTGTGCACCTCGACTCGATTTTCTCCCAAATGGCTGAATGGAATCCTTTGAAATTTTGTATGCTTGTAGTAGACTTTGAGCTGGTTCCAATGAGCTATAGATCTCTTGATTTGGTTCAGTAGATCCAGAGCAATGCTTCTTTGAAGTTGACAGACTTGGAGTAGAACACTCAGACAAGACAGAGATGATGAATGTATACTTCTATTGATAAATGTGTTTGTACAATCTCATTAGCTTGCCAAGCACAGCTAAATGAGGTATTGTGGTGTTAGCAATAGAGTGGCCTTCACACACAATAAGTTACAATGAGATTTTGCCTCGGGGAGTGAGCTGAAGTGAGGGTGTAACCCGCGACTTTTTACTACATCTTTTATAGGAGTTTGATCTTCATTTGAATTTGAAATTCAAACTTAGGCTCCCTTGAATCTCTCCTCTAAAAGTAGGGAGATATTCTCTCTATCTCAACAATCAAATTTCCACGACTCTAGTGGTAGGTGGATGACTTAAAGTGATTACAAACAAATGATAAGTCACTTGGACTTTTACAAGAGGTAAAAAGGTAGGAACACATAAGCATGTGTTCACATGAGTCTTCCTTTAGGTGAAGCCTAGATAATCCTTTGTCCATGCTAATCTTCCATAAGTCCAAGGGTCCAAGCCAATGTGTGTAGGCTTGTCTTGCACCAACAGCTCCCCCTCAAGCCAAACACTTTGGCTTAAGTCTTCTTCTTCATTCTTCAATTACTTCCTGCAATCCAATCATAGACTTGAATCTGCATAGCTTGTTTCCATCCAATGCCTTGGTAAGTAAATCTGCACATTGCATATTAGTAGAAACATATGTCAATTGAATCTCTTTACTTAACAATTTCTCTCTCACATAGTGGTAATGAACCTCTATGTGCTTTGTTCTGGCATGATAAATTGGGTTTGCTGCAAGGTGAAGAGAGCTAGTGTTGTCTCCAAATATGATAGGTGGTCTTGTGAGTAGACCTAACTCTGTATATAGAAGCTTCAACCAGATAGCTTCTTGAGTAGCATTTGCAAGCCCTCTATACTCTGCTTCAGTGGATGATAATGCCACTGTAGGTTGCTTCTTAGCTGACCAAGAGATAGGCTTATCTCCTGCAAAACAAATGTAACCTGAGGTGCTTCTCCTATCATCCTTGCATCCTGCCCAATCTGCATCTGAGTAAACTTTTATGTCAATATCTGATGTATAAGGAAAATACAAACCATGACTTTGAGTTCCCTTGAGGTACTTCAAGATCTTCTTAGCTGCCTCTAGGTGAGGTACCCTTGGTTTGTGCATGAATTGACTAAGCACACTAACTCCATATGCTATGTCAATTCTTGTCAAGGTAGCATAGTTCAAGCTACCCACCATACTTTGGTATCCTGTAATGTCTTTGATTTCTTCTCCTTCATGAGCACTTAGCTTTTGGTTAACCTCCATTGGAGTAGTAGATACCTTAGCATCCTGCAAACCAAACTTCTTGACCATGTCCTGTACATACTTCTTTTGAGTGATGTATATACCTGAGTTTGTATAGATCAATTCAAGACCTAGGAAATATTTTAGTAATCCAAGATCACTAATCTTGAATTCTTTCATCATCTGTCCTTTGATGTGTCTAATCCCATTGACATCATTACCTGTAATGATGATGTCATCAACATAAACACATAAGTAGATTACCTCTGTACTACTTCTCTTTATGAATAGAGAAGTGTCTGCTTTGCTCATCACAAATCCTTGGTCTTGGAGGTAGGTGGTCAATCTGTAATTCCATGCTCTAGGTGCCTGCTTCAAACCATACAGAGCCTTCTTCAATTTACAAACATAATGTACCTTTTTTGGATCTTCATAGCCAGGTGGTTGTGACATGTAGACTTCTTCAGATATCCATCCATTCAAGAATGCATTCTTCACATCCAATTGGTACATGTTCCAATTCTTGGATGCAGCTACACTCACCAAAACTCTGATAGTTGGCATCTTGGCCACAGGAGAAAATGTCTCCTCATAATCAATGCCTTGGGTTTGTGCAAAACCCTTGGCTACCAACCTAGCTTTGTACCTGTTAATTGTTCCATCTGAATTCTTCTTCAATTTGTAGATCCATCTGGATCCTATTACCTTCATAGTGTCCTTCTTGGGTACCAAGTCCCAAGTATCACTCTCTTTGAGGGCTTCTATCTCCTCATCCATGGCTTCTCTCCATTCTGGCTTTGTAATTGCTTCTTCATAGGTACCTGGTTCTTCATTCAACAAGTCTTTTGCAAGATATACAGAATGTTTAGTTACAAGTGATGTGTCATACCCAAATCTGATAGGCTTCTTCTTCTCTCTCTGAGATCTTCTCATAGCTTGAGTAGAAGTTTCTGCCTTGTCCTCCAATTGCTTCATCTTCATCTTTCCTTTGGATTTCCAAGCCTTGAACTCTTCAAGGTTTATGGTATCATCATCTGAGTTTGAGTCTTCTTGCTGAGTTGGCTCTTCCTTGGTAAGCTTTGGAAAATCTTCCTCCATGTCATAGGGTAAACTCACTTTCCTGCATTCATTCTCATACCATGAGTCATTTTCATCAAATATGACATCTCTGCTTACCTTGAACCCTTTGTTTGTGGGGTTGTAGAATCTGTATCCCTTTTGGTTTAAATCATAACCAATGAAGATACATTTCTCTGCCTTTGGGTCTAGCTTTCCTCTTACCTGTGAGGGAATATGTACATATGCTACACAACCAAAGATTTTGCAATGATCCAGAGAGGGTCTCTTACCATGCCATGCTTCATATGGTGTCATGCCATCAAGTGATTTGGATGGCAACCTATTGATGAGATAAGTGGCAGTGGATACACTCTCTGCCCATAGGTAATTTGGCAACTTTTTCTCATTGAGCATAGACCTAGCTGTTTCCACTATAAGTCTATTCCTTCTTTCTGCTACCCCATTTTGTTCAGGTGAGTACCTTGTAGTGATTTCCCTCTTGATGCCTCTTTCCTGCAAGAAATCTTCAAACTCATTGGAGAAGTACTCTCCTCCACCATCTGATCTTAGCCTCTTTAAGCTTCTACCTGTTTGATTCTCAACAAGTGCAAGATACCTCTTGAAACAATTAAACACTTCATCTTTATGCTTCATAAAGTATAAAATGGTCCACCTGCTATAGTCATCAATAAAAGACACATAATACCTTGAACCAGAAATGGAAGGGTCCTTGCTAGGTCCCCAAACATCTGTGTGTACCAAGTCTAGGTAGTCTTCATGCATGAAACCTTTCCTTGAGTAGGGTAATCTGTGAGACTTACCAAATTGACATGATCCACATTTGTAAATCATATGTTGCTTGGATACATTAGGTATCCCAAGCACACATTGATCCCTGCACATTTGCTTTAGAGTCCTTTCACCTATGTGCCCTAATCTCTTATGCCATATCTCTAACTCTGAAAGTGTCTGATCCTTGTAATTATACAAAGCAATGTTTTTTGTATCTTCTAGCTCAAATGTAAATAATCTACCTGATTTCTCCCCTTTGGCTATCCTTCTGAATCCTTGTTTTGGGTCGTCCACATATGCTCCATGTTGTGTGAATCTGACCTGCAAACCTTTCTCCACAATCTGACCAACACTCATTAAATTCTTAGTTATTGTTGGTACATAGAGTACCCTGCTTAATAGATTCTGATTACCATCACATGTCTTCACATTTCCAATTTTAACCACAGAGTGCTTAGTGTCATCACCTGTTTGTACCTGATGTTTGCCCTTGGGCTCTTCCAAATCAGAAAGTAGTGCCACATTGCCAGCTACATGGTTAGAACATCTTGAGTCAATGTAAAATAAATGATCATCATTTGTACCTATCTTGGAGGTCATGTTCATGATCAATAAGGAGTCATCCTGCTCCTCTGTGTAGTTGTTGTAGTCTCTTCTATTTCTGAATCCACCTTGGTAGTTTCCATTGTGGTTGTGGTTGTAGTTGTTGTTGTATTGGTTGTTGTACCCATTGTAGCTTTGATGTTGGTTGAATCTGCCTCTCCCTTGAGAGTATCCACCTCTTGAGTAGCCTCTTCCTCTCTGATTTTTGTAGTTCTTGTAGCATTCATCTGTGGTATGATTGGACAATCCACAGATGTTGCAAGGTGATGAGTTGTAGGGTCTCCCCCTACCTGACTTACCTCCTCTGCCTCTTCCTCTAGATGACCTACCTCTCCCTGCATAATTGGCTTGAGAGGTAGAGCCTTCTTCATCCTGTTTCTTCTTGCCTTTATCTTTAACTTTCTTATCAGTAAAGAGAGCAGAGGGATTATTACCTTTTGATTGATCTCCAGCTTTGGTGAACTTTACTTCATGTGTAAATAGTTGGCCCATGAGTGTTGTAAGATCAGGGGTATGCATGTCCATGTAGAGGTCCATTGCAGTGGTGAAACTTTCCCACTTATCATCTGCCTTGAGTCCATTTGTCACTTGCCTGACTATTTGCTCCTCTTCAATTTCCTCTCCAATGCTTGCTAGTTGGTCTGCCACATCTTTGATCTTTGTCACATACTCTGAGACTGATTGCTTGGGCTGCTTCCTAAGTGTTGTGAACTCTATCCATAATTGATTCTTCCTAGCCCTTGTGTTGGAAGAAAAATAGTTTGACAAGGTTTCCCAAGTCTCTTGGGAAGTCTTACAGTTTCTTACATGAGGTAAAAGAAAGTCAGATATAGAGTTTAAGAGATAAGACCTTGCCAAAGCATCCTTTGCACACCATTGGTTAAGTCTTTCATGCTCATCCTTTGTAGGTAGTCCTCTAGTCTTGAATGAGGGCAGCTCCTCATCTCCTGATATGTATCCAAATAGACTTCTCCCTTGTAGATAGGTCTTCATTCTCAATGACCAAGCTTGATAGTTGTTTCTGTCCAATTTGTCAATGAAAGAGGGGAAACCATCACCCATGATTACCTTGTTTTGCTCTGATACCACTGTTAAGAGTGATGGATGGATGCACTCAGGAAATCAGTTGGTGCTGCAAATCCTGCTTCACACCTGCCCTCTTTTCTCTTCAGATATGCTTAGTACACTAGCTTAGCTCCCAAATGACATAAAGAAACCATATATGTACTTTGGAAATGGTTTGGGTAATGATCAAACCAAAACAGATAACTTTGTACTTCAAAAATCAAGCAAAACTTTCTATTCCTGTAATGATACCTGCTCAGATTTTTACTCAGTGTGTCCAGCACACTAAAAATTGGAACAATTCCTTTTGGGAGTATTAATGTACCTTAGTAAGCTACCAATCACAAGTGGAATCACTTCAATTGATAAACTATGCACTGAGAAATAAGTTTAGCAAAATTATAATCACCCCCGACTTTTCAGGAACTCTGCAGACAAATACCAGTGTGCACCTCGACTCGATTTTCTCCCAAATGGCTGAATGGAATCCTTTGAAATTTTGTATGCTTGTAGTAGACTTTGAGCTGGTTCCAATGAGCTATAGATCTCTTGATTTGGTTCAGTAGATCCAGAGCAATGCTTCTTTGAAGTTGACAGACTTGGAGTAGAACACTCAGACAAGACAGAGATGATGAATGTATACTTCTATTGATAAATGTGTTTGTACAATCTCATTAGCTTGCCAAGCACAGCTAAATGAGGTATTGTGGTGTTAGCAATAGATTGGCCTTCACACACAATAAGTTACAATGAGATTTTGCCTCGGGGAGTGAGCTGAAGTGAGGGTGTAACCCGCGACTTTTTACTACATCTTTTATAGGAGTTTGATCTTCATTTGAATTTGAAATTCAAACTTAGGCTCCCTTGAATCTCTCCTCTAAAAGTAGGGAGATATTCTCTCTATCTCAACAATCAAATTTCCACGACTCTAGTGGTAGGTGGATGACTTAAAGTGATTACAAACAAATGATAAGTCACTTGGACTTTTACAAGAGGTAAAAAGGTAGGAACACATAAGCATGTGTTCACATGAGTCTTCCTTTAGGTGAAGCCTAGATAATCCTTTGTCCATGCTAATCTTCCATAAGTCCAAGGGTCCAAGCCAATGTGTGTAGGCTTGTCTTGCACCAACAGCTCCCCCTCAAGCCAAACACTTTGGCTTAAGTCTTCTTCTTCATTCTTCAATTACTTCCTGCAATCCAATCATAGACTTGAATCTGCATAGCTTGTTTCCATCCAATGCCTTGGTAAGTAAATCTGCACATTGCATATTAGTAGAAACATATGTCAATTGAATCTCTTTACTTAACAATTTCTCTCTCACATAGTGGTAATGAACCTCTATGTGCTTTGTTCTGGCATGATAAATTGGGTTTGCTGCAAGGTGAAGAGAGCTAGTGTTGTCTCCAAATATGATAGGTGGTCTTGTGAGTAGACCTAACTCTGTATATAGAAGCTTCAACCAGATAGCTTCTTGAGTAGCATTTGCAAGCCCTCTATACTCTGCTTCAGTGGATGATAATGCCACTGTAGGTTGCTTCTTAGCTGACCAAGAGATAGGCTTATCTCCTGCAAAACAAATGTAACCTGAGGTGCTTCTCCTATCATCCTTGCATCCTGCCCAATCTGCATCTGAGTAAACTTTTATGTCAATATCTGATGTATAAGGAAAATACAAACCATGACTTTGAGTTCCCTTGAGGTACTTCAAGATCTTCTTAGCTGCCTCTAGGTGAGGTACCCTTGGTTTGTGCATGAATTGACTAAGCACACTAACTCCATATGCTATGTCAATTCTTGTCAAGGTAGCATAGTTCAAGCTACCCACCATACTTTGGTATCCTGTAATGTCTTTGATTTCTTCTCCTTCATGAGCACTTAGCTTTTGGTTAACCTCCATTGGAGTAGTAGATACCTTAGCATCCTGCAAACCAAACTTCTTGACCATGTCCTGTACATACTTCTTTTGAGTGATGTATATACCTGAGTTTGTATAGATCAATTCAAGACCTAGGAAATATTTTAGTAATCCAAGATCACTAATCTTGAATTCTTTCATCATCTGTCCTTTGATGTGTCTAATCCCATTGACATCATTACCTGTAATGATGATGTCATCAACATAAACACATAAGTAGATTACCTCTGTACTACTTCTCTTTATGAATAGAGAAGTGTCTGCTTTGCTCATCACAAATCCTTGGTCTTGGAGGTAGGTGGTCAATCTGTAATTCCATGCTCTAGGTGCCTGCTTCAAACCATACAGAGCCTTCTTCAATTTACAAACATAATGTACCTTTTTTGGATCTTCATAGCCAGGTGGTTGTGACATGTAGACTTCTTCAGATATCCATCCATTCAAGAATGCATTCTTCACATCCAATTGGTACATGTTCCAATTCTTGGATGCAGCTACACTCACCAAAACTCTGATAGTTGGCATCTTGGCCACAGGAGAAAATGTCTCCTCATAATCAATGCCTTGGGTTTGTGCAAAACCCTTGGCTACCAACCTAGCTTTGTACCTGTTAATTGTTCCATCTGAATTCTTCTTCAATTTGTAGATCCATCTGGATCCTATTACCTTCATAGTGTCCTTCTTGGGTACCAAGTCCCAAGTATCACTCTCTTTGAGGGCTTCTATCTCCTCATCCATGGCTTCTCTCCATTCTGGCTTTGTAATTGCTTCTTCATAGGTACCTGGTTCTTCATTCAACAAGTCTTTTGCAAGATATACAGAATGTTTAGTTACAAGTGATGTGTCATACCCAAATCTGATAGGCTTCTTCTTCTCTCTCTGAGATCTTCTCATAGCTTGAGTAGAAGTTTCTGCCTTGTCCTCCAATTGCTTCATCTTCATCTTTCCTTTGGATTTCCAAGCCTTGAACTCTTCAAGGTTTATGGTATCATCATCTGAGTTTGAGTCTTCTTGCTGAGTTGGCTCTTCCTTGGTAAGCTTTGGAAAATCTTCCTCCATGTCATAGGGTAAACTCACTTTCCTGCATTCATTCTCATACCATGAGTCATTTTCATCAAATATGACATCTCTGCTTACCTTGAACCCTTTGTTTGTGGGGTTGTAGAATCTGTATCCCTTTTGGTTTAAATCATAACCAATGAAGATACATTTCTCTGCCTTTGGGTCTAGCTTTCCTCTTACCTGTGAGGGAATATGTACATATGCTACACAACCAAAGATTTTGCAATGATCCAGAGAGGGTCTCTTACCATGCCATGCTTCATATGGTGTCATGCCATCAAGTGATTTGGATGGCAACCTATTGATGAGATAAGTGGCAGTGGATACACTCTCTGCCCATAGGTAATTTGGCAACTTTTTCTCATTGAGCATAGACCTAGCTGTTTCCACTATAAGTCTATTCCTTCTTTCTGCTACCCCATTTTGTTCAGGTGAGTACCTTGTAGTGATTTCCCTCTTGATGCCTCTTTCCTGCAAGAAATCTTCAAACTCATTGGAGAAGTACTCTCCTCCACCATCTGATCTTAGCCTCTTTAAGCTTCTACCTGTTTGATTCTCAACAAGTGCAAGATACCTCTTGAAACAATTAAACACTTCATCTTTATGCTTCATAAAGTATAAAATGGTCCACCTGCTATAGTCATCAATAAAAGACACATAATACCTTGAACCAGAAATGGAAGGGTCCTTGCTAGGTCCCCAAACATCTGTGTGTACCAAGTCTAGGTAGTCTTCATGCATGAAACCTTTCCTTGAGTAGGGTAATCTGTGAGACTTACCAAATTGACATGATCCACATTTGTAAATCATATGTTGCTTGGATACATTAGGTATCCCAAGCACACATTGATCCCTGCACATTTGCTTTAGAGTCCTTTCACCTATGTGCCCTAATCTCTTATGCCATATCTCTAACTCTGAAAGTGTCTGATCCTTGTAATTATACAAAGCAATGTTTTTTGTATCTTCTAGCTCAAATGTAAATAATCTACCTGATTTCTCCCCTTTGGCTATCCTTCTGAATCCTTGTTTTGGGTCGTCCACATATGCTCCATGTTGTGTGAATCTGACCTGCAAACCTTTCTCCACAATCTGACCAACACTCATTAAATTCTTAGTTATTGTTGGTACATAGAGTACCCTGCTTAATAGATTCTGATTACCATCACATGTCTTCACATTTCCAATTTTAACCACAGAGTGCTTAGTGTCATCACCTGTTTGTACCTGATGTTTGCCCTTGGGCTCTTCCAAATCAGAAAGTAGTGCCACATTGCCAGCTACATGGTTAGAACATCTTGAGTCAATGTAAAATAAATGATCATCATTTGTACCTATCTTGGAGGTCATGTTCATGATCAATAAGGAGTCATCCTGCTCCTCTGTGTAGTTGTTGTAGTCTCTTCTATTTCTGAATCCACCTTGGTAGTTTCCATTGTGGTTGTGGTTGTAGTTGTTGTTGTATTGGTTGTTGTACCCATTGTAGCTTTGATGTTGGTTGAATCTGCCTCTCCCTTGAGAGTATCCACCTCTTGAGTAGCCTCTTCCTCTCTGATTTTTGTAGTTCTTGTAGCATTCATCTGTGGTATGATTGGACAATCCACAGATGTTGCAAGGTGATGAGTTGTAGGGTCTCCCCCTACCTGACTTACCTCCTCTGCCTCTTCCTCTAGATGACCTACCTCTCCCTGCATAATTGGCTTGAGAGGTAGAGCCTTCTTCATCCTGTTTCTTCTTGCCTTTATCTTTAACTTTCTTATCAGTAAAGAGAGCAGAGGGATTATTACCTTTTGATTGATCTCCAGCTTTGGTGAACTTTACTTCATGTGTAAATAGTTGGCCCATGAGTGTTGTAAGATCAGGGGTATGCATGTCCATGTAGAGGTCCATTGCAGTGGTGAAACTTTCCCACTTATCATCTGCCTTGAGTCCATTTGTCACTTGCCTGACTATTTGCTCCTCTTCAATTTCCTCTCCAATGCTTGCTAGTTGGTCTGCCACATCTTTGATCTTTGTCACATACTCTGAGACTGATTGCTTGGGCTGCTTCCTAAGTGTTGTGAACTCTATCCATAATTGATTCTTCCTAGCCCTTGTGTTGGAAGAAAAATAGTTTGACAAGGTTTCCCAAGTCTCTTGGGAAGTCTTACAGTTTCTTACATGAGGTAAAAGAAAGTCAGATATAGAGTTTAAGAGATAAGACCTTGCCAAAGCATCCTTTGCACACCATTGGTTAAGTCTTTCATGCTCATCCTTTGTAGGTAGTCCTCTAGTCTTGAATGAGGGCAGCTCCTCATCTCCTGATATGTATCCAAATAGACTTCTCCCTTGTAGATAGGTCTTCATTCTCAATGACCAAGCTTGATAGTTGTTTCTGTCCAATTTGTCAATGAAAGAGGGGAAACCATCACCCATGATTACCTTGTTTTGCTCTGATACCACTGTTAAGAGTGATGGATGGATGCACTCAGGAAATCAGTTGGTGCTGCAAATCCTGCTTCACACCTGCCCTCTTTTCTCTTCAGATATGCTTAGTACACTAGCTTAGCTCCCAAATGACATAAAGAAACCATATATGTACTTTGGAAATGGTTTGGGTAATGATCAAACCAAAACAGATAACTTTGTACTTCAAAAATCAAGCAAAACTTTCTATTCCTGTAATGATACCTGCTCAGATTTTTACTCAGTGTGTCCAGCACACTAAAAATTGGAACAATTCCTTTTGGGAGTATTAATGTACCTTAGTAAGCTACCAATCACAAGTGGAATCACTTCAATTGATAAACTATGCACTGAGAAATAAGTTTAGCAAAATTATAATCACCCCCGACTTTTCAGGAACTCTGCAGACAAATACCAGTGTGCACCTCGACTCGATTTTCTCCCAAATGGCTGAATGGAATCCTTTGAAATTTTGTATGCTTGTAGTAGACTTTGAGCTGGTTCCAATGAGCTATAGATCTCTTGATTTGGTTCAGTAGATCCAGAGCAATGCTTCTTTGAAGTTGACAGACTTGGAGTAGAACACTCAGACAAGACAGAGATGATGAATGTATACTTCTATTGATAAATGTGTTTGTACAATCTCATTAGCTTGCCAAGCACAGCTAAATGAGGTATTGTGGTGTTAGCAATAGAGTGGCCTTCACACACAATAAGTTACAATGAGATTTTGCCTCGGGGAGTGAGCTGAAGTGAGGGTGTAACCCGCGACTTTTTACTACATCTTTTATAGGAGTTTGATCTTCATTTGAATTTGAAATTCAAACTTAGGCTCCCTTGAATCTCTCCTCTAAAAGTAGGGAGATATTCTCTCTATCTCAACAATCAAATTTCCACGACTCTAGTGGTAGGTGGATGACTTAAAGTGATTACAAACAAATGATAAGTCACTTGGACTTTTACAAGAGGTAAAAAGGTAGGAACACATAAGCATGTGTTCACATGAGTCTTCCTTTAGGTGAAGCCTAGATAATCCTTTGTCCATGCTAATCTTCCATAAGTCCAAGGGTCCAAGCCAATGTGTGTAGGCTTGTCTTGCACCAACAGCTCCCCCTCAAGCCAAACACTTTGGCTTAAGTCTTCTTCTTCATTCTTCAATTACTTCCTGCAATCCAATCATAGACTTGAATCTGCATAGCTTGTTTCCATCCAATGCCTTGGTAAGTAAATCTGCACATTGCATATTAGTAGAAACATATGTCAATTGAATCTCTTTACTTAACAATTTCTCTCTCACATAGTGGTAATGAACCTCTATGTGCTTTGTTCTGGCATGATAAATTGGGTTTGCTGCAAGGTGAAGAGAGCTAGTGTTGTCTCCAAATATGATAGGTGGTCTTGTGAGTAGACCTAACTCTGTATATAGAAGCTTCAACCAGATAGCTTCTTGAGTAGCATTTGCAAGCCCTCTATACTCTGCTTCAGTGGATGATAATGCCACTGTAGGTTGCTTCTTAGCTGACCAAGAGATAGGCTTATCTCCTGCAAAACAAATGTAACCTGAGGTGCTTCTCCTATCATCCTTGCATCCTGCCCAATCTGCATCTGAGTAAACTTTTATGTCAATATCTGATGTATAAGGAAAATACAAACCATGACTTTGAGTTCCCTTGAGGTACTTCAAGATCTTCTTAGCTGCCTCTAGGTGAGGTACCCTTGGTTTGTGCATGAATTGACTAAGCACACTAACTCCATATGCTATGTCAATTCTTGTCAAGGTAGCATAGTTCAAGCTACCCACCATACTTTGGTATCCTGTAATGTCTTTGATTTCTTCTCCTTCATGAGCACTTAGCTTTTGGTTAACCTCCATTGGAGTAGTAGATACCTTAGCATCCTGCAAACCAAACTTCTTGACCATGTCCTGTACATACTTCTTTTGAGTGATGTATATACCTGAGTTTGTATAGATCAATTCAAGACCTAGGAAATATTTTAGTAATCCAAGATCACTAATCTTGAATTCTTTCATCATCTGTCCTTTGATGTGTCTAATCCCATTGACATCATTACCTGTAATGATGATGTCATCAACATAAACACATAAGTAGATTACCTCTGTACTACTTCTCTTTATGAATAGAGAAGTGTCTGCTTTGCTCATCACAAATCCTTGGTCTTGGAGGTAGGTGGTCAATCTGTAATTCCATGCTCTAGGTGCCTGCTTCAAACCATACAGAGCCTTCTTCAATTTACAAACATAATGTACCTTTTTTGGATCTTCATAGCCAGGTGGTTGTGACATGTAGACTTCTTCAGATATCCATCCATTCAAGAATGCATTCTTCACATCCAATTGGTACATGTTCCAATTCTTGGATGCAGCTACACTCACCAAAACTCTGATAGTTGGCATCTTGGCCACAGGAGAAAATGTCTCCTCATAATCAATGCCTTGGGTTTGTGCAAAACCCTTGGCTACCAACCTAGCTTTGTACCTGTTAATTGTTCCATCTGAATTCTTCTTCAATTTGTAGATCCATCTGGATCCTATTACCTTCATAGTGTCCTTCTTGGGTACCAAGTCCCAAGTATCACTCTCTTTGAGGGCTTCTATCTCCTCATCCATGGCTTCTCTCCATTCTGGCTTTGTAATTGCTTCTTCATAGGTACCTGGTTCTTCATTCAACAAGTCTTTTGCAAGATATACAGAATGTTTAGTTACAAGTGATGTGTCATACCCAAATCTGATAGGCTTCTTCTTCTCTCTCTGAGATCTTCTCATAGCTTGAGTAGAAGTTTCTGCCTTGTCCTCCAATTGCTTCATCTTCATCTTTCCTTTGGATTTCCAAGCCTTGAACTCTTCAAGGTTTATGGTATCATCATCTGAGTTTGAGTCTTCTTGCTGAGTTGGCTCTTCCTTGGTAAGCTTTGGAAAATCTTCCTCCATGTCATAGGGTAAACTCACTTTCCTGCATTCATTCTCATACCATGAGTCATTTTCATCAAATATGACATCTCTGCTTACCTTGAACCCTTTGTTTGTGGGGTTGTAGAATCTGTATCCCTTTTGGTTTAAATCATAACCAATGAAGATACATTTCTCTGCCTTTGGGTCTAGCTTTCCTCTTACCTGTGAGGGAATATGTACATATGCTACACAACCAAAGATTTTGCAATGATCCAGAGAGGGTCTCTTACCATGCCATGCTTCATATGGTGTCATGCCATCAAGTGATTTGGATGGCAACCTATTGATGAGATAAGTGGCAGTGGATACACTCTCTGCCCATAGGTAATTTGGCAACTTTTTCTCATTGAGCATAGACCTAGCTGTTTCCACTATAAGTCTATTCCTTCTTTCTGCTACCCCATTTTGTTCAGGTGAGTACCTTGTAGTGATTTCCCTCTTGATGCCTCTTTCCTGCAAGAAATCTTCAAACTCATTGGAGAAGTACTCTCCTCCACCATCTGATCTTAGCCTCTTTAAGCTTCTACCTGTTTGATTCTCAACAAGTGCAAGATACCTCTTGAAACAATTAAACACTTCATCTTTATGCTTCATAAAGTATAAAATGGTCCACCTGCTATAGTCATCAATAAAAGACACATAATACCTTGAACCAGAAATGGAAGGGTCCTTGCTAGGTCCCCAAACATCTGTGTGTACCAAGTCTAGGTAGTCTTCATGCATGAAACCTTTCCTTGAGTAGGGTAATCTGTGAGACTTACCAAATTGACATGATCCACATTTGTAAATCATATGTTGCTTGGATACATTAGGTATCCCAAGCACACATTGATCCCTGCACATTTGCTTTAGAGTCCTTTCACCTATGTGCCCTAATCTCTTATGCCATATCTCTAACTCTGAAAGTGTCTGATCCTTGTAATTATACAAAGCAATGTTTTTTGTATCTTCTAGCTCAAATGTAAATAATCTACCTGATTTCTCCCCTTTGGCTATCCTTCTGAATCCTTGTTTTGGGTCGTCCACATATGCTCCATGTTGTGTGAATCTGACCTGCAAACCTTTCTCCACAATCTGACCAACACTCATTAAATTCTTAGTTATTGTTGGTACATAGAGTACCCTGCTTAATAGATTCTGATTACCATCACATGTCTTCACATTTCCAATTTTAACCACAGAGTGCTTAGTGTCATCACCTGTTTGTACCTGATGTTTGCCCTTGGGCTCTTCCAAATCAGAAAGTAGTGCCACATTGCCAGCTACATGGTTAGAACATCTTGAGTCAATGTAAAATAAATGATCATCATTTGTACCTATCTTGGAGGTCATGTTCATGATCAATAAGGAGTCATCCTGCTCCTCTGTGTAGTTGTTGTAGTCTCTTCTATTTCTGAATCCACCTTGGTAGTTTCCATTGTGGTTGTGGTTGTAGTTGTTGTTGTATTGGTTGTTGTACCCATTGTAGCTTTGATGTTGGTTGAATCTGCCTCTCCCTTGAGAGTATCCACCTCTTGAGTAGCCTCTTCCTCTCTGATTTTTGTAGTTCTTGTAGCATTCATCTGTGGTATGATTGGACAATCCACAGATGTTGCAAGGTGATGAGTTGTAGGGTCTCCCCCTACCTGACTTACCTCCTCTGCCTCTTCCTCTAGATGACCTACCTCTCCCTGCATAATTGGCTTGAGAGGTAGAGCCTTCTTCATCCTGTTTCTTCTTGCCTTTATCTTTAACTTTCTTATCAGTAAAGAGAGCAGAGGGATTATTACCTTTTGATTGATCTCCAGCTTTGGTGAACTTTACTTCATGTGTAAATAGTTGGCCCATGAGTGTTGTAAGATCAGGGGTATGCATGTCCATGTAGAGGTCCATTGCAGTGGTGAAACTTTCCCACTTATCATCTGCCTTGAGTCCATTTGTCACTTGCCTGACTATTTGCTCCTCTTCAATTTCCTCTCCAATGCTTGCTAGTTGGTCTGCCACATCTTTGATCTTTGTCACATACTCTGAGACTGATTGCTTGGGCTGCTTCCTAAGTGTTGTGAACTCTATCCATAATTGATTCTTCCTAGCCCTTGTGTTGGAAGAAAAATAGTTTGACAAGGTTTCCCAAGTCTCTTGGGAAGTCTTACAGTTTCTTACATGAGGTAAAAGAAAGTCAGATATAGAGTTTAAGAGATAAGACCTTGCCAAAGCATCCTTTGCACACCATTGGTTAAGTCTTTCATGCTCATCCTTTGTAGGTAGTCCTCTAGTCTTGAATGAGGGCAGCTCCTCATCTCCTGATATGTATCCAAATAGACTTCTCCCTTGTAGATAGGTCTTCATTCTCAATGACCAAGCTTGATAGTTGTTTCTGTCCAATTTGTCAATGAAAGAGGGGAAACCATCACCCATGATTACCTTGTTTTGCTCTGATACCACTGTTAAGAGTGATGGATGGATGCACTCAGGAAATCAGTTGGTGCTGCAAATCCTGCTTCACACCTGCCCTCTTTTCTCTTCAGATATGCTTAGTACACTAGCTTAGCTCCCAAATGACATAAAGAAACCATATATGTACTTTGGAAATGGTTTGGGTAATGATCAAACCAAAACAGATAACTTTGTACTTCAAAAATCAAGCAAAACTTTCTATTCCTGTAATGATACCTGCTCAGATTTTTACTCAGTGTGTCCAGCACACTAAAAATTGGAACAATTCCTTTTGGGAGTATTAATGTACCTTAGTAAGCTACCAATCACAAGTGGAATCACTTCAATTGATAAACTATGCACTGAGAAATAAGTTTAGCAAAATTATAATCACCCCCGACTTTTCAGGAACTCTGCAGACAAATACCAGTGTGCACCTCGACTCGATTTTCTCCCAAATGGCTGAATGGAATCCTTTGAAATTTTGTATGCTTGTAGTAGACTTTGAGCTGGTTCCAATGAGCTATAGATCTCTTGATTTGGTTCAGTAGATCCAGAGCAATGCTTCTTTGAAGTTGACAGACTTGGAGTAGAACACTCAGACAAGACAGAGATGATGAATGTATACTTCTATTGATAAATGTGTTTGTACAATCTCATTAGCTTGCCAAGCACAGCTAAATGAGGTATTGTGGTGTTAGCAATAGAGTGGCCTTCACACACAATAAGTTACAATGAGATTTTGCCTCGGGGAGTGAGCTGAAGTGAGGGTGTAACCCGCGACTTTTTACTACATCTTTTATAGGAGTTTGATCTTCATTTGAATTTGAAATTCAAACTTAGGCTCCCTTGAATCTCTCCTCTAAAAGTAGGGAGATATTCTCTCTATCTCAACAATCAAATTTCCACGACTCTAGTGGTAGGTGGATGACTTAAAGTGATTACAAACAAATGATAAGTCACTTGGACTTTTACAAGAGGTAAAAAGGTAGGAACACATAAGCATGTGTTCACATGAGTCTTCCTTTAGGTGAAGCCTAGATAATCCTTTGTCCATGCTAATCTTCCATAAGTCCAAGGGTCCAAGCCAATGTGTGTAGGCTTGTCTTGCACCAACAGCTCCCCCTCAAGCCAAACACTTTGGCTTAAGTCTTCTTCTTCATTCTTCAATTACTTCCTGCAATCCAATCATAGACTTGAATCTGCATAGCTTGTTTCCATCCAATGCCTTGGTAAGTAAATCTGCACATTGCATATTAGTAGAAACATATGTCAATTGAATCTCTTTACTTAACAATTTCTCTCTCACATAGTGGTAATGAACCTCTATGTGCTTTGTTCTGGCATGATAAATTGGGTTTGCTGCAAGGTGAAGAGAGCTAGTGTTGTCTCCAAATATGATAGGTGGTCTTGTGAGTAGACCTAACTCTGTATATAGAAGCTTCAACCAGATAGCTTCTTGAGTAGCATTTGCAAGCCCTCTATACTCTGCTTCAGTGGATGATAATGCCACTGTAGGTTGCTTCTTAGCTGACCAAGAGATAGGCTTATCTCCTGCAAAACAAATGTAACCTGAGGTGCTTCTCCTATCATCCTTGCATCCTGCCCAATCTGCATCTGAGTAAACTTTTATGTCAATATCTGATGTATAAGGAAAATACAAACCATGACTTTGAGTTCCCTTGAGGTACTTCAAGATCTTCTTAGCTGCCTCTAGGTGAGGTACCCTTGGTTTGTGCATGAATTGACTAAGCACACTAACTCCATATGCTATGTCAATTCTTGTCAAGGTAGCATAGTTCAAGCTACCCACCATACTTTGGTATCCTGTAATGTCTTTGATTTCTTCTCCTTCATGAGCACTTAGCTTTTGGTTAACCTCCATTGGAGTAGTAGATACCTCTATCTTTCTATCTGTCTATCTGTCTATCTGTCTATCTGTCTATCTGTCTATCTGTCTATCTGTCTATCTGTCTATCTGTCTATCTGTCTATCTGTCTATCTGTCTATCTGTCTATCTGTCTATCTGTGTATCTGT
>CM035424.1:106527854-106585354 GCA_020310875.1 Ceratopteris richardii
CTTATGTGAGTAGCATACATCAAGCTACCAACTAAGATTTGATACTCTTTAGGATTATCAATCTACTCTCCTTTATAAACACTTAGTTTATGATTCATTTCCAAAGGTGTATTTGCAAGCTTTGTGTTCTATATTTTGAACTTGAGAGATAGGTCTTGAATGTATTCTTTCTTAGTTAGATACATCCCTTTATCTGTATAAATCACTTGCACACCTAGGAAATATGTGAGCTCCCCTAAGTCACTGATTTTGAACTCCTGTTGCATATTGTTGAAGATAAATGTACAAGCTCATTTTCATATGAGCCATGCTTGGATAAATTTACCAAATATAAAGATAAAGAAAAAAGTGGAGGAAAAAAAGGAAAAAATAATAAAAGAAAAAGTCTAGTCAAAATTCATGATGAGTAAGAGATACAATATCTTGCCTTGTAGTTAGTAGCATGTAGTGGAGAAAGTGGTGAGTTAAGAAGGAGGCACAAACTTCTTCACATGCTCATTGGTTATAAAAGTGAAGTGGGAGCACATTCAAAACAAGGAGAGAAAGAGGCAAGAGCTCCCAGTAGTCGGATCTAGCCATTTTGTCATTTTGGTTTTCCCTTAGACTCCTTCCAGCCGCACGTCAGTTTGTACACAACTCTGTTGCAGAGCTCATATCTCAGTGCATATGTAACCATTTTGTGCATTTAAACATTCATTGGAAAGCTTATCTCGTGTACTTTCTGCATATCAAATATCTATTTGAAAGATTATGTAGTTTGTGAGATACAGTGAAAGAGTGAAGTCCAGTTTTCAGTATACCTGTGTGGATAGGTAGTCTATTTTGTTCGGTTCAGTTTCCCAACCAAAACATATCCAAATTGCATGATTTTTGTCTTGTTGGAAAGCCTTTTGCATCAATTTCATTCTCTCAAATATCTCATTCAGATCATTCATACTGTGTGAGGTATCTGTCAGAGAGTAAAGTCCAGTTTTATAGTGTACTTATGTGTGCAGGTGGTCTATCTTGGTGAGTTGAGTTTCTTGATTAAAACTCATCCAAATTACTTGATTTTTAGCTTGTTGGAAATCTATTTGTGTATACTTTTTGTGTACCAAATATCTTTCTCAAAGGATATATATTGAGAGAGCTATCAGTCCGAGAGTGAAGCTCAGTTCTTCAGCATACCTGTGTGGACAAGTAGTTCATCTTTGACAGTTGTGTTTCCTAATCAAAACTTGTCCAAATTAAGTCATCTATAGCTTGTTAAAAAGCTCTCTTTGTCTACTTTGATTGACTAAAGTATCAAGTCCATTTGAGTTTTGTGTTGAGAGCAGCAAGCTATCTAAGGTGCAGATGTTTGTCCAAGTGCTGGACATACAAGGGCTCACTACACACTTTCGTTGCACATAGGAGAACTCATTCTCCACAGTTGGTATCAGAGCAAACTTGGTGTTGAAGCTTCATCAACAGAGCTGGAGATAAAGAAAAACAAAAGAGGAGCTATAAAACAAGGAGGAGCTTCACAAACACAAGAGCAAAGGACTATAACTATTCGAGGTAACTCTCAAAGTCTTTGATACTCTTCAATGGCTGACTTGGGCCAACAAGTAGAGAAGTTGGATAAGGATAACTATCCAGTGTGGAGGTTTAGAATGACCAACTACCTAATGGGCAAAGGCTTATGGGGTATTGTGAGCGGCGGTGATGCTCAACCTCAAATCAATCAAGCTATGGCCACTGAAGTCCAAAGGAGGCAAGCAAAAGAATGGGAGGAGAGGAATAGGAGAGTCATGTTCCTTATTTTGCAAGTCATTACTAATCCCATGGTAGGTCATATTCAACATCTATAGAAAGCTAAGGATGCTTGGGAAGCTCTTGAAAGGATGTATTCAACAAATACCAAAGCTAGGAAACTTCAACTCAAGAATGAGTTGAACACAATCAAGAAAAGTTCGAGTCAATCCATAGCTGAATATACTTTGAAGATTAAGGAGCTAAGCGATGCTTTAGCTTCTATTGGCACAACAGTTGAAGATGAAGATCTTGTGTGTTATACTCTCAATGGCTTGAGAGAAGATGAAAGATGGAAGTCTTTTATAACTTCCATTAACTTGAAAGATGTATATGCAGGTTTTGAACAACTAATCCCTCATCTTGTCACAGAAGAGCTTAGCTTCGGTGGTCCCAAAGGAAAGGACAGCCACAACCAAATGTTATATGCAGGTCGAGGCAAAGGAAGAAACTCAAGAGGAGGCTCAAGAGGAAAAGGAAGAGGTCACAACCACTCCAACTACAATCAAAACAATTCGGAAGACAACAAGGATGCATCAAATGCCAACACACAAGGAAGAGGTCGAGGTAGAAGTAGAGGAAGAGGCCGAAGCTCCTACAATTCTCATAAAGGTATAACATGCTATCATTGTGGTAAAGTAAGACACTATGCTAGTGATTGTTGGCTGAAGAATGGAAGACCAAATGGAGACAATCAAAGGAACCAAAGAAACTATGCAAGCACCTCAAGTGAAGGAAGCAAGGACACACTACTTGCAATGAGACATGAGTATAGAAGCTCTTGTGAAGATGACAAAAAATGGTACATTGATTCAGGTTGTAGTAACCATATGTCATGCCAAGGAAGTTTGTTCACTAATCTACAGGTACCAAGTGGAAAAGGATGTGTTGAAACAGGTGATGATACTCAACACATGATTGAACATATTGGAGATATAAGGCTTGGAGATACAAGTAGAGCAAAGGTACTATCTAATGTTCTTCATGTTCCTACAATTTCAAAGAACTTGATTTCAGTAGGACAAATGGTAGAGAAGGGTTATCATGTCATATTGAATGAGAATGGGTGCTTCATAAAGAATCCAAAGGAAGGCTTCAAGGTCATTGCTCGAGGTAGAAGAGAAGGAAGGATGTTCACTTTGGATGTCCAACATCCACATGGAAAGGTCATGTACATTCAATGTGGGAACAAGAAGTTTTCAGAGCTGGACTTATGGCACAAAAGAATAGGACACATCAACATTCCAAAGCTGAAGGACATGAGCAAACATGAAGTGGTAAGAGGTCTTCCAAAATTTAATAGCATTGGACTACATGAGTTATGTGAAGCTTGTCAACTAGGAAAGCAAACGAGGCAGCCATTCAAGAGGAGCAATTATGTGGCTCCAAATGTCTTGGACTTGATACATACGGATGTATGGGGACCAAACCAAGAGGCATCAATGGCTGGTAATAGATTTTTTGTCACCTTCATTGATGATCACTCAAGAAAGGTATGACTGTTTTGTATGAAGCAAAAATCAGAGGTGTTTTCTATATTCAAAAGATTCAAAGCTGAAGTTGAAAAGGAAACAGGAAGGTCTATCGAAACCTTAAGGTCTGATGGTGGAGGAGAATACTTCTCCAAAGAATTTTCAGATTTTCTACAAGAGAATGGGATCAAAAGGCAATTCACTTGTAGGTATACACCACAACAAAATGGAGTAGCTGAGAGGAAAAATAGGCAAATTGCTGAAATTGCAAGATGCATGCTCAACGAGATGAAGGTACCATTGTACTATTGGGCTGAAGCTACCACAACCGCCATTTACTTGATGAATAGGTGCATAACATCAGGAATACATCACTTGACTCCAGAAGAGGTATATTCCGATAAGAAACTTGATCTTACACACCTCAAAGTGTTTGGATGTGTTTGCTTTGTTCACATTCCACAAGAAGTTAGAACAAAGATGGAACCAAGATCAGAAAAATGCATTTTCATCGGCTACTCGACGGAGCAAAAAGGATACAAGTGTTACAACCCTAGAACAAAGGAATTAAGAGTCTCGCGTGATGTGGTCTTTCATGAACTAAGACCATGGTATGAAGATAAAGGAAATGAAAAGATTCTTGAAGAAGATTGTGATGATTATGTAGGAACAAATCAAAGAGAAGTTCAACAATCAAGCACAAAGGCTTCAGGTCCAGAGGCATCTACATCAAATGAAGAATGTTCAACATGGAGGGGGAGCCATCTTTGTCTCCAAATTCAGCTCATAGTAGAGCCGAAGAAGCAAGTGGTACTCCAAACAGTGAGGTAGATGCAAGTGAAGAAGAATATGAAGAGGTAATCACTCCGATGGTAAAGTTGAATAGGTTAAAGAAGCAACTTTCTAAAGGCAATGAAAGAAGATCTTCAAGGACAAGGTATCCAACTCAAAGGTTGAGTTATGATAGTTTTATGGCGACACATTTTGCATACATGATGCAGGTTATCAAAGACAAAGAGCCTCAGACATATGAAGAAGCTTGCACACAAAAGGAATGGAAGCAAGCTATGAAAGAGGAGATCAAAGCTCTCAAAGATAATCACACATGGGAGCTAGTGCCAAAGAAAGAAGGTATGAAGATTGTTCCAAACAAATGGGTGTTTAAAGTAAAGAGGAATGCTGATGGTTCACTAGCTAGATATAAAGCTAGATTAGTTGCCAAATATTTAAACAAACACAAGGCATAGATTATGATGAAGTTTTCAGCCCCGTTGCAAAGATGGGAACTATCAGAACCTTAATAGCAATTGGTGCTTCAAGGAGATGGCCATTATATCAACTCGACATCAAAAATGCCTTTCTCAATGGAGAACTACAAGAAGAGGTATACATGAGTCAACCGGTTGGATTTGAAGATGAAAACCATCCAGATTTTGTTTGCAGGTTGAAGAAGGCACTTTATGGCTTGAAGCAAGCACCAAGAGCATGGAATCAGAGATTGGTAGAGTATCTAACTAAGTGTGGATACAACCCAAGTAGTGCAGATCCTTCATTGTACATGAAGAAGGAAGAAAATAGAGAGGTATATATTTGCATATATGTCGATGAACTCATCATAACAGGAAACGATGTTACAAGGATTAAAGATATCAAAAGGAAGCTTGGTAAGGAGTTTAAAATTTCAGATCTTGGGGAGCTGAAATATTTTTTAGGAATTGAAGTTGTTTATGGAAAGAGTGGCATCTACTTGATGCAAAAGAAGTACTTGTTGGATGTTCTTTTCAGATTTGGAATGAGTGAATGCAAACCACTCACTCAACCCATGGACACAAATACAAAGATTTGTTCAAATGATGGAGAACCATTGGAAGATGTAACGACATACAGAAGCATTGTAGGATCATTGATCTATGCAAACATTACAAGACCTGATTTGTCTTATGTTGTTGGTGTACTTTCTCAGTTTATGCAAGCCCCGACAAGTGAACACTTAAATTCAGCCAAGAGAGTGTTGAGATACATAAAGCATATAGTTAATCATGCTTTGTTTTACAAGTTTGATGAAGAATTGCAGGTCAAAGGCTTTAGTGATGCTGATTGGGTAGGCTCAAAGCAAGATAGAAGATCAACCTCAGGTTATGTGTTCATGATAAGAAGCAAACCTATCACGTGGAGCTCAAAGAAACAACCTACTGTTGCACTTTCATCTATGGAGGCTGAATATAGAGGATTAGCTTTTGCCACATGTGAAGCAATGTGGATTAAAAAGCTTTTAGCTGATATTGGAGTGCAAGTTGGAACCATCGCTATATACAGTGATAACATGTCAAGTATTTACTTGGCAAGCAATCCTATGTTTCATGCAAGGAGCAAGCACATAGAGGTCCACTACCACTATGTAAGGGAGAAGGTGCTGAGCAAAGATGTGGAGGTAAAGTTCATCAGAACCAAAGAGCAGGTTGCAGATATGTTTACAAAGTTCTTGGATGCTTCTAAACTCAAAGGTTTCAAGGATGCGATAAATTTGAAGGACATGGATGAAGATAACTCCCAAATGAGCTTGAGGGGGAGTGTTGAAGATAAATGTACAAGCTCATTTTCATATGAGCCATGCTTGGATAAATTTACCAACTATAAAGATAAAGAAAAAAGTGGAGGAAAAAAAGGAAAAAGTAATAAAAGAAAAAGTCTAGTCAAAATTCATGATGAGTAAGAGATACAATATCTTGCCTTGTAGTTAGTAGCATGTAGTGGAGAAAGTGGTGAGTTAAGAAGGAGGCACAAAATTCTTCACATGCTCATTGGTTATAAAAGTGAAATTGGAGCACATTCAAAACAAGGAGAGAAAGAGGCAAGAACTCCCAGTAGTCGGATCTAGCCATTTTGTCATTTTGGTTTTCCCTTAGACTCCTTCCAGCCGCACGTCAGTTTGTACACAGCTCTGTTGCAGAGCTCATATCTCAGTGCATATGTAACCATTTTGTGCATTTAAACATTCATTGGAAAGCTTATCTTGTGTACTTTCTGCATATCAAATATCTATTTGAAAGCTTATGTAGTTTATGAGATATCAATGAAAGAGTGAAGTCCAGTTTTTCAGTATACTTGTGTAGATAGGTAGTCTATTTTGGTCGGTTCAGTTTCCCAACCAAAACATATTCAAATTGCGTGATTTTTGTCTTCTTGGAAAGCCCTTAGCATCTACTTTCATTCTCTCAAATATCTCATTCAGATCATGCATACTCTTTGAGATATCTGTCAGAGAGTAAAGTCCAGTTTTATAGTGTACTTATGTGTGCAGGTGGTCTATCTTGGTGAGTTGAGTTTCCTGATCAAAACTCATCCAAATTACTTGACTTTTAGCTTGTTGGAAAGCTATTTGTGTCTACTTTTTGTGTACCAAATATCTTTCTAATTAGGGTTTCCATTTGCCTCTTCACAAGTTGAGGGTTCTTATAAAGTTGAGTTGTTTTCCAAGTAGATTGAATTGTTTATAGCAAATGTGTAATCATATCCATACATTTCTGGTTATGTCTTCTCACTTGTTGACCTTCTAGATGCTTGTTTGGAGAATTCTCCACACTCTTGCATTTTTTCTTTTCCTCTTGACTTCTATAGATTGTAATCCTTTTCCCTTTCATCGTGTTCATCATCTTTTTCACTTCTTCGATCTTGGAGGTGTGTATCATGCTTGCTTCCTAACTGATGGAAATCAAAATCAAGATCATATGGTAGAGTTACCTTTTCTTTTTCTTCATCATATCAAGACCTATGGTCTTCAAACACAACATCTTTACTTGTAGTGAATTGCTTGGTTGATGAATTGTGGAACCTATAACCCATTTGAGTTGAATCACATCCAATAAATACTGCCTTTGTTGCCCTTTCATCTAGCTTACCTCTGATTTGTGAAGGTACATGGACATAAAGTAAACAACCAAACACCTTAGAATGTCCTAGACTAGGTTTTGTTCCATGCCATGATTCATAAGGAGTTCATATGATGAAGTTATTTGGAAGATACTCTAGACGTCCACTAGCCTCTGATTCCAAGCCCTTAGGGCTTGCTTTAGGCCATACAAGGTCTTCTTCAACTTGCAAACATAGGTAGGATGCAATGAATCTTCATCCACAAGGTTATTCCATGAACACCTCTTTGTGTAACTCACCATTCAAGAAAGCATTCTCTATGTACATCTGGTAGATAGGCCATATCCTTGTTGCACATAGTGCTTTGAGAGCTCTAATGGTAGCCTTGTTTTCCACAAGGCTAAAATTCTCCTCATCATCCACCCATTGTCTCTGTGTGAAGCCTTTGGCTACTAGTCTAGCCTCGTACCTTGCCAAGTTGCCATCTGCATTCCTCTTGGTCTTGTACACCCACCTGTTTTGGACTATCGTCATGCCTTCCTTCTTGGGTACTAGTTCCAAAGTTTTTTTCTCCTTAAGAGCTTTGAACTCTTCAGACATAGCCTTCCTCCACTCTGGTTTGGTCTTTGCCTCCTCAAAAGAATCTGGCTCTTGATCTGCAACGACATTCATCATGTATGCATAGTGCTTTGCCATGAAAGAACCATATGTATACCTTTGTGAGGGTGATTTCTTCCTTGTAGAACTCCTCTCTTGAAATTTTGGATATTGCTTCTTGAGTCTATTTATCTTTACATTAGGAGTAATGACCTCCTCAAGCTCTTCCTCTTCTGACTCCTCTTGAGCTTCCCTAGTGTCATAGTCTATCTGTTACAGCCTTCTATACTTTGAAGTAGGGGATGATCTTTCATAATAATAAGTGTAAGAGTGATCATATGAGTGTACCTTAGATGTAGAAGCCTCTATTCCACTGATTGTGATTGATGCTTGAGGTTGAATCTGCACATCAAGGTCTGTATACTCCTCTTGATCCTCTTCATCCAACTTTGCCTTGCCCTTGTCTCCACACCATCACCTTGACTCATCAAACACAACATCTCTTGAAACATATAGCTTCTTTGAGAGAGGGTTTTAGAACTTGTAGCCTTTTTTCTCATTTGAGTAGCCAATGAACACACATTTCTCACTCTTTCACTCTAACTTTGTTCTCACTTCACTAGGAACATGAACAAAGCATACACATCCAAATACCTTGAGATGCTCCATGGTTGCTTTCTTGCCATAATAGAGTGCACATGGACTCAATTTGTGCACATAACTTTTTGGAACCCCATTTATCAAGTAACAACTTGTATTCATAGCCTCATCTCAATATGAGAATGGTAACATACCTTCATTTATGATATATCTAGCTATCTCAACCAATTGCCTATTTCTTCCTTTCTGCAACACCATTTTGTTGAGGAGTGTACCTACATGTAAAGTGCCTCTTTATGCCATTTTCCTACAAAGTACTTTGTGAATTCCTTGGAAAAATACTCTCTCCCTTTATCTGAATTGAGTGTCTTGATGTGTGCATCACATTCTTTCTCAACAAGGGACCTAAACTTTTGAAAGCATGAAAACACTTCAAATTTTTCCTTGTTAACATATAGCCATACCTTTCTTGAGTGATCATCAATGAAGGTGACAAAGTTCCTAGCTCCTCCCAATGAAGCCTCTCTACTAGAACCCCATGCATCTGAGTGTATAAGTCCCAAGAGCAAAGAGGATCTGTACTCACTCCTTGGAAATGGCTTCCTTGCTTGTTTACCTAGTTGACAAGCATCACAAATCTCATGTAGATCTTGATCTTCAAGATTTGGTAGTCCCTGCACTAAACCTGCTTTGCACATGCTTTTTAACTTGGGAATATTGATACCTCCTATCCTCTTATGCCAAAGATCAATCTTTGCAATCCTTTTGTTATCGATCATCACATAACACACCTTGTTGTGTCTAGGAGCAACATCTAGTGTGAACAATCTGCCTTCTTTCCTTCCCTTGGCAATGACCTTGCCTCCTTGCTTCACCATGCACCCTTTTGCATCAAATATAACATGCATACCTCTCTCTACCATGTGTCTTACAGAGATAAGGTTCTTGGAAATAGATGGAACATGGAGAACATCTTTAAGAGTCTTGATAGATTTACGTTCACCTAGCTTCACATCTCCCACGTGTAATGGGAAGCTCAATGTTATCTCCTATCTCCACACAAACTTTTGAGCTTGGGACCTGCATATGAACAAAAGGTTCCTCCATACATGACATGTGATTAGAGCATCCAGAGTCTATGTGCCACTTTGTGTCCTTGGGATCACTAGTGTAGCCATGTCTCATGGCTAAGGGGGTCTCCTTCTCATCATCCTTCTTAGATTTAGTAGCATAGTTCCCTTGCTCCTTCTTGCCTTTGTCATCCTTGAATCAACAATTTGAAGAAATATGATTATGCCTACCACATATAAAACAAGTTTTACCTTGATGAGGGTTGTTCTTCCCTTTTCCATTCTTGCCCTTCCTTGAAGATGATGCCTTGCTATCTCCCTCTAAATCTGAATCTTCTTCCTTGGACTGGTTCCACTTGCTTTTTCCTTCTTTCCCTTTCTTGCCACTATTGCCTTTGCCTTTGCCTTTGCTAGCATATATGACCTGTGAGTGACCATTCTTCTTGGATGTGTATCCTATGGCAACCTCTTCTACCACTAGGTGTGGGATCAACTCCTCAAGAGTTGGTAGAGGATCTCTATACAAGATGGTAATACTGAGGGGTTTCCACATGTTTTCCCCTCTCATCCCATTGAGAGTAATCTACACAAGGTCTTCCTCATATACTTTGCAACCAATGGATGCCAATTGCTCCCTTAGAGTATTCTCTAATCTAACTCTGTATGGTTTAAAGATATCCATGACAAATGAATTAAGACCATATTGAAAACGATCTGTATTCAATTGAACTATGTGGATTAAATGATAAAGATTCATTTGCATTAACTCGAGTAAATGTTGTGGATTCATTTGAATTATGTGGATTAAATGAAGTGGTATCATTCGAGTTAAGTGGATTAAATGAAGTGGTATCATTTGACTAATGTGGACTAAATGAAGTGGTATCTTTTGAATTATGTTGATGAAATGAAGGATTCATTTTTAATATGTGGATTAAATGATTTGGATTCATTTGAATTATGTGGATTAAATGAAGTGGTATCTTTTGAATTATATGGATGAAATGAAGTGGATTCATTTGAATTATGTGGATCAAATGAAGTGGTATCTTTTGAATTATATGGATGAAATGAAGTGGATTCATTTGTAATATGTGGACTCATTTAAATTACGTGGATCAAATGATGTGGTATCATTTGGACTATATGGACTAAATGATATAGATTCTTTTGAATTAGGTGGATTAAAAAGTGGTATCGTTTGAGTTAAGAGGATTAAAGAAGTGGTATCATTTGAGTTAAGTGGATAAAGTAAAGTGGTATCATTTGAGTGGATTCATTCAAATTATGTGAACTAAATGAAGTGGATTCATTTGAACTATGTGGATTAAATGAAGTGGTATCATTTTCCTTAAGTGGATTAAATGAAGTGGTATCATTTGAATTATGTGGATTACATGAAGTGGTATCATTTGAACTATGCGGATTAGATGAAGTGGTATCATTTGAATTATGTGGATTAAATGGTGTGCATTTGTTTGAGTTATGTGGATTCTTTTGAGGTAAAATTAGTGTTTTTGTTTTGCAAATTTGAATGTAAAACATGGCAAGAATGCCAAATGTGAATAATGACCTTGATCATGCTAAATCTCAAAGGATTTTGTCTGACCAGAATGCTCAATTTGCACAATCGAGATTAGCATTTTTATTCCACCAAGATTTCGATCTAGAGGGATTAGAAGGATAACCATTATCAATGAAAGAAGTAAAAAAGCTATGTCCAAATCATTTTGTTCGTGATGTTATCTTTTGGGTTATAGGAAGGGAAAAAGAAACAACACCCTTTAAGCTATCTGACTTACAACATAAAGGATTAGCAGAAAGTCTACTTTGACACTTTGTGCAAGTTGAGAGATCATTACCTAACAATAATAAAATAGCACTATATTTCATTCAAAAAGTTTTTATACAAGATATTCTTCATCGACATCTAGATTGGGATGATCACCTCAAGAATGCAAGTATAAGTTTGGGTCATCCTCAAAATCGGGCAAAATTTCGTAATCAAGGAAATGAAGGCCCTCTTCCTTGAAAGCGGCCCTACATTCTGCTATCCAAAGAACATAACCTTATCCATGATTTATTGTTAGATGGAGCAAAAATATACAATGAAGGATTAATAATTCCTGGATTATGAAGAATAATTGATGATCAACAAAAGAGGGTTGATGATCTAGAAAATCAAGTGAAAAATTTACAAATATCTGTCGATGCATATGAGAGTAGATATGGAAGACTCTGAGATGCATCATCATCTTTTGATCGGTTAACTACCGATGAATTATTCAATCAACAAAACACTAAATAGACAATCTTCTTTTTGTAATCAAAGACATAGCTATATTATAAAGCCATCGATTTTGCAATTGAATCTAATCAAAGTATTCAAAGTACATCATTTTCTTCATTTTGGATATCATCATCTATGACAAGTAGCATGTCATCTTTTTCTTCCATGTCTGAGCCATCGTTGTGATCTACATCTAAATCATGATCACTCCATAAATCATTTGTGAAACTTCCGTGAGTTTGAAATTCTCCAAAAGTTTGTTGTGTTGTTGTAGAAGCCATCTTGGTTGGATCATGTAACAAACACATATTACAAAACACATATACCAAATCATTGGCACGTGATACATTTAAGCAATTTCTTCATTTAAAATGAAGAAAATCATATGCACTCTAATTACGTTCACATCTACCACTTGAAGTTGTTATTGAAAGCACTCTCATAGCTATATTTTGCAACTCCATTGCTTCATCTTTGTACTCTTTCCACTATATAGGAGATGGATGCTTTTGAATCACTTCAATGTGCCATAGATCTCCAAAACATCCTTCTCGATTTAGTTAAGCTACTCTTTGGTGGAATACATCTTGATCGCTTGTTGCTTATTGTATTGGTATGGATGTGGGGAAACATGTCCTCCTCTTACACAAGCATGAGATGGGTGGTCACCTCCATAGTGCATACATCTTCTTAGCATGGGCATCCTCATGGGAGGGTTTTGATAAATTTTTTGTCCTTGGACACCTAATTTCTTGGCCACTAAGTCTTCCAGTGCTTCTATCTTGTTCGTTTGTGAAGCTGTTTTACTAGATGTATCTTCTGATTGAGTGGGATTCTATGGGATCTTTAGGTCCTCAACTAGGTTATCTTCTAAATCTATGCATTCCCTTAGACAATCACTCAGTGTCTTCATTTGTTTCATGTAAACTAAGGTTCTTAATGTCCCATCGGTCAAGCCATTTAAGAGCAAAGATATCATCTTTTGTTGAGTGGGTCTCTCTATCAAGGGGCAGTTGTTCACATATTGGTTAAATTGTTGGGATGTTGACTTTATAGATTTATTAGGAGCCTGTTTGAAACTATGGATTAAGGAAGAGGAGTTATGTTTAATACCCCTCTTGGTGAAGCCACCAATGAACTCTTCAAAGAATTGTTCTATATTCACAAAAAAGCAATTGGGATCTAATGGTTGGGACCAGCTCAAAGCTGTTCCAATAAGGCTGAGACCAAAGGACTCACATTGGACAAAGAAATCATCCACCTCTTCAACATCTAGCAGTTGCTTAGACTCATCCACGTGATCATAAGGGTCTCCTAAACCATCAAAGGGATTTATTACACACTTAAAATACTTGGATTGGTCTTAGTCTTCTGCGTGCCTCAGGGGGTCGAGGGACTATAGGAATTATAGGATGCACACTTGGTCATGTTGATATATTTATAGTGATCATACTCAAGATGATTAGAAGATCAAACTAACTTCATTGCCTGGTGCCAAAAATGCGATTTGAGCTCGTTTTGGCCTCCAAATGCACTATCACAATGCTTGCGTAGGCTATTTCATCTTTTTGTGCCAAAGACATATATAGGTTTCGGTTCGCCAATATAAGCATCTCAAAGTCTGCTACGAGTTTAGTAGAACTCAACACGGTAGTTCTGTTCAACTTTTTGAGATACAATGAATTTTGTGCATCAAGGTATTTTAGTCCATGGCCATGGCTGAAAGCAGTGATGTATTTTGTATGTTGGTTATTGAGGATAAGTTGGATGGTATGAATTACCCATTATGGGCATATATGATGCATCATGTACTGGTCACAAAAGTACTGTGGAATATTATGTAGGGTGTTGAAAAACATCCTATTACACCTGCAAATATAGGTATTGAAGCTGATGTAGATGGCATCGAAGATGGTGATATTCTGTAGATTCATGTTCGTGCTATGGTTTCTACTACACCTACTGTAAAGTAAATTCATTGGGATGGCAGAGATGTTTAGGCACATGCATTGATAGCCTTGTCTGTCAAACGTGCCATTATTCCACACATTCGCTCTTGTAGAATACCTAAGGATACTTGGGATACACTTACCACATTGTACTAGGCTAGGAATAAGGCTCGTGTTGCTTACTGCTAAAAATAGTTGGAGAGTGAGCAAATGAATGAAGTTGATTCTATGGACAATTTTCTAACAAAGATCAAAGATTTGAAGGAACAGTTAATTTCTGCTGATGAGATCTTGCCCAACAATTCACTTGTGCAGACACTACAAGAAATAGGGGGGCTAGCGACGCCCCCGAATTGAAAAAAAACGAGCACCGTCGCTTATGCGATGCTAGCATCGCATAAGCGATGGTCATATTTTTGGATATTTTTTTTTCGGGCATTCGTCGCATAAGCGATGCCTGCGTCACTTATGTGACGCTAAATGAGTGCGTCACAAGTAGCATCACTATTTAGTGACGCTATTTGTGATGTTGGCAAACTGGATAGTGTCGCATATGCGACGCTCTGGAATGTAAAAAAAAAAATTCGATTTCTCCCGGCACATTTGTGCCGGGATTAACACACGAGAGCAAGAAGAGAACGAGAGAGAGAGAGAGAGAGAGAGAGAGAGAGAGAGAGAGAGAGAGAGAGAGAGAGAGAGAGAGAGAGAGAGAGAGAGAGAGAGAGAGAGAGAGAGAGAGAGAGAGAGAGAGAGAGAGAGAGAGAGAGAGAGAGAGAGAGAGAGAGAGAGGAGAGAGAGAGAGAGAGAGAGAGAGAGAGAGAGAGAGAGAGAGAGAGAGAGAGAGAGAGAGAGAGAGAGAGAGAGAGAGAGAGAGAGAGAGAGAGAGGTGTGTGTGTATCCTAAAGTTCAGATGCTCATCATAGACATGCAAGAGGTTTACTGCATACCCCAGGAGTCCTGTTGGCACTAGTCCATTATAATCAGGTTGCTCTATCTTGAGTAACCTCTGTGCATGCGATTCATCCAGGTCACCATTGTATGGCCTATAAACAGTGCCAAATTCTTTGAATAGCAATTATAAATCCGCTTCTCACACTTTCAAACTGAACATATGATAGAATCAACAAATCATTCAATGAAGGTACATACTTCATATCCTCCAAAACAAACAATCATATCCTGCCATCCAAACAATCAAATTTTCCGCGAATATTTTGAAAGATGCATTGATAGTTTTAAAAGATGCGTGAACAAAAAGTGTCCATTCAATTCAAGTTCTTGTTCTTACCTTATCTAAAGTAAGAATAAAAACCTGCATTGAATGGACATTTTTTGTTCGCCCATCCTTTAAAATTATTTTTCCATCCTTCAAAATGTGTGTATATGTGTGTGTATGTTTATATGTGTGTATGCATTTATGTATATTATGTGTATGTTTATATATGCACACACACACACACACACACACACACACATATATATATATATATATATATATATATATATATATATATATATATATATATATATATATATATATATATATATATATATATATATATATATATATATATATATATATATTTATGCACATATATATAAATAGATAGAAAATTGAAAATTATACCTTAATAGTGTCAAAACAGATACATTACTCCATCCAAAACGATTTTGAAGATTGAGAATAAGTAAGCTCACACTTAGTCGTGTCAAACGACTTCCTTCATTTACATGCTTTAGAAATTCCTCTCGAAGATAGTTCTCATTTTTAGAAATATCAATGTTCTCATTGTCATTTTGATACCAATCCTCAATAAAATCTGCCATGCCATCATCTTCATCATTGTCACACAAATCTTGTACTTTATCGTCTTTTGAATATAGATCTTTCAACCTTGCATATTCCACAGGATTACTTTTGTGTAGCCTCCTCATAGAAGCTTCTGATAAATGAGGTCTTACTGGCAATTGTGAATGCTGTGGAGGAATATCATCAACATCATACGTTGAAATCTACACATATAAATAAAATTCATTAGTATTCCATAAATGAATAAAAAGTAAACTTTAAATATAAAATTAAGTATATAACTTATTAAATATGGATAGAAATTTTTTATTCTCTCTAGCTAAAAGGTGCTCTTGGAGGTCTACGCCATCCATAATTCACTAATAGTTCATCACTAGCATGTACTGTAGTAATAGCATTGACAACTATGTATCTTGATACATCTCTACTCATGTATGGTGATTCATGACTAATTTCACGCTCCTCAAATGTGGAATTTGTCCTTGAACTATTATGTAACCCTCAACTACTATTTATTAAACGTGCTATATTTCCATGTGTGTAAGGTCTTCCATCAATATATAATCTTTCATTTTTTGCATGTAAAATCCTTCTACTAGTAAGGGATGCTGCGTTCAAGCATGTTCCATAAGTACTCATGCTTTGAACATAACGTGAAAGTCGATGCCAATCTCCCCATACATATATAGGACCACAAAATGAAATAAGAGTGACTTCAGAGTTCGGAGGCACATACAAATTCTCTACAATAAAGAGACCACGACCAGCATTAGTAATAGTGGATGGAGCAATCATATAACAATTACCCCAAAAGTTGAAAACCTCTCCATCTAAAGGAAGTGGTCCTCTATTCCATCCTCCATATCTTTTTCTATCATATGTTTGTACTAAAGAACGATCACGAGCTGGCAATGGATAATCTCCAGCCGTTTCAGTCTCTAAACCAGGAGGTAGAGGATTTCTAGAAACCTCTGCTTGTAATTGATGAACGTCAAGTCCATGACGTGAACGAGGTATATTAACATTATGAGAAAAATTATCATCATCATCATCATCGAGCAAGTATTCCTGTATATCAACAGTAATTTGATTTTGTATATGGTTTTTAAATAAAATAATGACATTAATATATATAAAAAATACATACCCAAGCATTATCACGTTGACCAGGTGATGGTGCACGCTCAAAAGTACCATACTCTGCCTCATGTTCAATACATTCCAATCATGGTCTTTGATATGTGCCATAACAAGAGTTACACCAACATATAATATGCTCTTGATAGTAAAATTCATCATAATTTCTATCGGAGGACACATGTGAAGTCGTTGCATGTATCCATCAAATATATTTAAAATTAAATGTTTGATATACTTACAGTATATAGTCGTTGCACGATGAGGAGACGGTGGTGGAGTTCCATCTGATTGATCAGAATCTACAAATAATGGTATTTGATATTAATAATCTGATTATCTACATACACCAAAAATTCACATATACATATTTACACATACACACATATTCACATATACGCATTTACACATACACACATATTCACATATACACAACTACACATTATTGTGGGATAAATGCATGTATTTTGTATGAATGAGTGTATATGCATGCATGTGTGTGTACGTATATATGTGGATATGTATATGTGTGTTTATGTTATATGTATGTATATGTGTATATGTATACATATATGTATGCATATATGTTTGCATGTATATGTGTATTTGGGTATGTGTATGTGTATGTGTGTGTATATATGTGTATGTATTCTGATTTTTTTTTCTGTTTGAGATTAAATTAACAGGAGATATTGTATGGTGGAAAAAAATAAGAGGCGACCTAACATACCACCTGAGACGTGGCAGTTTTTTCATAGACAACTACGTCTTCAGGAGTCATTTCCTCAGTAGAAGGTACACAAATTAATAGTTTATATTTATAATTTTTATATATGTTAGTAATTTTTTACATTTAATTTATGTATTTTTTTCTTAAATAAACATCGCACCTAGGCCAAATGGTCCATAATGGTTTTGTAGCTACATTTGTAAGTATATGTGTTATTGTGAGTATATTTTTTATTTTAGTTAAAATGCAAACAACTAATTTTTTTTATTTGTTTCAATGCAACGGAAGGATTATGGCTGATATCTTACAAAACATGAGATCGAGTATGCTACACATTTTGGATATCTGTGTTTGAGCGAGTATATGTGAGATCATCCTAATGCCTTTGTGAGTATTATTAAATTTTATGTAATTATTTTATTTTTATGAATGGTTTAAAGGTTTTATTTATTTATGTTTGTTATATATAATACAAGAGTATCATGGAGAGATAGATATGGATGAGGTGGAGAGACAGACACAGGAGGGACGATCTCGATCGTCACAGGGTGATCATGACGATGAGGATGAGGATGATCAAGATGATCATGATACTGCTGTTGATGATGATGATGATCATGATGATGATGATGATTAGGATTTTAGTTGATTATGACATTGGATTATATGTATTTACATTGATATATATATATATATATATATATATATATATATATATATATATATATATATATATATATATATATATATATATATATATATATATATATATATATATATATATATATATATATATATATATATATATATTATCTATATATTTTTCATTTCAATTATGTTTTGAATTGTGTGTATGGTATTAAGTAATGAAGAGTTTTGTTCTATTGATTGTTATTATTGTTTATATTAAGCATGTGTTTTAATACTTTAATTATATAATTCATTCATATGTGTGTACCTAAGTGTATATGTATGTGTGTGTATATGTATGTATGTGCATGTGTATGTGTGTGTATATGTATGTATGTGCATGTGTAAGTGTATATGTGTGTATGAGTATGTGCATGTGCATGTGTATGTGTGTGTATATGTATGTGCATGTATATGTGTAACTCTATGTGTATATGTGTGTATGTGCATGTATATGTGTATATGTAGGTATGTGCATGTGTGTGTGCATGTGTATATGTGTTTTAATACTTTTATTATATAATTCATTCATATGTGTGTACCTAAGTGTATATGTATGTGTGTGTATATGTATGTATGTGCATGTGTATGTATGTGTATATGTATGTATGTGCATGTGCATGTGCATGTGTA
Organism: Ceratopteris richardii; assembly: GCA_020310875.1. NCBI lineage: Eukaryota > Viridiplantae > Streptophyta > Polypodiopsida > Polypodiales > Pteridaceae > Ceratopteris > Ceratopteris richardii. The sequence goes on from CM035424.1 coordinate 106,546,476, forward strand.
AGTGTATATGTGTGTATGAGTATGTGCATGTGCATGTGTATGTGTGTGTATATGTATGTGCATGTATATGTGTAACTCTATGTGTATATGTGTATATATATGTGCATGTATATGTGTATATGTAGGTATGTGCATGTGTGTGTGCATGTGTATATGTGTTTTAATACTTTAATTATATAATTCATTCATATGTGTGTACCTAAGTGTATATGTATGTGTGTGTATATGTATGTATGTGCATGTGTATGTGTGTGTATATGTATGTATGTGCATGTGCATGTGTAAGTGTATATGTGTGTATGAGTATGTGCATGTGCATGTGTATGTGTGTGTATATGTATGTGCATGTATATGTGTAACTCTATGTGTATATGTGTGTATGTGCATGTATATGTGTATATGTAGGTATGTGCATATGTGTGTGCATGTGTATATGTGTTTTAATACTTTAATTATATAACTCATTCATATGTGTGTACCTAAGTGTATATGTATGTGTGTGTATATGTATGTATGTGCATGTGTATGTGTGTGTATATGTATGTATGTGCATGTGCATGTGTAAGTGTCTATGTATGTATGAGTATGTGCATGTGCATGTGTATGTGTGTGTATATGTATGTGCATGTATATGTGTAACTCTATGTGTATATGTATGTTTGTGCATGTATATGTGTATATGTAGGTATGTGCATGTGTATATGTGTGTGTACGTATGTGCATATATATGTGTATAATGTATGTATATGCATGTGTATATGTATGAAACATGCATGTTTATGTGGATGCATTTCCATTTGCATCCATGTGCATGCATGTGGATGTGCTTATACATGTATTTGTGTATATGTTAATGTGTGTATGTGTATATATATATGCAATAATGCATGCATGTAAGTCTTTTTATGTGGTTGTAGAAATGTTTGTGCATATGCATGTGTATATGTGTGTATGTCTAAGTGTATGTGCACATGTATCTGTGTGTATATATGTGTGTGTATGTGCATGTGTATATGTGTATATGTGTGAAAGTGCATCTTCATCATATATAAGTTTATAAGTGCATATCAATAAGTGTGAGTATGCTATCTAATGAAAATAACACAATTCAAATGATATACAAAGAATAGAAATTGTACTTACAATAGTTAGCCATACTTTTTGCATGGTTAGCTTCTTGAATAACCTGCAATAAAGAGAGAGAGAGAGAGAGAGAGAGAGAGAGAGAGAGAGAGAGAGAGAGAGAGAGAGAGAGAGAGAGAGAGAGAGAGAGAGAGAGAGAGAGAGAGAGAGAGAGAGAGAGAGAGGAGAGAGAGAGAGAGAGGAGAGAGAGAGAGAGAGAATTCAAAGAGAGAAAGATGTAGAAAGAGAGAAACAGAGACAGAGGGAGACAATAAGAGAGAGCTTAGGCAAAACAACAATTTTGCATATGCTTGCTTCAGCTCGTAAGCACAGCGCAATTGCAAATGTTGGAGAGCTCTTCGATCAGATGCGTGAAAATGCCGATCAAAGAGCCTCCAACATTTTAATTTTTTTCCATCAACAGACCGTCGTGTAAGCGATGCTATGAGTGACATGTTTTAGCATCGCTTATGCGATGCAAAAAAGCATCGCTTATGCGACGCTATTTAAAACCGTCGTGTTAGCAATGCTCTATGCGAGCGTCGCAGACCCTGTTGCACCACAAGTCGCAAAAAATGTCGTTTGACTCATCGTTTAATCGACGGTGCGTGCGTGACGCTCATTACGATGCATTTTGCAATTTTATAGCGACAAAATTGTGTCGCCTTAACCGTCGCTATACGCCTGTATTCCTTGTAGTGAGACTGCTCTAAATGGACTTCTTGATTCATAGCAGAGTTTTGCTTCTACTCTTCGTTTAATGATGAAAGGCAATCCAAATGCCTTAACATTTGAGGAGTTAGTCTCTGTTATGTTGCAGGAAGGTAAGTCTAGGTAGAATAAGTCCATTACGTGTGTTGCAGATCAAGCTTTCCTGGCTAGTTAGAAGGGCAAAGGTAAATGGAGCTCTTTTACTAGTAAGCAAAAATCTCCTAATTCTAAACAAATCAAAGAAGAATGATAGAGATGGCAAGAAAACAAAAAAAAAAAAAAAAAAAAACTTGTTTTGAAAGTACTCTAAAGCAAATGATCATATCATAAAGAATTGTACAAAACTAGTTACAAAAGAGGAAAAGAAAAAAGAGGTTGGAATGGTTGTTGTAGAGGCCTCTACACAAAAAACAGGGTCTGCTATGGTTGTTGCAGAGGCCTCTACACCATCTTCTCCTGAATAGTGTATGTCTATAGTAGACTCAGATGTTTGGTACTTTGATAGTGGGGCAACCAAACATATTACCTCACAACATAGTTTCTTCACTTCACTCGAGCCTGCCCCTATAGGGAATACTATCACATGCGCCAACAACTCCTCTTATCCTGTTGTGGAAGTTGGTAAGATCATTCTCACTAATGCTGATGGTAGTTCTTTTACATTGTCAGATGCTTTATTTGTGTCAGGGATCAAGAAAAAATATGTTAACAGTTTTTGCATTAGCCAAGATTGGCTTGGTTGTGAAATTTGTTGATGATTGATGTACAGTTCATGATCTGTCAAATGGCAACATGATTATTGCTTATGGCATTTTATTTCATGGGCTATATAATCTCATAGACTATGAAAAATCTATGAATGATTCAGTATGTGCAGTATAGGATTCTCAGGCTATGTCAGATGCAAAGCTTTGGCATGCACGCTTTGGTCATCTGAATTTTGCTAGTTTTTTACACCTACAGAAATTTGAAATGGTATCCTCTTTGCCCAAACTTGAGGCATCAAGTAAACATGTATGTGAAGGTTGTATTTTGGGCAAACTGCAATGTTCCTCCTTTCCAAAAGATGGTTCCATTCGAGCTACTAAAAAATTGCAGCTTGTTCACAGTGATGTTTGTGGTCCTATGTAGACACCCTCTTTTGGAAACTATCTTTATTTTGTGACTTTCATCGATGATTTTTCTAGGCATGCATGGGTATATCCATTGAAAGAAAAGTCCAAAGTGTTTATGTGCTTCAAATAGTTTTTGGTTTTGGCTGAAAATCTATTAGCATGTAAAATGGGCACCCTCCGTTTTGATCGAGAGGGGGAATATATGTCTTCTGAGTTTAATGCATTTTTGGTTGAACGTGGGATAAAACATCAGTGTACAGTGCCATATACACCTCAGCAGAATGGATTTTTTGAACAGAAGAATAGGTCACTCATGGAGATGGCGAGGTGTATGGTCAAGATTCAGGCTTTACCACATAGTTTCTGGGTTGAGGTTGTCATGTGTGCAACATATGTACTTAACACGTGTCCCACTAAAGCATTGCAGTCTATCACTCCATATGAGGCTTGGCATGGTTGTAAGCCATTTGTTGCTCACCTGTGCATTTTTGGTTGTCCAACATATGCATTAGTAGGAAATTGGATGATAAAGCAATAAAATGTATTTTTGTTGGTACAGTTCTGAAAGCAAAGGCTATCGTCTGCATCATCCATAGACTAGATGTATTTTGGTTAGCTGTGATGTTTTTGTGGAAGATGCTATTCAAACTTTACTTTCATGTACTACGGAGACATATGTTAGCTCCAAAGACATGTATGATACTTTGCTACCTCTTTTTATAGGTGGATAATCTAGTGCTGGTCCTAATGAGGCAACTTTTCAACCTTTACAGGTTTCATGTAATGATGAAGATTATTCCATTTCTCATGCAAATTTACATGATGCACTTGTTGATGAGAGAGTTGATATTGAGGAGGCAAAAACTATGCCAAAATGGTTGGTGCAGACTTTGCATGACGACTAATTAGATGCACCTCTGTCATATCGTACACATTCATGCTCTCATAGTGCCTCTTTTGCATTAGATTGCTATGTTGCGGTTGCATATAGTCTCTGTGATGAGAATGAGCCTCTTTTGTTTGATGAAGCACAAAATTCTAAAAATTGGATGGTTGCTATGCAATCAGAATATGATGCTATCATGAAAAATGGTACCTGGTCTTTATGTGACTTGCCTCCTGGCAAGAAGACCATTGGCACTAAGTGGGTATACAAGTTGAAGCGTAAGCCTAATGGGACAGTTGACACGTATAAGGCTAGGCTTGTTGCAAAGGGTTATGCACAATAAAGAGGCATTGATTTTGATGAGACCTTTGCACCTACATGCCAAATGACTATTGTTCATAGCATTTGTGCAGTTGTAGCTCATCATAGTTGGAATGTACATCAGTTCGACATTAAAAATGCATTTTTGAATGGTGATTTGCATGAAGAAGTGTATGTTTTTTAGCCCCATGGCTTTGTGCAAAAAGGGCATGAAAACCAGGTGTGCAGGTTAAAGAAGGAATTATATGGTTTAAAGAAAGCACCACGTTTTTGGTATGAAAAGATACATGCCTATCTAATTGCACATGGTTTTGAGAACAGTCCAACTAAAAGAATCTTATATGTTAAGCGTGCTAATGATGTGCTTCTGATCATTGTTGAGTATGTTGATGAGATGCTCCTCACTGGTCCTCATGAGAAGCATATTGCTGATTTTAAGGCTGATTTGCATGCCTCATTTGAGATGTCTAATTTGGGGCATTTGCATCATTGGGCATTCAGTTTATGCAAGTTGATGGCAGAATAGCTTTATGTCAAACAAAATATATTGACACATTATTGTAGTGTTTTGGCCTTGAAGACTACAAACCTATTGCCACTCCTATGCAGATAGATTTAGGATTGAGTGTTCATAATGTTGGAGATGCATTTGATGCTATTCTCTATCAGCAAGTTGTTGGATGCTTAATTTACTATGCATTACTTAGCCAGATATTCAATTTGTTGTCTCATAGATGAGAAGGTTTATGCATTCCCTAGGAGTCAAGCATTTGCAGATAGTTAAGCGCATCTTTCGCTACTTGAGTGGTACCCAACTACTTGGGTTGTTTTATCCCAAAGGGGATCACTATTGCCAGATTTATATGCTTTTTCTGACTTTGAGTGAGTTGGTTGCTATGACACTCATGTATCCACTAGTGGCTTTTACTTCATGCTTGGTAGCTCACGTATATCTTGGTTGAGCAAGAACCAGCCTACTATGGCCACTTCCAGTTGTGAGGCTGAGTATAGGGAAGCTTTCACAATGACTATTGAGTGTATGTGGCTCAGATGCCTTATGGCTGATTTGGGTGTTGGTCAGTCTTCTACCACCACCATCTTCCTTGATAGTTAGGGCGCATTGGTAGTTGTCAAGAACTCTGTGTTGCATGCTCGCACTAAGCACATTGAGGTGCATTATCATTATATCAGGGAGTGGTTCTCTACTGGAGAGATCAGCTTGGCATATGTGCCCATGTAGGAGAACATTGCAGACCTTCACAAAGGCTCTACCTACGGAGAATTTTGAAGCTTTCCACAAAACTTTGGGCTTATCCTTTTGTGGATTGATTCCACATAGCTTGGCACTTCCTTATACATGAGTGCCAACTCCATGTTCACCGCATCACTCCCAAGGGGGATTTGTTGATATATTTAGGTATTGATGTGTGTGAATACACTAGGACTGTCGGGGCACTTTTTCCCTCTTTAGGATGTTGTTTTCCCCCGACTTGTATATATGCATATTGCCCTAATGGGTTACTTACCTTTGTACATTCTAGTGGTAATACATTCAATATTGTGTGTTATGCTCCAAGCTTCTTCTTCTTCTTCTTCCTTGTGTTGTTCGTGTGCTTCCGCAAACCTCAAACTCCAACATGTATCATCAGGAATGCAAACTGTAGCAAGTTTCTAGCAACAAAGAATTAAGGAAACACTTAGAGATTATCACTACACTCTAGAAAAACAAGAATTGTGTTTGATCACACACTGGGTAAGACAACACCCATGGAGTATCATGAGGTTTGTTTAGGGAGACTTTGAAAGAGTTTGCTAGTTGCAACACCACATAGATGTCTCAAAGAGAGCACAAGGAGCACATAGAAACAAAAAAAAAAAGAAATTTGAACTTAGAAAAGTCCAACTCTAAGTACCCTAGGGAGTCAAACAAGTGGATTTCATCACTAGGAAGTGTTACCCAAAAGAGTTTCCATTCCATCTATTCCAACACATCGAGTGACTCAGAAAGGAGACTCGACCATGGCCTCTGAAGACGTGCATAGCTTAGTGCCTTTGTCTGGTCTCATGTCATTAATAGAAGGAGAGTATAGGACATCCCTGCAATATGTTTCCACTAATGTGCATGGACTACCTATCTACCTAGATGGCCTCAATAGATTTGTGGCAAGAATGAAGAACTCTACAGACTCAGGGATTGTGCCAAGATCAACTATTAAATGTGAAGCTAGGGCAAGTATATGCAATGGTTGATCACCTAGAGGGAATCAATGAGAGAGGAGAAGTAGAGGAACCTAAAAATCCCACTTGGACTGATAGTGGAGAAACCATGATCACTCCTAGAGGAAAATCAATAACAACCAATGTGTGGAGAGGATACAAAATCCCTCAGGATGATGACTTGATGAATGTTTACATTGTAAGTGGACTTTACAAATTACTACAAGCCACTTCACCCATATGGGGAGAAGGCATCAACCCGGCTTCTTTCTACGAGCTAGAGGATCTAGAAGACTCATCTAGAGTTACTTACCTGGACCAAAACAAAAGAAGATATTAGCCTATTGATGAACTTGATTATTCTAGAATGAGGTGATTAGGGTTGCCAATGTTCCCCCCAAAGGCCAGGCAACCACTTCTCATAATCCTCTTAGGACACAACAGAGTAATGAAAATCCAGCATTAGGGAAAACCAATCAACAAAGTGTGCCAGTAATGCTGCATGTGCAATTCTCAATGCCAGGAACCAATGTTGTACATCATACAAATCTAGGAAGTGGAACTATGAATAGATCACCTTTTCCTTTGAGGCCCCCACAAGGTGTAGGACCTGTTGGAGTTAGACGTCTGCGGAAGCACATGAATAACACAAGGAAGAAGAAGAAGAAGAAGCTTGGAACACAACACACAATACTAAATGTATTACCACTAGAATGTATTACCACTAGAATGTATTACCACTAGAATGTATTACCACTAGAATGTACAAAGATAATTAACCCATTAGGGCTATAGGCGTATATACAAGGTGAGGGAAAACAACCTCCTAAAGAGGGAAAAAAGTGCCCCGATGGTCCTAGTGTGTTCACACATATCACTACCTAAATATATCAACAAATCCCCCCTGGGAGTGATGCAGTGAACAAGGAGCTAGCACTCATGTATAAGGAAGTGCCAAGCTATGTGGAATCAATCCACAAAAGGAAGTAAGCCCAAAGCTTTGTCGAAAGCTTCAAACGTCTCCCTAGGTAGAGCCTTCGTGAAAAGGTCTGCAATGTTCTCTTGGGTGGCCACATATGCCAAGCTGATCTGTCCAACAGAGAACCTCTCCTTGACATAATGATAATGCACCTCAATGTGCTTAGTCCAAGCATGGGACACACGGTTCCTCGCAATTGCCAATGCACTCTGACTGTCAGTGAAGATGGTGGTGGCAGAAGACTCACCAACACCCAAATCAGCCATAAGGCATATGAGCCACACACACTCAACATTCATTGTGAAAGCTGCCCTATACTCAGCCTCACAACTAGAATTGGCCACAATAGGCTCCTTCTTTCTCAGCCAAGATATGCATTAGCCACCAAGCATGAAGCAAAAACCACTAGTGGACACATGAGTGTCATAGCAACCAACCTAGTCAGAGTCGCAAAAGATGCACTTAACCACCTACCAATGCTTGACACCTGGGCAATGCATAAACCTGCTCATCTGTGAGATAGCAAACTGAATATCTCGCCGAGTAATGCATAAGTAAATCAAGCATCCAATAGCCTAATGATAGAGAATAACATCAAATGCATCTCTAACATCATGAAGACTCAATCATAAGCCTATCTCCATAGGAGTGGCAATAGGTTTACAGTCTTCAAGGCCAAAATGCTGCAATAATGTGTCAATTTATTTCATTAGACATAAAGCTATTTTTCCATCAACCTGCATAAATTGAATTCGCCAAATCATACATCTCAAATGAGGCATGCAAATCAGCTTTGAAATCAGCAATATGCTTCTCATGAGGACCAATGAGAAGCATGTCATCAAGGTACACAACAATCATCAGAAGCACATCATAAGCATGCTTAACATATAAGGTGCTTTCAGTTGGACTGTTTTCAAAACCATGTGCAATTAGATAGGCATGCATCTTTTCATACCAAGCAGGTGGTGCTTGCTTTAAACCATATAATGCCTTCTTTAACATGTACACCTAGTTTTCATGCCCTTTTTGCACAAAGCCATGGGGCTGAAAAAATATACACTTCTTCATGCAAGTCACCATTCAAAAATGTTGTTTTAATGTCCAACTGATGTACATTCCAACCATGATGAGCTACAAGTGCACAGATGCTACCAATAGTAGTCATCTAGCATGTAGGTGCAAAGGTTTCATCAAGATCAATGCCTCTTTCCTATGCATAACCCTTTGCAACAAGCCTAGCCTTATACCTGTCAACTCTTCCATCAGGTTTATGCTTGAGCTTGTATACCCACTTAGTGCCAATGGCCTTCTTACTAGGAGGCAAGTCACATAAAGACCACGTACCATTTTCCATGATAACATCATATTCAGATTGCATTGCAACCATCCAATGTTCACAATTTTGTGCTTCATCAAATGAAACATGCTCTATCTCATCATAGAGACTAGAGGTAGCCATAGCATAGAAATCTCATGCAAAAGAGGCACTATGAGAGCCTAAACAAGTACGGTATGATAGAGGTGCATCTAATTTGTTGTCATGCAAAGTTTGCACTAGCCATTTTGGCATAGTTTTTGCCTCCTCAATATTAACTCTCTCATCAATAAGTGCATCATGTAAATCTACATTAGAAATGGAATGTTTTGCATCCTCACATGAAACTTGTAAAGGATAAAAAGCTGCCTCAATAAGACTAGCACTAGAGTGTGCACCTCTAAAAAGAGGCAGCAAAGTATCATACATGTCTTTGGAGCTAACAAATATCTCATTCGTACATGAAAGGAAAGGTTGAATAGCATCTTCCACAAAAACAACATCACGGCTAACCAAAATGCATTTATTATGTGGATGATGCAGATGATAGCCTTTGCTTTCAGAATTGTACCCAACAAAAATACATTTTATTGCTATCATCCAATTTTTTGCGATGTTGGTGAGGAACTAATGCGTATACCAAACAACCAAAAACATGCAGATGAGCAACAGATGGCTTGCAACCATGCCAAGCCTCATATGGAGTGATAGATTGCAGTGCTTTAGTGGGAAACCTATTAAGTACATATGTTGCACACATGACAACCTCAAGAAACTGTATATTCCCCCCCTCGATTAGAACGAAGGGTGCCCATTTCATATGCTGAAAGATTTTCAGCCTAAACCAAAAACTATTTGAAGCACATGAACACTTTGGACTTTTCTTTCAATGGATATACCCATGCATGCCTGGAAAAATCATCAATGAAAGTCACAAAGTAAAGATAGCTTCCAAAAGAGGGTGTTTGCATAGGACCACAAACATGAGTGTGAACAAGCTACAATTTTTGTGTAGCTCAAACTGAACCATCTTTTGGAAAGGAGGAATGCTGCATTTTGCCCAAAATACAGCATTCATAGACATGTTTTTCGGGTGCCTCAAGTTTGGGCAAAGGTGACACTATTTCAGATTTTTACAGGTGTAGCAAAACCAACAAAATTTAGATGAACAAAGCGTGCATGCCAAAGTCTTGCATCTGACATAGCCTGAGAATCATTTACTACATGTTGGCGTTAGACGTCTGCAGAAGCATACAAACATCACAAGGAAGAACAAGAAGCTTGGAGCACAACACACAATACTGAATGTATTACTAGAGAATGTAGAAAGATAAGTAGCCCATTAGGGCAATAGGTGTATATAAAAGTTGGGGGAAAAAAACCTCCTAAAGAGGGAAAAAAGTGCCCCAACGGTCCTAGAGTGTTCACACACATCACTGCCTAAATATATCAACAAATCCCCCTTGGGAGTGGTGTGGTGAACAAGGAGTTGGCACTCATGTATAAGGAAGTGCCAAGCTATGTGGAAATCATTCCACAAAAGGAAGTAAGCCCAAAGCTTTGCGGCAAGCTTCAAACTTCTCCCTAGGCAGAGCCTTCATGAAAAGGTCTGCAATGTTCTCCTACGTGGGCACATATGCCAAGCTGATCTCCCCAGTAGAGAACCTCTCCCTGACATAATGATAATGCACCTCAATATGCTTAGTGCGAGCATGGAACACAGGGTTCCTTGCAATTGCCAATGCACTCTGACTGTCAGTGAAGATGGTGGTGGCAGAAGACTGACCAACACCCAAATCAGCCATAAGGCATCTGAGTCACACACACTCAACAGTCGTTGTGAAAGCTGCCCTATACTCAGCCTCACAACTGAAATGGCCACAGTAGGCTACTTCTTGCTCAACCAAGATATACATGAGCTACCAAGCATGAAGCAAAAGCCACTAGTGGACACACGAGTGTCATAGCAACCAGCCCAATCAGAGTAAAAAAAAGCATGCAAATCTGGTAGTAGTGATCCCCCCTTGGGATAAAACAACCCAAGTAGCCAAGTACCACTCAAATAGCAAAAGATGTGCTTAACCACCTGCCAATGCTTAACTCCTGGGCAATGCATTAACGTGCTCATCTGTGAGACAACAAACTGAATATCTGACCGAGTAATGAATAAGTAAATCAAGCTTCCAACATCTTGCTGATAGAGAACAACATCAAATGCATCTCTAGCATCATGAAGACTCAGTCGTAAACCTGTCTCCATAGGAGTGGCAATAGGTTTACAGTCTTCAAGGCCAAAATGCTGCAATAATGTGTCAATATATTTTGTTCGACACGAAGGCATTCCACCATCAACATGCATAAACTAAATGCCCAAATTATGATGCAAATGCCCCAAATCAGACATCTCAAATGAGGCATGCAAGTCGGCCTTAAAATCAATAGTATGCCTCTCATGAGGACCAGTGAGCAGCATGTCATCAACCTAAATCACAATGATCAGAAGAACATCATTAGCATGCTTAACATATAAGGTGCTTTCAATTGGATTGTTCTCAAAACCATGTGCAATCAGATATGCATGTATCTTTTCATACCAAGCACATGGTGCTTGCTTTAAACCATATAATGCCTTCTTTAACCTACACACCTAGTCTTCATGCCCTTTCTGCACAAAGCCATGGGGCTAAAAAACATACACTTCTTCAAGCAAGTCACCATTTAGAAATGTTGTTTTAATGTCCAACTGATGTACATTCCAACCATGATGAGCTGCAAGTGCACAAATGCTATGAACAGTAGTCATTCGGCAAGTAGGAGCAAAGGTTTCATCAAAATCAATGCCTCTTTCCTGTGCATAACCCTTTGCAACAAGCATAGCCTTATACCCGTCAACTGTACCATCACGTTTACGCTTCAGCTTGTATACCCACTTAGTGCCAATGGCCTTCCTCCCGGGAGGCAAGTCACATAAGGACCAAGTACCATTCTTCATTATTGCATCATATTCAGATTGCATAGCAACCAACCAATTTTTTGATTTTTGTGCTTCATCAAACGAAACAAGCTCACTCTCATCACAGAGACTAGATGCAACCATAGCGTAGCAATTTGATGCAAAAGAGGCACTATGAGAGCCTGATCGAGTATGATATGACAGAGGTGCATCTAATTTGCTGTCACGCAAGGTCTGCACCAGCCATTTTGGCATAGTTCTTGCCTGCTCAATATCAGCTCTCTCATCAATAAGTGCATCTTGTAAGTCTACATCAGAAATGGAATGATCTGCATCATCACATGAAACCTGCAAAGACTGAGAAGTTTCCTCATTAGTACTAGCACTAGACTATCCACCTGTAAAAAGAGGCAACAAAGTATCATACATGTCTTTGGAGCTAACATATGTCTCTTTAGTACATGAAAGCAATGGCTGAATAGCATCTTCCACAGAAACATCATGGCTAACCAGAATCCGTTTAGTCTATGGATGATACAGACGATAGCCTTTACTTTCAGAATTGTACCCAACAAAAATACATTTTACTGCTTTATCATCCAATTTTTTGCGATGTTGTTTGGGCACTAATGCATATGCCAAACAACCAAAAACAAGCAGATGAGCAACAGATGGCTTGCGGTCATGCCAAGCCTCATATGGAGTGATAGACTGCAGTGCTTTGGTGGGACACCTGTTAAGTACATATGCTGCACACATGGCAACCTCAAGCAAGAAATTACGTGGTAAAGCCTGGCTTTTGACCATACACCTTGCCATCTCCATGAGTGACCTGTTCTTTCGTTCAGCAACTCCATTCTGTTGAGGTGTATACGGCATTGAACACTGGTGTTTTATCCCACGTTCAGCCAAAAATGCATTAAAATCAGAAGACATATATTCCCCCCCTCGATCAGAACAAAGGGTGCCCATTTTACATGCTGATATATTTTCAGCCAAAATAAAAAACTGTTTGAAGCACATGAACACTTCGAACTTTGCCTTCAATGGATATACCCATGCATGCTTGGAAAAATCATCGATGAAGGTCGCGAAGTAAAGATAATTCCCAAAAGAAGGTGTCTGCATAGGACCACAGATATCACTATGTACAAGCTGCAATTTTTGAGTAGCCCAAACCGAACCATCTTTTGGAAAGGATGAACACTGCATTTTTCCCAAAATACAGCCTTCACAAACCTGTTTCCCAGGTGCCTCAAGTTTGGGCAAAGAGGACACCATTTCAAATTTCTATAGGCATAGCAAACTAGGAAAATTCAGATGACCAAAGTATGCATGCCAAAGCTTTGCATCTGACATAGCCTGAGAATCATGTACTATGCATGCCGAATCACTTACAGATCTTTCATAGTCTATGACCTTATACAGCCCACGCCATAAAATGCCAGAAGCAATAATCACGTCGCCATTTGATAGATCATGAACTATACACCAGTCATCAACAAATTTCACAACCAAGCCAATCTTGGCTAATGCAGAAATTGATAACATATTTTTCTTGATCCCTGGCACAAACAAAGCATCTGACAAAGTGAAAGAAGTACCATCAGCAGTAGTCAAAATGATCTTGCCAACTCCCATAATAGGATAAGAGGAGTTGTTGGCGCATGTAACAGTATTCCCTGTAGGGGCAGGCTCGAGTGAAGAGACGAAACTGCACTGCAAGTTAATATGTTTGGTCGCCCCACTATCAAAGTACCAAACATCTGAGTCTATTGCAGAGATGCACTGCTCATGAGAAGATGGGTCAAAACTGCAAACAGTAGTAAACGCCCATTCTTCTTCCTGCACAAGATTAACAGACTCTGTTTTTGGTGTAGAGGCCTCTGCAACAACCATTCCAGCCTCTTTCTTCTTTGCCTCTTTAGCAACCAATTTTGGACAATTCTTTATTATATGATCATTTCCTTTACAATACTTGCAAAACAATTTCTGCTTTTCTGATTTCTTTTCATCTTTGTCTTCCCTCTTCGATTGTGTAGAATTAGCAGATTTCTGCTTACTACTTGAAGAGCTCCATTTTCCTTTGCCCTTTTGACTTGCCAGGAAAGCTTGATCTGCAACACGCATAATGGACTTGTTCTGTCTAGACTGATCCTCCTGCAACAAAACAGAGACTAACTCCTCAAAAGACAAGGCATTTGGATTGCCTTTCATCATCAATCAAAGAGTAGAAGCAAAACTCTAATATGAATCAGGAAGGCCATTCAGAATGGTCTGCACAAGTGAGCTATCTGGTATAACCTCATCAGCAGAAATCAACTATTCCTTCAAGTCTTTGATCTTTGTTAGAAAACTGTCCATAGCATCACCTTCATTCATGTGCTCACTCTCCAATTGTTTTCGGAGGTAAGCAACACGAGCCTCATTCCTAGCTTGGTATAATGTGGTAAGTGTATCCCAAGCATCCTTAGCTGTTCTACAAGAGTGAATGTGAGGAATAATGGCACGTTTGACAAACAAAGCTATCAATGCATGTGCCTGGGCATCTCTGCCATCTCAACGAATTTGCTCTACAGTAGGTGCAGCAGAAACCGCAACACGAATAGGAATATGCAAAATACCATCATCTTCGACACCTTCTGCACAAGCTTCAGTACCTGCAGTTGTAACAGTCGCAGGTGTGATAGGACGTTTTTCAACATCTTGCACAATGTTCCATAGTCCTTTTGCAACCAATACATGTTGCATCATATAAGCCCATAATGGGTAGTTGGTACCATCCAACTTATCCTCAACAACCAACATACAAAATACATCACTGCTTTCAGCCATGGCTGGTGACTAAAATACCTTGATGCAGAAAATTGACTGTATCTCAAAAAGTTGAACAGAACTGCCTAGACAAATTCGGTGACCAGAAAGTATCCCAAAAAATTGATCAGAACTACCCAGACTTCGAGACGCTTATACTGGTGACCAAAAGTGGTATATACCTTTGGCACAAAAAGACAAAATAGCATGCAGTGAAAGAACTACCATCAGTAGTGGTCAGAATGATCTTACCAACTCTCATGACAGGATAAGAGGAGTTGTTGGCACATATGACAGTATTCCTTGTAGGGGAAGCCTCAAGTGAAGTGAAGAAACTGCGCTGCGAGGTAATATGTTTGGTCGCCCCACTATCAAAATACCAAACATCTTAATCTACTATAGATATACACTGTTCAGGAGAAGATGGGTCAAAATTGCAAACACTAGTAAACACCCATTTTCGTTTTGCACATGCTTAGTAGACTCTGTTTTTGGTGTAGAGGCCTTTGCAACAACCATTCCAGCCTCTCTTTTCTTTGCCTTTTTTGCAACCAATTTCGGACAGTTCTTTATGAAATGATCATTTCCTTCACATTACTTACAAAAGAATTTTTGCTTTTCTGATTTCTTCTTGTCTTTGTCTTCCTTCTTTGAATGTGCAGCATTTGCAGATTTTTGCTTACTAGTAGATGAGATCCATTTAGCTTTGCCCTTTTGACTAGCCAGGAAAGCTTGATCTCCAACAAACATTATGGACCTGTTTTGCCTAGACTTATCTTCCTGCAACAAAACAGATACTAAATCCTCAAATGACAAGGCATTTGGATTGCCTTTCATCATCAAACAATGAGCAAAAGCAAAACTATGATATGAATCAGGAAGACCATTCAAAATGGTCTGCACAAATGAGCTATATGGTATAACTTCATCAAGAGAAATCAATTGTTCCTTCAAGTCTTTGATCTTTGTTATAAAACTATCCATAGAATCACCTTCATTCATATGCTCACTCTCCAACTGTTTTCGGAGTTAAGCAACACGAGCCTTGGTCCTAGCCTATTACAATGTGGTAAGTGTATTATAAGCATCCTTAGTTTTTCTACAAGAGCGAATGTGAGGAATAATGCACATTTTATAGACAAGGCTATCAATGCATGTGCCTGAGCATCTCTGCCATCCCAATGAATTTGCTCTATAGTAGGTGCAACAAAAACTGCAGCACGAATAGGAATCTAAAGAATATTAGCATCTTCAATGCCATCTGCATCAACTTCAATACTTGTATTTGCAAGTGTAATAGGACGTTTTTCAACACCCTACACAATGTTCCACAGTCCTTTTGCAACCAATACATGTCGCATCATATAAGCCCACAATGGGTAATTGGTACCATTAAACTTATCCTCATCAGCCAACATACAAAATACATCACTAGTTTTAGCCATGGCCACTGACTAAAATGTTGGAAGAGATGGTGGATAGCCTTCAGAGATGAAGTGGTGTTGCTTGATCCTGATTCACACCTGCTAAGAATGATTTTTGGAGAGTGTAGTGGGCCTATTTAGCTAGCTAAGATCATAAATAATCATATATGTTGCTTGGAACATAATCCACTAACCAATAGATCAAAACAGATAGGTAGGAGTTGATTTACGAAAAAAACTTGTTATTTTTGTTCCTACACCTGTTCAATGTTCTGAACAGTTCTCTGAGCATAGTAGCAATTGGCTTAATTCCTTTTGGGAAACTCTAATTAGATTAGTAATCTATCAAACATGAGTGATTTCATAAAAAATGATGGACTACACATAGAGAAAGATGTTTAGAAAATCATAAGACCATCCCAACAATTTCGGGGTTCAACAGTCAATAGACTAATGAACAAAGATGAGTTATATCTTGTGATCCAGAAAGGCAATGCTAATGAAACTTTGTAATCATGTACTAGATAGTATGTTGAATCTAACATGCTTTAAATCATGACAAATGATCAATCATGCACTGAGAACAAGCTCTAAGAAGATCACTATTCTGATGGAGTTATAACAGAGAAGTGAAATGAGAATGTAATGATCATATATGTATTAAATCATATACAAATACAATATCTTTGGCAATCATACATTGCTCAATGTGTGAGGGGTGAATGAGTTATGAGAAAAGCTTTCACTTCACAATGAATGTCCCTCAAAATGATCTCATGGGCTTGAGATGCATGTGGGTCTTTTTGATCCTCTTCTTATAGTTGTATTTGGAGCCAAAGTTTGAATTCAAATTCAAACATCTACCTAGAAGGTTAATCTTAAAGTATAGGATAGAATACCTCATCAGTCAACAACCAAATGATTCGTGATTTAGAGCTTCCTAACTCCACGTGGATGTGCACCACTTTTACAAAGGTAATTGTGAAGTACTTTTTACAAGAGGTTGATCATATGAAGCCTTGCATAAGTTATGTCAATAAATCAAGCATGAGCTAATCAACCAAGTATGTGGGCCTGGTTTTAATTGCACCAACATCTCCCCCTCAAGCCTAACACGCTTGGTCTTCATTCCTCCTCGATTTCCTGCAAACCAATCATCAATTTGGATATGTTCATCTTTATTCCATCCAATGACTTTGTGAGTATATCTGCACATTGTAAATGAGTTGATACATAAGATAGTTGAATATCCTTTCTAAGAAATTTCTCCCTTACATAATGATAGTGCACTTCAAGGTGCTTAGTCCTTGCATGACATACAAGTTAGCAGCCAAATGAAGTGAACTAGTGTTGTCTCCAAAGATTATTCTAGTGTAAGAGTGTATCTCCAAATCTGCATATAGTTGCTTAAGCCACATAGCTTCTTGAGTTGCATTTGCCAAAGATCTATATTCTGCTTCTGTGGAAGATAACGCCACAATTGGTTGCTTCTTAGATTACCATGATATGAGCTTTGCACCTACAAAGGATAGGTATCTTGAAGTGCTCCTCCTTTCATCCTTGGAGCCAACCCAATCTACATCAGAATACATCTTTATATCTATGTCAAAAGTGATGGGATAGAACAACCCTTCGTTCATCGTAACCTTTAGATACTTAAGCACCCTTTTTGCAGCTTCCATATGAGGCTTCCTTGGTGCATGCATAAGCTGAATCAATGTACTTACTGTTAGTATATGATCAATGTCTACCCCTCATGATTGTATGCACATTTTGTAAGGCCCCCTTTATGAGGAGAAGCCAAGCGTGCATTACCCAATTGATGGGAATCCCAACTTGAATGTTGGATGAAGGTCATATTGGACCATGTAAGATATTATAAGGAAAGGGAGTTACCAGGGTCCCCAATTGTGGGGTCCGGGGCAGCGGTGAGCAGCCCCGGCTGGGGGGTCCAAGGGGGCCAGCGGGCCCCCTGGCTGGGGGGTCCCAGGGGGCCAGCGGGCCCCCTGGTGGGGGTCCGGGGGCAGTGCCCCCGGCGCGACGGTAAAGGGAATATTCCATGGAATATTCCCTGTCGGAGTCAGAAATCATTTATATTTGTTAGGTCGGTTCAACCAGTCTAAGCCGTGTATGGCAATTACGCGGGCGGTGGCCGCCCACGCTCTACCGCCCATGTATAGCCGTCCATGGCAGGCCACCCATGATCCTATATATACATGACTTCTGCACTTCCTAAGATACCGAGTTGAGCCAGCATACCTCTACCTTGTATCTCCCTATCTAGAGTTGTCTAGATCACCATTTAAGCTCTACCTTGAGAGCGCACGGGTGGACAACGCCATCATCCTTGTACTTGCTGCTAGTAGAAAATTGTTGAGATTCTCCTATATCTGTTATCTTCTCTGCTATTGCTCCTGTGTTATATTGCGTAACTATTGTCTTTCATGGTATCAGAGCTGTAAGGTTCGAATAGCTTGAGAAGTATCATTATTTTAGCCTACTAGCAGACTAGAATATCAGTAGATTATTCGAGTGATTACATGATGGCTTCATCGTCGAATAGTAGTCTTGGTGCTTCAGCTAATGTTAATGCTGCACCTATTCGAATTCGTCCACCTGCATTCACTGAAGGGAAGCTGGATGGAACCAATTATACACTCTGGAAGTTCAAAATTTCTGCAATTTTGGACTCCTATGAATTACTTGACACTGTCATGGGACCGATGGGATTGGATCCAGAGCCTATACCAGTTGAAGATCCAGCAAATTCAAGATTGATGATTCAGCCAGATCCAGATCTTCTACGAGCTTGGAAGAGGCGGAATGCTGATGCATTATGTGCGATTGTCACTAGTGTAAGTGATTCTGTGCTTACTTTAGTTCAACATACTACTAAAGCACATGAGGCTTGGGGCATATTGGCTCGACAATATGAGACCAAGAACCACACTAGGATACAGAATTTAGAAAATCAGTTGGCAAATGAAAAGCATTCTGATTCTGAAAAGGCTGAAGATTTTATCAAACAGATAAAGCATCTTCAAGATCAATTGGCTGCAGTTGGTGTTGTTATAACACCAGAAGAGCTGGCTCGAAGATCTGTACGTGTTCTTCCAGCAAAGTATGATGGATTAGTAACAGCCCTTAACACTCAGGTAAGGCCAACTCCTCTTACATTTGAAGAGTTTTGTGCCATGCTTTTAGAAGAAGAGATGCGGCTGAAGAATCGGCAAAGTACAACTGATGCTACATTCTCAGCAAATGCAAAAGGTAAAGGCTCTTCAGAGGGATCAAAGAAGAAGCCAAAGAAGAAAAAGTTCACAGGAAGTTGCTTCTATTGTGAAAAGAAAGGCCATGCCATCAAGGATTGCAGAAAGAAGCAAGCTGATGAACGGAATGGGACTGTAAAATCATCATGGAAGAACAAAGAGTCTGCAAACAACACAGAGCTGGAACTTTGGGTAGCTATTGAAGAGGTATGTTCATCTGCTCAAGCTCGTGTTGATGAGCCATGGATTTTAGATAGTGGAGCTTCTCGCCATATGACTAGTAAAAAGGATTGGTATAGTTCCCTAGTGCCTCTGCGGGAATCCATCAATGTAGTGGTGGGAAATGACTCCAAGTGTCCAGCTGAAGGAACTGGAACCATCTCTTTTATCACTTCTCCAGGTGTTGAGAAAAAGTTATCCGATGTTCTCTATGTACCTACACTCAAAAGAAATTTGTTGTCAGTTTCTGCAATAACAGATCGTGGACTCGAAGTTCACTTCAATAAGAGTGGTGCGGAAATCATGGATTCATCAGGTAATGTTGTAGGTAAAGGCATACGACGGGATAACTTGTATGAGTTAAGTGCTTTAACTGCTACAGAAGATAAAGATGTAAGCAGGTTATGGCACCGACGATTTGGGCATCTCGGATTTGCAGTTTTGAAGGAGATGCAACGAACAGGGATGGTTGCTCATATGCCTGCATTTTCAGAGTTGCAGGAACCTTGTGAAGCTTGTATGATGGGCAAGCAACAACGAAAGGCATTTCCAAGAGAGACCAGCAATCGATCTCAAGCTCCTCTAGAGTTGGTACATGCTGATCTCTGCGGTAAAATGTCTACACCTGCTTTAGGAGGATCTTTCTACTTCTTGCTGTTAGTCGACGATTATAGTAGAAAGATGTGGGTTTATTTCATTCGAGAGAAGGCTGATGCTTTTGAAAAATTTAAAACGTGGCATAAGTATGTAGAAAATGAATCAGGAAGGAAAATGAAGAAATTTAGAACAGATAGAGGAGGTGAATTCTTGTCAACAGAATTCAACAATTACTGTAAGGAGCATGGTGTGAAAAGGCAACTTACCACAGCTCATACACCCCAACAAAATGGCGTTGTTGAGCGCAGGAACAGGACAGTAGTTGAAATGGCTCGTTGTATGTTGAAGGCTCAAGACATGCCTGATTCATTCTGGGCAGAAGCAGTCAATACAGCAGTCTACATCCTCAATCGAAGCTACACAAAAGCTTTAAAGGGGATGACTCCTCAAGAAGCATATTCTGGTAAAAAGCCTTCAGTTTTGCATTTCAGAATTTTTGGTTGTTTTTGTTATGCACATATTCCTGATTCAACAAGATCAAAGTTGGATTCAAAAAGCAAAAAGTGTGTCTTCCTAGGATATAGTGAAGAGTCTAAAGCATACAGGTTATGGGATCCTGAGGCAAGGAAGATTTTTGTCAGCCGAGATGTGGTGTTTGATGAACGACCACACTTAGTAGAAGATAAAGGTAAATCTACTATCTCATCAAGCGGAGAAATATCTCACCTTGTGCCTATCAAAAGACAGGTTAAAGTTGAGGAGGAGGAAACATCTAATGGAGAAATTTCCTCAATAAAAAGCCAACCAGTTGTAGCTGCACAGCGTAAGCCACTACCGAAGTGGGCACAACAGCTCTTTGATGATCACAATCCACATGTAGATGTACCAGAATCATCATCGGATGGATTACGAAGATCAAAGAGAATAGAGGAGCAAAGGAGAGCCTCAGAACACATTGTTAACATGGCTCTAATGGCAGATATCATGGGTTCGATAAAGGAACCTACCACCATTGAAGAAGCCCTTGATGATCTAGATTGGAGAGCGGCAATGCAGTCTGAGTATGATAGTATACTCAAAAATGATACATGGGATCTAGTCGACTTGCCGCCAAAGAAGAAGGTAATAGGTACTAAATGGATTTGGAAAGCTAAGTATAAAGCTGATGGAACATTAGAAAAGTATAAGGCACGATTAGTTGCACAGGGTTTTTCACAGATTGAAGGATTTGATGTTCAAGAAACTTTTGCACCAACAGCACGCATGACAACTATTCGGACGGTACTTGCAGTAGCTGCACAAAAGTCTTGGCCTATTTTCCAGATGGATGTCAAATCTGCATTTTTGAATGGTCACCTCAAGGAGGAGGTATATGTATCTCAACCACCAGGTTTTGAGGTGCCCAATTCAGAAAATAAAGTTTGCAGGTTGAAGAAAGCTTTGTATGGACTTAAGCAAGCTCCACGGGCTTGGTACCAACGAATAGATCATTTTTTCAAAAATATGGGTTTTGAAAGAAGTACTTCTGATGCTAACCTGTATGTAACGAAAAGGGATAGCAAGCTAGTTGTTGTCATTGTATATGTAGATGATTTGATCATTGCAGGAGATCATCAGGAACTCATCAATCAAACTCGGATCAGCTTGGGAACTGAGTTTGAAATGACAGACTTAGGTCTACTCCATTTTTGTCTGGGAATTGAAGTATGGCAAAGGAAGGATGGCATTTTCATCTCACAACAAAAATATTCCAAAGAAATTCTCAAGGCATTTGGAATGATGGACTGCAAACCAACTAGCACACCTATGGAGGTAAATCATAAGCTATCTATGGACGATAACATGCCTGATGTAGATGCTAAGAAGTATAGGAAGCTCGTTGGAAGTCTTATTTTTCTGTGCAACACTAGACCAGACATTTGCTATGCTGTTGGAGTGTTAAGCAGGTTTTCCAACAAACCTAAGGAGAGTCACTGGAATGCTGGAATGCGAATTCTAAGGTACATTGCAGGAACCTTGGATTTTGGTATTTTGTATACCATAGGTGATACACTCCAAGGATATTGTGATTCAGATTGGGCTGGAGATTGTGATTCTAGAAAATCAGTTTCTGGATATTGTTTCTCACTTGGTTCAGGAATATTTTCTTGGGTAAGTAGGAAGCAACCAACTCTCGCACTCTCCTCCACTGAAGCAGAATACAAAGCAGCTTGTTTTGCTTCTTGTGAGGCAGTCTGGTTAAGGAGAATTCTTGCAGATATAGGCTTTCCATCAAATATGCCAATTGTACTCAAGTGTGATAATCAAAGTTGTATGGCTATTGCAAAGAACCCAGTATTTCATGCTCGCACCAAGCACATAGAAGTACAGTACCATTACATTCGTGAGCTAATTGAAGATGAAATTGTGGAGCTAGAATATTGCCCAACAGAGGCAAATTGTGCTGACATATTCACTAAAGCACTTGGAAGAGAGCAGCTCAACAAGCATCTTCAACAGATGGGCATAGGACCGAGACCTACTTGATTTATCATCGGTAAACATTGAGGGGGGGTGTTAGTATATGATCAATGTCTACCCCTCATGATTGTATGCACATTTTGTAAGGCCCCCTTTATGAGGAGAAGCCAAGCGTGCATTACCCAATTGATGGGAATCCCAACTTGAATGTTGGATGAAGGTCATATTGGACCATGTAAGATATTATAAGGAAAGGGAGTTACCAGGGTCCCCAATTGTGGGGTCCGGGGCAGCGGTGAGCAGCCCCGGCTGGGGGGTCCAAGGGGGCCAGCGGGCCCCCTGGCTGGGGGGTCCCAGGGGGCCAGCGGGCCCCCTGGTGGGGGTCCGGGGGCAGCGCCCCCGGCGCGACGGTAAAGGGAATATTCCATGGAATATTCCCTGTCGGAGTCAGAAATCATTTATATTTGTTAGGTCGGTTCAACCAGTCTAAGCCGTGTATGGCAATTACGCGGGCGGTGGCCGCCCACGCTCTACCGCCCATGTATAGCCGTCCATGGCAGGCCACCCATGATCCTATATATACATGACTTCTGCACTTCCTAAGATACCGAGTTGAGCCAGCATACCTCTACCTTGTATCTCCCTATCTAGAGTTGTCTAGATCACCATTTAAGCTCTACCTTGAGAGCGCACGGGTGGACAACGCCATCATCTTTGTACTTGCTGCTAGTAGAAAATTGTTGAGATTCTCCTATATCTGTTATCTTCTCTGCTATTGCTCCTGTGTTATATTGCGTAACTATTGTCTTTCACTTACTCCATAGGCAATGTCTACTCTTGTTAGAGTGGCATAATTAAGACTTCCCACAAATTGTTGCTAACCTCTAACATCATCAAGTAGTTCTCCTTCATGAGAACTCAGCTTATGATATCTCATCCTGGCTTCCCTATTTGTAAATAGCTATTGTATAAACTTATTTGATTCTTCATCCAACTGCTTTTTTGGATCTTCTTCATACACTTCATGCACAAGAGAGGATATCATAGTTGTACTTTGTGGCCTTTCTTGGAGTGCTCCTTGTATGGGTACTTCTTTTATATGAATAATTGCTTTGGCTTTCCATTCTTCAACTTCCTTCATCATCTTGACCCTCTGTTCTTCCAATATTTCTCTTTCTTTTTCTACTTTCTCATTGAGGCTATTGTATCCTCTCATGGCATTAACTGCATGTGCATTTGCTTGTTTCTCCTTCTCTCTGGCATCCTTTAATTTCTCTCTGAATTGTACTACTTCTTGTCTTAACTGTTCTAATTCTTAATTTTGCATTCCGAAGCTTTGTGCTTCTACCTTTAAGTGTCCCTCTTCCATTAATATCTTATTGATTTCTTCACTCGCTTAAGAGAGTACTTGGTATGATGTCTATAGTATTCTATTCTTTGATTCCAACCTTCTAATGTCTTCTCCCATATAAGTGATGGTCTCATTTTGCTTTGTACATTTTTCTTCCAAAAATTTTACTCTATTTTTATTTTGCACTACTTTGATTTCTAGTGAAATTTCTCTCTCTAAATATTTTTCACTTCTTTTCTACTGCTCTTTCAATTCATCTTCTAGTTTCTTCTTTTCTTTTTTATGTTCTATGACCTTACGACCTTTGATGAATTTTGACTCTACAACAATCTAGACATGATGATGTTTCTACTTGAAGGTCCGAATTCTTCAATATTCCTCATTATGATTTCACATACTCCCCTCATATCTTTAGGAATTCTTTCTATCCTTGAAGTAGATTCTGGTTGCTTTATCTCTATTTGCTTATTGTTTTGATTTTCCTCATTAGACTCCCCTAATTCTGATTTTTAATCTGTATATTCCTAGTCTTCTTGTATTTGTTTAATGGTGAATTCTTCAAGCTGCTTTTCTTATTCTTGTGTTTCTTGTGACTCTTCTGATTCTGAACTCTATACATCTCTCATTTCCATATCTAATTTTGATTCTTCTTTTTTATTTTCACTCAGTACTTCTTGAATTTCCACTATAGTGTCATGTGTAGATGCTTCCTTTCTGTTTCCTTTTCTTATGTTTCTGCCCTCTCAACCTCATATTCTAAATTTTTTTATTTCTGATGTTTCCTGTATAATATGACTCATTACCACACCTCCTTCTTCAATTGTTTTTTCTTTAGTTATGGTTGTAGGTGCCTTCTTTTCTTCTTCATGGGGAGTGGCGTTTATTTTGAAAGATTCCTTATCTTCTTGATACTCCTAGATGGAGCATGTTCCTACTTTTGTTTCTTCCAAAATGGTTTCTATGTTCTTTGAAATATCTCCCTTCACTATTTCTGCCTCCTCTAGTTCTTCCATATTTGATTTCTGAGTTTGCAGATGGGAGTTTTGGGGACTGATAGGTTCAAGATCCTAAATTAAAACCCTTCAATATCAGTGTCTGTGTTAGACTCTAATTTTTCTTTAGGGTTTGCTATTATTGATTTTGTGATTCTCTGCTCTTCTACAGTTTCAATTTTGTGGATCAAAGTTGATTCTCTAGCTTGATCCTCTTCCCCCTCTTCTTTTTCCAATACTCTTTTCTTTTTTGTCCCCTTAACTTATCTCTTTATTTTAGTTTCCTTTTTTGTTTTCTTGACAATTGCTACTGTTATACTTTTTTTAGGTGGACCTCGTAGTTCCTTGAAATAAGCTAGGAGTGTAACTTCCTTTTTTACAAAGACCACTTTGATTTCTATACCCATAATTTGTTCATGAAGTTATTCATAATGTTCCATTTCTTGTTGACTCCAACCTATGGCTTTATCTAAGAAATCTCCCAACATCTTCTGATATTGGGCTTCATAGGCAGCTCCTTATCACCACCCTGCATCAGATCAGTACTTATTTGCGGAGGATGTGGCTCTGCATCTGCTTGTACTTTCTTTTGTTCTTCTTTTAATTCTTCCTTAGTAGACTCTCTTACTTCTAATTCATTTTTTCTTGGGTCAACCATTCTCTTCTTGATGGGTTGTGCTACTTCCATAACCAATTCTTTTCTTTTTCTGCCTACCTATTTAACTGTTACTGCTTTGAGCGGACTTTTAACTCCACCCATTGTTGCTCTGAACATTTTTGCTTCAAGAACTAATTTTAATCTATCTTCTAGTTCTAAGACATGATAGATTATTTTGGCTAACTTATGAGCTCCATTCATAAATTTCTTTGATTCTCGATGTTTGGCATCTTCTTTTAACTGATCATGAAGGTATGGTGTCATGTCCACCACTCCAAAGGGTTTAGTCTTGTCTTTATTGTTTAGCATCACTAGGGTAATTGACTTATGTGGAATGGTGTACCTAGGCAACCTTGGAAAGCACAAGAGTTGTAGGAAGATCCTTATGGCCAACTCCTCACTCACTTTGTCTTTGAAATCAAATGTAGCTGAATTCCTCTTTACAAAGCTCACATCAATCTTAGTTCCCATTGAATAGAAGTTCAAAGTAGCTTTGATATGATCTGCCTTGATTGTGATGCTCACCATTTCATTCTCCAGGTTTTTGAATTTGTGCACAAAATATGTCTCTGTGATTCTTTTTTCTTCCTATAATAAGTTCATAACCTACTCACACCTTTCAAAATCTATAAAGAACATAGGTTCCTCAAGAATTTTATGAAAACCCACAAGTTTCCACCTCTTATAAGCTATACCTAATCTCTGAAAGTTATTAAATTCTTGGCATAACATGGTATACTTGTACTTTCCCTTATTCACTATAAAGATATGCTTATTGACTATTTTTAGAAAATCATTAAGCTCTTTTTCTATCTATTCTTGTTCTAGAACTTCTTCTTGTTCTGATTCTAATTCCACCACTTCTACATCAGTGTCCAAGAACCAATGTCCTCTGGATAAGGACACACCTCCAATTCAGCCATTGGAAGTCCTTTAGTCATCGTGTAAAAGAAAACACACGAACACTCTTCGCACATTGATAAGAGACTAAAAAAAAATCACTTGTTTTGCATCAATCACTAGAAAGAAAAATACTTTTTACACCACTCAACATCACATAGTAATATTACCACATTTTCCAAGAACTCTTGTGCTCATCACACTTGTAGCAATATTTTTCTAGTGCAATTGGAAGACATTCGGAATTCAGAATATCACAAAGATAATCATAAATATGACTATTCCCAAAAAAATTGGAAGTAATTAAAATCACAAAGATACTACTCACACTCTTCTATGGCTTGCTTTGTGCTTTGGAAAAAAATAAGATAAAAAGTATATACATATATTTACATAATTATATATACATATTTTTTTCTTTTTCATGAGAGGTCTAAGTATTCCCTTTGATTTTTCTTCCCCTCCTAGCTCTTTCTCCTAAGATGAGAAAAGCTTTTCATTGTGCATGGGATTAACTTGTTTGTGCCTGGTGAATGCATGGCATTGGAGTGTAGTCCTACACATGCATTCTTTGAAAATGCATCATCTCTATGGTGCAAATTTAAGGTCTTAAGTAATGTACTTAACTAGATCTTTGGTGATGAGGTTTTCTTTCTATTATCCATCTTTCCATGTTGAATTGTGTTCTCTATGCTTTCTATTGTCTTTCTTTCCCAGTACCCAGTTGATTTATATTTTTGCTTTTCACTTTCTTCTTTTTTTTTTTCTTACATTCAATGAATTTTCTTGCTTCTCTTTTGCTATTAATGGCTCCAGTCTCCAAATCTACTTCATTCTTAGGTTTTGTTCTGGTAACCTTTCTTTTAGTTTCCATATTTGTTTCATCCTCCTATGGTCATCATGGAAGTTCTGTGCTTGCCATGTTCTTCACGAATTTTATTTAGTATTATATGACACCTTTGCATGATGCTATATTGATTCCTTCTTTATACTGTACTCTCGTGTTTTTTAGTGGAAATTGAAAGGACTCCATTTGTGTGTTATGTATGCTTCCTTCTAAATCTTGCATATAATTACTCACAAACAATATCTTCATTTTTTATTATCAATTTTTAAATGAATCATCAGTTTATCAAAATCAATAGAGACTTTATTTTCTTTCATCCAAGATTGACCTATATAAAATTTTCAAGCATTAACTCATTAGGACACTCCTCACATTTTGCAATGGATTCTTGCAGCCCTATTGTGAGAAAAATTTTTTGAGTTGACAAGGTTGGAAGTGTGTGTCCATCAACCCTTCTAATTAATGTTGTACTTTGTTGATTTGATTAAGTATTTATGACCTTATCAAATTTACTTCAGATCATGTTTCTAGTAAACCTCTAATTTGATTTTCCTTAAAATTCATAGCAATGACTTGTAGATGTCTATTTTTCCTATCAGATTTTATGTGACACACCATTAAATGCCTTGTTTCCTTGTACTTCTTGACCCTTTCATTGGCTTCTTCCTGAGCTCCTTGTCTCATTAGTTCTTCCTCTTGTTTTCATTTATATGATTGTTGTATTCTTCTCCATTCTTGACTTGTTAGTGGTTTCATATATCTCTTAATTCTACATCCACTCATATACTTTGGCATGATTTCCCCATCCAAATTTGCTAGTTGTATTGCTCCACTATGACTAATTTTATGGATGATATATGGTCCATGTCTCTTTTTTTCCAATTTTCTATTTTATTCCTTGGTTGTATATGCTAGAACTAGGTCTCCCTCCTGTAAGTCTTTTTTCCTTCATGTGTATGCCATGGTAAGCCTTTTGTCTCATTTTATCTGCATATATATACTCATGACTTCTTGCATTCTAGAAGTTCCCAATTTTTCTAACTCTAGAATTCTATCAGACATTTCATGTCTAATCCATTGTAGTTGTTTTCCTATCCGTAATGTGGGTACAAGTGATTCCATTGGAAAAAATACATTTTGACCATAAACTAAATTGAAAGGAGAGTTCCAATTGAGGTTTTATATGCTAGCCTATATGCCCATAAGACATGATGTAGTTGCATATCCCAATTTGATCTTTTGGTATTCACTAGTTTGGATAGCACAATGCATAACACTTTGTTTGTGCATTTTGCAAGACCATTGGCTTGAGGGTGATATGGTGAATATTTTCTACATGTGATCATAAAATGATCTATCAGGGCTTCAATCACTTGATTCAAAAAATGAGTTTCCTTATCACTTACCAACTCAATTGGTAATCCATACCTAGTGATGATGTATTCATATAGGAATTTTGGAGTTGTATGAGCATCATTCTTCATAGTTGCTTTGGCTTCATCCCATTTAGACAAATCGTCCATTGCCACTAAAATATATTCTACATGTGAGCTTTTAGCTGGTGGATGTATAGGTCCAATGAAATTCGATCCACATTTGCTAAAAAATCTTGCTTATATCAAAGGTTAAAGAGGAATTTCATCTTTTCCACATTAAATAGATATGCATCAGGCAACTCATTATCAATTGAATGTAGTTTTTTCTCTAGTGAAAATTCTTGATAAATTATCTGCTCTCAAATGGGTTTTTCCTTGTCTCACTAAATACTTCAAATTTATACTTCATGAGAAGTAAGAACCATCTGACTATTCTACCTGTTTGACAAGGTTTATTTGAAAGAAAAGTTGGAGAAGCTTGGAGAGGCTTGGAAAGTTGAGTTGTCAAGTGGTGAAGTTTGTCTAGCAAACCAACATAGGACCAACCCTAGCTCTTTGGATATGTAAAGTAGACATGTAGGATTGTGGTTAGTGCAATAAAACCCAATAGTTACTTTGGAACATCAACAAGAACAAGTTGATGAAAAATAGATAAGTTGCACCTTGACTAGCTCATAAAAACCTTCTAAAAATGGATGGAAGTTGTGACTTCAAACACTGAGAGTAGCCATCACAATAACAATTGGAAAACTTCCTCTTAAGGGAATTTCATACATAGGCTTGGCTTTTTAAAATGCATAAAATCCCTAATTTATAACAACTAGTGAAGGATCAATCACCTTAACACTAAACTAGTGTCATCTTGATTTTTTAAGGATGTGCAGAGAATGACCCTGAGATTGAAAAACTTGAATTTCTCTGAACATAATGTACGCAATGACTTGGAAATTTGTATACATGAACTAGAAAGTCTTACCTTTCCAAAGAATGCTTAAACACTGGATTTGAAGCTGTATAGAGAGAGCAACAATCTCTGCAAGTTGATCAAGCCTGAGGAAGAAGGAGCAAAAAACGAAAATGGCACCAAGCAATGATCAAAGAGTATATGTATTGCTTCAAATCAAGAATCTAATTAATGTACAAATGTTTTGGAGTTTTTACATAGAAACTTTAGGATATGGTTACTACTTTTCTTCATGGATTTGAATTCAAAATTAGGTAGGTTTGGTAGTTTAGATTGATTGGAATCTTTCCCTACAATCTAGGAAAAGAGAAAGTTAAAGTCATATCTACTTTTTGATTGATTGATTGAGAATCAATCCCAACCACTTCTAACTCATGGATTTTAGGCCTTTTACTCTTTCCTTTTACAAAGGTAAATACCTTGAACCTTACAAAAGAAAGTGATCATATGTGATTAATCACTAATACAATAAATGAATGCAAATGAAACTCTACAAGGAGTATATGTGGCGTCATTCAAATGATGGATTTGATGAAGATCATGTCCACCAAAAGCATAATGAAAGCTTGATGTTCCAACAGCTCCCCCTTAGGCTAAAGTATGTTTGAGTCTTCATTCTCTCATAGGTTGAATACCTTCCATAGCTTTGAATCTACAAAGCTTTATCCCATCAAGTGCCTTTTTCATCATGTCTGCTATTTGATTCTTAGTAGAAACAAATGAAATGTCAATCTTCTTTTCCATAATCTTCTCTCTTACAAAGTGATAATGGAATTCTATGTGTTTTGTCTTTGCATGAAAAATTGGATTTGCATCTAAATGCATGGAACTTACATTATCTCCAAATAGGTGAGTTTTGGAACTTACAAGTCCAAATATGAGTATAACTCATTGATCCATGTTGCTTCTTGAACTGTTTGAACTTCATGTCTATGCTTTGGAATTTCCAAATCACATAAGAGAGCTATGTTGCCTACAACATGATTTGAACATCTTGAATCTATGTAGAATAAATGATCATGTTCTTTACCTTCCTTGTGGCTTAGATTCATAAGGAGTAATGAGTTTTTGTGTTCTTGATCTTCAGAATAATTTTGTTAGTCCCTTCTGTTATGACCTCGATTGGTATTGTTGAAATTGTATCCACCTCTGCCTTTATTGCTTCCATATCCACCTCTTCCACTTCCTTTCTGGGTCTTCACATCGAAACAACAATTTTGAGTGGTGTGGTTGGTCTTATAAAAAATGGCACAAGATTGAACATTCTGGCCTTTGTTTTTGTCATGCTTTGGTCCTTTCTTCCTCCCTTTCCACGTGCTCTTGCCTGAAAAGTTGGCTTAGGAAGTCTTCTCTTCATCTTCTTCCTTCTTCTTGCCTTTCAGATTCTTGTCCTTCTTATCTACATATATGATGATAGGAGTTACCTTCCTTTATGCTATTGTTGGCCTCTTGATTGAAGAGTTTTCCAAGAAAAATGTTGAAGTCTCGAGTTTGCACATCCATGATGAGATCATAGGCTATGGTGAAAGATTTCCATTGATTGTCACCTCTAATCCCTTTGAGAATTTGCCTCATGATGACCTCTTCTTCAATCAGCTCTCCAATGGATGCCAGTTGATCAACAACCTCCTTGATCTTTGTAACAAAGTGATGGTTTGTTTTGGAGTTTTCTTCATCTAGTTGAACTCATTCCAAAGATGGTTCGTCCTTGCTTTTGTACTAGCAGAAAAGAAAGTATCTAGGGCATCCCAAGTCTCTTGAGATGTCTTGCATCCTCTAATATATGGTCATAGAAAATCAGAGATAGAGTTGAGTATGTATGACCTTGTTTAAGCATCCCTTGCACACAAAAGTGTGAGCCTATCTCTTTCCTCTTGAGTAGGTCCTCATTTGGATCTTGGAATAGGCATTTCTTTATTACCTGATACAATCCCATATAGATTTCTTCCTTGTGAATAACCCTCCATTTTGATTTGCCAAGCAACATAATTGTGTCTATCAAGCTTCTCAATAATTGATGGAAAGCCATCTCCCATCTTGAATATGCTTTGATACCACTGAAAGAAAAGTTGGAGAAGCTTGGAGAGGCTTGGAAAGTTGAGTTGTCAAGTGGTGAAGTTGGTCTAGCAAACCAGGATAGGACCAACCCTAGCTCTTTGGGTATGTAAATTAGACCTTCTAGGCTTGTGGTTAGTGCAATAAAAACCAATAGGTACTTTGGAACATCAACAAGAACAAGTTGATGCAAAAAAAATAAGTTGCACCTTGACTAGCTACATAAGCTTGGGTTCCTAAAATGCATAAAAGCCCTAATTTATAACAAATGAATGAGCAATCACCTTAACATTGAACTGGTGTCATCCCAATTTTTCAGGGATGTGCAGAGAATGACCCTGATACTACAAGACTTAACTTTCTCTAAAAGTAATGAAGCAAATGACTTGGAAATTTGTACATAAAAACTAGAAATTGTACCTTTTCAATGAATTCTTAACCACTGGATTTGGAGCTCATCTGGGAGAGCAAAAATCTTTGCAAGTTGACTGAGTCTGAGGAAGAAGGAGCAAAAAACAAAAATGGCACCAAGCAATGATCAAAGAGTATATGTATTGCTTCCAATCAACAATCTAATTAATATAAAAATGTTTTGGAGTCTTTATATAGAATCTTCAAGATATGACCACATCTTTTCTTCATGGATTTGAATTCAAAATTAGGTGGGTTTGGTTTAGATTAATTGGAATCTTTTCCTACAATCTAGGAAAAGAGAAAGTTGAAGTCATATCTACTTTTTGATTGATTGATTGAGAATCAATCCCAACCACTTCTAATTCATGGCTTTTAGGCCTTTTAATCTTTCCTTTTACAAAGGTAAACACCTTGAACCTTAGAAAAGAAAGTGAACATATGTGATTAATCACTCAATACAATAAATGAATGCAAATAAAACTCTACAAAGAGTATATGTGGCATCATTTAAATGATGGATTTGATGAAGATTATGTCCACCAAAAGCATAATGAAAGCTTGATATTCCAACATTATTTACTAAGTATAAGGGAGCTTGATGATCTACAAAGAAATTAAATTTGTTAGCCAACAAATAATGTCTGTACTTCTTTACTACAAACACCATTCCTAATCCTTCCCTCTCAATTATTGTGTAGTTTTTCTCTGATTGATTTAATTGTCTGCTTGCATATGCAATGGGAAAATCCAATTTCCTTACTTCTATGGGTTGTGCCAACACACATCGCAAAGCAAAATTGGAATCATCTACATGTACATGAAATATAACATCCCATTAAGGAGTTTTAAGGATAGGTGTTGTGAACAAACATTTTTTCAGGGTTTCAAAGGCTTCCTCACATTCATTGGTCCACTCAAATTTAGTAATCAATGCATATAGAGGTTTGGAAATTTTTGCAAACTTGTACAAAAATTTCCTATAATATCCATAATGT
The DNA here is from genome assembly GCA_020310875.1 of Ceratopteris richardii. Taxonomy (NCBI): domain Eukaryota; kingdom Viridiplantae; phylum Streptophyta; class Polypodiopsida; order Polypodiales; family Pteridaceae; genus Ceratopteris; species Ceratopteris richardii. Next base: position 106,579,433 of record CM035424.1, read on the forward strand.
CCCATGAATGTTTGTAACTCATTTACATTTGTTGGTTTGGACATATTCACCATAGATTTTATCTTATCTTCATAAATTGATATTCCATTTTTGGAGATTATGTGTCCTAACATTCTTCCTTGTCTAACAAAAAAAGACACATTTTTTAGGGTTTAGACACACTCTGTAAGTTTTGCACTTTCTGAACATACTTTCTAGGTCCTGTAGATGATCCTCTCTTTGATTAGAAAATGTGCATAACTTATCATCTCATAAATTTCCATTATATTTCTTAGAAAATCTTTGAATACACGATACATCAATATTTGGAATGTGGTTGGTGCATTTTTTAAGCCAAAAGGCATAACCCTAAATACATAAAATACCCCACTCAGTTGCAAAGACAATCTTGTGTTGATCTTCTAATGCAACAGGTACTTGGTTATAGCCTAAAAACCCCTCCAAAAAGCCATAAAGTTCTTTTCTAGCTACTCTTTCTAGTGATGCATGTCTTATTGGCAAAGGGTAACTATCTCTGATAGTTACAACATTAACTCTTTTAAGATTTATGCAAACCCTAAGTTTTCCATTCTTCTTTGGAACCACAATGATAGGAGATGTCCATTCTATGTACTCAATTTCATAAATGAAATTGGCAGCCAATAATTTATCTATCTCCTCTTTAATCTTTGTAGATTATTTATCATTATATGTGTAATGCCTTTGCTTACTAGGTTTTGGATCTCGTGCAATGTATATTTTATGTTCACGAATCTTAGGATCTATTCCTTTCAAGTCTTTGTAGCTATAGGCAAACACATCTCGAAATTCCTTGACAAGTTTGATTAAAGCTTCTTCTTCTTTCTTTTCCATATCATATGCTATCACTATTTGTATGACTTGTTCCCTTCTTTGGCTATCACAATCTTCTTTGTTTCCTCTCGATTGTCATTAAATTCTCCTTTTTTCTTTTCTCTTCTAGGTTTTAGATTGAATAATAATCTCTCCTCAATTTCATATTTTTTGAAATTATGTGGGACATCAAAATTTTCCTCTTCTTCTTTTTTAACTTTTCTTTTTTCAAGTTTGGTATCCTTTTTTGTATTTTGTGGTTTTGGCTCTGGGTGTTTGAAATTGTTATATCTTCCTGATATTTTATCTTCAATTACATCTCTAGCTTGCACTTCCTCTAGATATGAGTTTTTGTACTCATTTCTTGGATGTTTTTCTCCTTTTTGGATTCCATGTTTCCTTCTTCAATTCTTACCATTCTCAATCCTACATAGAAGATATCATTATCATGATCATTTTGAAAATTTATTCCCACATGTTCTTCATTCGCTACATCTAAAGTGGATAGAATCTGACTACATCCATATGGTTCAAAATCTTCATCATTAAACTTTTGAGGTATATATCCTGTGCCTTTTGTTTCTCTTTCATTTATGAAATCTTCTTTTTTGAATAGAAACGTTTTTGATAATTTCCTTTTTGTGGAAACATGTTGAGAGTAGTGCTTCATTGTCACTGCTTTGATTAAACTCAATTATGTTGCCATGTTCATGATGTACTTTGTTCCATTCTCTTGGGGATATGTTGTGATAACTTCCTCTTCTTAGATTGATTTTAGTAATTTTTCCTTGATTTTGGAGATAAACACAATCTTTTCCCCAGCCTTGAAAAACTTGCATTTGTCTTATAAAGGGTTAAGTTGTGGAAATTCTACTATTACAAATGTATGTTCAATTTCAATTCCACATATTCTTATTATCAATTTCTCCCATATTTCTAATGGTGTTTCTATGTGTCCATCAACAAGTTGAAGTTTCATTTTAGTAGGGTGGAGTGGTTGAGATCCCCATTTTTTCCAAGTTCTTTTAGTCATAATGGCTACACCAACTCCACTATCTAAAATGGAATTGGTTTGATTTTCTCCAAAATGAACTGAAAGTATGGTATTGCCCTCTTCTTCATCACATATCCTCTAATTTAATCTATTGGTATTTGCATGATTGGCTCTCTATCTTGATCAATACTAAAGATTTCTATCAATTTTGTCAAAAGATACTGGAAATGAGGGTTTTCTGATATTATTTCTTCTAAAGTCCATTGACATAGAATTTTACAATGATTAGAAATCTTGACTTGAATTTTCAACATCATGTCCTCTTCTTGTGTCTCTTTATCATTGTGCATATCATGTTGTGTCTGTATCTTGTCTTTTAATAATTCCTCCCATTCTTATAGACTCTTGAAGTGTTTCATGACTTTTACAAGTGGATTTGGAATTCAAATGAAGGTAGGATTAGTTGTTGAAGAGAATCAATTCACTTTCCTACAATCTAGGAAAAGTGAAGATCTAATTTGATCTACTTTTAGGTGATTTATTGATTCATTTATTGTCAAGATCAACCACCTTAAAATCAAATTTGAGCTCTTGTTTCTTCCTTTTACATGTGTAGAGCTCTAGGCTTTTACATTGGTAAAGGATCCATAATAAATGTAAAAAAAAAAATCCAATAAATGAGCGTAAATAAAAGAACACTTCAATGGATATTTTGACATAATCTAAATGATAGCTTTTTGATATAGATCAAATCCTCCTCAAGCATAGTGTAAGCTTGAATTCATAATCATAGATCTGAAAAAGCTGACTTCATGATCATAGATCCAATCTTCACCCAAGATGAGAGACTGAGCGAGATCTTGATCATAAGATACTAGCAACTCTACCATCATAGGGACATATTGAATTGAGATGGGAAGTTCTACCTCACCCATGCAAGGCGTTTCCACACCTCCTAATCCTACAAGGTAAGGTTCAATAAGATTCATTTATAAATTCATGTGCTGATGACTAGAATACCATATTCCACTAGTAGCTTCTCCTGTATTAATCAATGCTGTGTTTATCTTGAATGTTGTGCCTTGTCCTAGCTGAATTGAAATAAATGGTCATCGATCAATGATACTAAGAGAGGGACTCCCCTTAGTCTAGCACATTGCCATGTGATATGGGTGGGCTTTAAAGTGGGGAGGATCATTATTGTTCGTTGGTTGGCCTAAGCCTTGTATTCTAAGGCTTCTTTCTATGCTTCCTCTCGTATCCTTTTCTTTTCTTCCTTTTATTTCTTAGCCATGATGAATCATCAAAGCATTTCTTATGTCAAGGAATCTTGATATACTTTGAGTCGACATCCACTAATGTAGTCTAATAACAGTTCTCCTTCTAGTGTGGCTAATTGGACTATACCCATGGTCCATATCCTATTTCAAATCATATTTCCATAACCACATTTCTCTAATTTCTGTGCATGTTGCTCCAATGTGTACACAAAAAATAAATCACTAGCTTTCAAGCCTTTATCCTTCATTTGCACATCAAAATAGGATTTTTGTCTTTTCTTTGTTACATATATCCCTGTTGCTGCTATTCAATTTAGTTTCACCTAGTCATTCTAAATCCATGATCCTAGAGGATAGCTCGTGGCTTGTCCATTGATGCTCTTATGAGGTTGAGTGTGGGTATCAAGAAATCTAATGGAAGCATAACATTTTGGCCAAAAACCATCTAGAAGTGAGTGTCATTGAGTATCATTTTGTAGGCAACTCCAGATGCCCAAATAACATGATGAAGTTGTTTATCCCAATTAGGGCATTTGTTATTTACGAGCTTGATCAATACATTGCACATGATCTTATTCGTACTGCCTACCTGCCCTTTTTCCTGTGGGTGATATAGGGAGCTGAATTTTTATGAATGACGATGAAATCTTGTAAAAGATATTCAATGAACTCATTCAAGAAGTGGGCTCCACGATCACTTACTAATTCAATTGGAAATCCATACATGGTGAATACATTCTCAAACAAAAATTTAGCCATCATTTGTGTGTTATTCTTCCTAGTAGCTTTCACTTCTACGCATTTTGTAAGATAACCTATTGCTACAATGATATGATCGGCATGTGAACTCTTAGCTGGGGGGTTAATGGACCTACAAAGTCTATTCCCCAATTAGAGAATGCATGTCTATTTTGTAAGATAATTTTTTTGCTACCATGATATGTTCAGCATGTGAACTCTTAGCTAGGGGGTTACTGGGACCTACAAAGTCTATTCCTTCCACTATGGGTATCAATGATATCTCATCTTTGAAAATTGGATATTGAGTGCTTTGACAAGTGTCACACCTCTTCAAATAGGTATGTGCATCCATGTGGAGGGTGGAACACCAAAGACCTGAAAGAAAAATTGCCTTGATCACTCGGTTAGGCCCAAACTGTCCTCCTACAACACCTTGGTTTGTAGTTCTAAGATCTTCAAGTATTCATTTTCATGTACACACAATATCAGATATCCATCTTCCCCATGCTTGTATAGATTATCTCCAATGAGTATATAGTCTTGAGCCTCCTGCTCTCGACTCCTTCTTCATGCTAAATTCATCTCTTGGGGAATGTCTTCATCCTTAGAAAGTCAACTAAATGACTACTCCAATCTAGTATTAACAAAACTTGATATAATGTAGCATGTTCAATCGGGGCTAGTTAATACAAGTTGGACAATCCTTGAACAACCTATAGATGTCTACTTCCATAATAAGCCAATATACACCTAATATTTTCAAAGTATGAAGGGTTCTATGTTTAGAATGATGTTTCCCTAGTACACCTACATGTGCTAATTGCAACCACTTATCATGCTCTTCCTCTTCCACAAAACAAGCTAAGATTCCTTGATCTGTTTGCTTGTGTACAATCCTTGCAAGTTTATGGTATCTCTATGACTTGACACTCTATGACTTGATAATTTCTTCATCTTTCGTTCTTACTATTGGGCTTGTAGGTCGAAATGTGAGAATAGGCACAAGTGTTTTAGCCTAGTTTGGAAACACTTCCAAGTTGAACAAGTAAGCATGAGGAAGTTTGTTTGACACTCCTTGCAATTTTTCTTCTAAGGTAAGTCTAGAAAGGTGATTTGCCCTAAGGTGATTCTTACCCTTCCTCATGACTACTTTGAAATCATATTCCATTAGTAAGAGAAACCATCTTAATAAGCTACTTATGTTGCAAGGTTTGTTCACCAAATAAAGTAGCACTTGCTGGTCTATAGATAATTTAAACTTATCTGCAAGCCAATATGTCTAAATTTCTAAATTGCATACACCATGCCTAATCCTACCCTTTTCATGGTCTTGTAATTTCTTCTACAATGTTGAAGTTCCTGCTTGTGTAAGCTATGGGGAGATCAATGCTTCTTTCGCCTGTTGGTTGTGGTAGCACACATCCAATAACAAAATTGGAAGCATCCACGTGAGATGGAATGGCTTATTCCAATCTAGCATTTTTTTTAATAGGGTCTGAGAACAATATTTTCAGCTCATTGAAAGATGTATCACATTCTTCAATCCATTCAAAGTTATTCAAGAGGTTGTATAGAGGCTTTGCAATGATAGCATACATGTGGATAAACTGTTGGTAGTATCGACAATGATCCATAAAAGCTTGTACTTCCTTGATTGCCTTTGGTCTTGCTCCTTCATTTCTCTGCATCATCATCTTCAACAATAGTGAACTTGCAGAGGCTTTTGCTCTCTCTCTACAGAGTTTCAAATTGGATTGATGAGCATTCATTGGAAAGGTACTAGTGACTAGTTTATGTGTACAAATTTTAAAATCCTTTGGCTCGTTATATTTGGATAAATCTTAGTTTTTTTGTTTTGGGGTCTATCTCTATGCAACCCTAAAAAATAGGAGGTACCATTGTTGAGTGTCAAGTTCATTCCATAAGCATATTTTGCTTATTACTTGTAATATTGTGCATTTTATACACTTAACCATATGTGTATCATTCCTACAAAAGTTATTTTTTCAATTATAATCATGTTGGTTGCTATGAGCAGTTGAAGTTGATTGTTTCATCCAAAGATAGCAAGTTTTT
>CM035424.1:106590354-106685354 GCA_020310875.1 Ceratopteris richardii
GATTACTTGTTGAATGGAATCAATTCATTTTCCTTTGATCTAGTTAGAAAAGTAAAGATATAGTTTGATCTACTTTTAGGTGATTGATTGATTCATTGATTGCCAAGATCAACCACCTACAATTCGTGGAATTTGAGCTCTCTTTTTCTCCCTTTATACTTGTAAATCTTGAGGCTTTTACATTGGTAAATTATCCATAAAAAATATTTTAATTAAATACAATAAATGAGCATAAGTAAAAGAATTCTGCAATGTATTTTTTTAATGTAATCCAAACAATAGCCTTTTGATGTAGATTAGATCCACCTCAAGCATAGTGTAAGCTTGATTCTCCAACACAATCAATACAAAGAAGAGTGTGCACATAAGTCCTACTCGCAAAGTACATGTATAGCACCATCCATATGATGGTTGAAGTAAGAAAGAAATTAGTTTCAAGCATAGTGAAAGATTGGTGATACTACAACTCCCCCTCAAGCTAAAGTATGTTTGAGACTTCATTCTGTAATAGGTTGAATACCTCCCATAGATTTGAATATGAAGAGCTTTATCCCATCAAGTGCCTTTGTTATCATGCCTATTGTTTTCTTCTCAATAGGAACAAATAATAAGTCAATTTCCTTTTCCATTAGCTTCTCTCTAACAGAGTGGTAATTGACTTCTATGTCCTTTGTCCTTGCATAGGAAATTATATTTGCAGCTAGATGCATGTAACTTCATTATCTTCAAGTATGTGAGGTTTGGAACTTACAAGTCTCAAATCTAAGTACAAATCTTTTAGCAATATTGCTTCTTGAGTTGCAATACTTAGATCTCTATACTTTGCTCAATTGAAGATAAAGCAATTGTTGATTGCTTCTTGGAACTCCAAGAAACCAATTTTGAACCTGCAAATGCTAAGTATCTAGAGGTACTTCTTCTATCATCCTTTGCTCTTGCCCAATCTGCATCTGGAAAGATTTTGATATCCAAATCTGAAGAGTAAGGATAGAACATACCTTCATTAAGTGTTCCTTTGAGGTACTTGAATACTCTCTTTGTAGCATCCATGTGTGGTCTTCTAGGTGAGTGCATGAACTGGCTAAGAACTCCCACATTGTAGGATATATCTAGTCTTATGTGAGTAGCATATATCAAGCTACCAACTAGGATTTGATACTCTTTAGGATTATGAATCTACTCTCCTTTATAAACACTTAGTTTATGATTCATTTCCAAAGGTGTATTTGCAAGCTTTGTGTTCTCTATTTTGAACTTGAGAGGTAGGCCTTGAATGTATCCTTTCTGTATAAATCACTTGCACACCTAGGAAATATGTGAGCTCCCTTAAGTCATTGATTTTGAACTCCTATTGCATATGTCTTTTAATCCTTTGAATGTCATTGAATTCATCACGTAAGACTTCCCACAAATTGTTGCTAACTTGTAACATCATCAAGTAGTTCTCCTTCATGAGAACTCAACTTATGATATTTCATCCTGGCTTCCGTATCTGTGAGTAGCTATTGTACAAACTTATTTGATTCTTCATCCAACTGCTTTATAGATTTTGGATCTTCTTCATACACTTCATGCACAAGAGAGGATATCATAGTTGTACTTTGTGGCCTTTCTTGGAGTGCTCCTTATATGGGTACTTCTTTTATATGAATAATTGTATTGGCTTTCCATTCTTCAACTTCCTTCATCATCTTGACCCTCTGTTCTTCCAATACTGCTCTTTCTTTTTCTACTTTCTCATTGAGGCTATTGTATCCTCTCATGGCATTAGCTGCATGTGCATTTGCTTGTTTCTCCTTCTCTCTGGCATCCTTTAATTCCTCTCTGAATTGTAATACTTCTTGTCTTAACTGTTCCAATTCTTCATTTTCCATTCTGGAGCTTTGTGCTTCTACCTTTTAGTGCCCTTCTTCCATTAATATCTTATTGATTTCTTCATCCGCTTAAGAGAGTCCTTGGTATGAAGCCTATAGTATTCTATTCTTAAGAGAGTACTTGGTATGAAGTCTATAGTATTCTATTCTTAGTGATGGTCTCATTTTGCTTTGTACATTTTTCTTCCAAAAATTTTACTCTATTTTTATTTTGCACTACTTTGATTTCTAGTGAAATTTCTCTCTCTAAATATTTTTCACTTCTTTTCTACTGCTCTTTCAATTCATCTTCTAGTTTCTTCTTTTCTTTTTTATGTTCTATGACCTTACGACCTTTGATGAATTTTGACTCTACAACAATCTAGACATGATGATGTTTCTGGTTGAAGGCCTGAATTCTTCAATATTCCTCATTATGATTTCACATACTCCCCTTATATCTTTAGGAATTCTTTCTATCCTTGAAGTAGATTCTGGTTGCTTTATCTCTATTTGCTTATTGTTTTGATCTTCCTCATTAGACTCCCCTAATTCTGATTTTTAATCTTTATATTCCTAGTCTTCTTGTGTTTAATGGTGAATTCTTCAAGCTTCTTTTCTTATTCTTGTGTTTCTTGTGACTCTTCTGATTCTGAACTCTATACATCTCTCATTTCCATATCTAATTTTGATTCTTCTTTTTTATTGTCACTCAGTACTTCTTGAATTTCCACTATAATGTCATGTGTAGATGCTTCCTTTCTGTTTCCTTTTCTTATGATTCTGCCCTCTCAACCTCATATTCTAATTCTTTTATTTTTGATGTTTCCTGTATAATATGACTCATTACCACACCTCCTTCTTCAATTGTTTTTTCTTTAGTTATGGTTGTAGGTGCCTTCTTTTCTTCTTCATGGGGAGTGGTGTTTATTTTGAAAGCTTCCATATCTTCTTGATACTCCGGGATGGAGCATGTTCCTACTTCTGTTTCTTCCAAAATAGTTTCTATGTTCTTTGAAATATCTCCCTTCACTATTTCTGCCTCCTTCTCTAGTTCTTCCATATTTGGTTTCTGAGTTGCAGATGGGAGTTTTGGGGACTGATAGGTTCAAGATCCTTAATAAAAACCCTTCAATATCAGTGTTTGTGTCAGACTCTAATTTTTCTTTAGGGTTTGCTATTATTGATTTTGTGATTATCCAGCTTGATCCTCTTCCCCCTCTTCTTTTTCCAATACTCTTTTCTTTTTTGTCCCTTTAACTTGTCTCTTTCTTTTAGTTTCCTTTTTTGTTTTCTTGACAATTGCTACTGTTATACTTTTTTTAGGTGGACCTTGTAGTTCCTTGAAATAAGCTAGGTGTGTAGCTTCCTTTTTTACAAAGACCACTTCGATTTCTATACCCATCATTTGTTCATGAAGTTCTTCATAATGTTCCATTTCTTGTTGACTCCAATCTGTGGCTTTATCTAAGAAATCTCCCAACATCTTCTGATATTGGGCTTCATAGGTAGCTCCTTTATCACCACCTTGCATCAGATCAGTACTTATTGGAGGAGGATGTGGCTCTGCATCTGCTTGTACTTTCTTTTGTTCTTCTTTTAATTCTTCCTTAGTAGCCTCTCTTACTTCTAATTCATTCTTTCTTGGGTCAACCATTCTCTTCTTGATGGGTTGTGCTACTTCCATGGCCAATTCTTTTCTTTTTCTGCCTACCTCTTTAACTGTTACTGCTTTGAGTGGACTTTTAACTCCACCCATTGTTGCTCTGAACATTTTTGCTTCAAGAACTAATTTTAATCTATCTTCCAGTTCTAAGACATGATAGATTATTTTGGCTAACATATGAGCTCCATCCATAAATTTCTTTGATTCCCAATGTTTGGCAACTTCTTTTAACTGATCATGAAGGTATGGTGTCATGTCCACCACTCCAAAGGGTTTAGTCTTTTCTTTATTGTTTAGCATCACTAGGGTAATTGGCTTATGTGGCATGGTGTACCTAGGCAACCTTGGAAATCACAAGAGTTGTAGGAAGATCCCTATGGCCAACTCCTCATTCGCTTTGTCTTTGAAATCAAATGTAGCTGAATTCCTCTTTACAAAGCTCAAATCAAACTTAGTTCCCATTGAATAGAAGTTCAAAGTAGCTTTGATATGATCTGCCTTGATTGTGATGCTCACCATTTCATTCTCCAGGTTTTTAACTTTGCACACAAAATATGTCTCTGTGATTCTTTTTACTTCCTATAATGAGATCATAACCTACTCACACCTTTCAAAATCTATAAAGAACATAGGTTCCTCAAGGATTTTATGAAAACCCTGAAGTTTCCACCTCTTATAAGCTACAACTTTGTGTAGGTTGACTGACAGTCTGTGCTTCGGTATGGGCAGTGGACTCTGAGGCGGTGACAGTAGTGGTTACACTGGTAGTGGGAGGTGAAGTTGGTGGAGTTGGAGGTAGGGGTGGTAAGGGGGGTGATGGGGGTGCACTGGACGTATGGGCTTCCTTAGTTTCCTGAATGATGTGAGCTGTGCCCGTGGTTGTGGATGTGGTGCCTTGTGGTTCTGATACTAATATATTCATTTGTTTTCCTGATCAAGGGGGGCGTTTTCCGTATCGTCGTTCCGATCTTCTCGAGTATGCAAGAACTGTATGCACCGTCTCAGGTACCCCCAACGCATCAGAAATCATATCTAGGGTTGCTCGGTATTGCTCGTCCACACCTTCCTCTTCAAGGATTTGGTTCATGAGGGCTTTTCTTGCTACCAGGGACAGTTTGTGCTGTTCTTGAACTCTGTTGATGGTATCATACAGCTTTTTCAACTCCTTCGTATAAGCCGGGGCACCCTCAAGTTCCTATAGAACTCCTTGTTCATATTCCTGCTCTTCTTCTTCTGTTTGTCCACCTCGTTCCTCCTCTTGTTCTTCTTCTTCTTCATCCACTTCAACTACCTCTGGTTGTCTAGGATGGGGTTGGTCTGTAGCAGTTTGTTGCCCACTAGCTTGTTCTACCTCGACTTCCGCGTTAACAGCCTCAATTATCCTGGCTACCTCCTCATCAGTTAGGTCTTCTAATGTGAATCCGTGAGGAAACTCTAGGTCGGTTGGTACAGGTGGAAACACTAGATTCGGTCCATCAGTGCTGTGTCTTGGTAATCTGATAGTGAAGGGTTGTACACGCCTCGGAAGTCGTGGAGTTGTCTCAGGTGTCAGTGTCGCACCGCGGGCTTGTGCACAGGGCATCTGAACTGCGCCTCTCATTTTCTTTGATGGCGGCCCTGCGGTTGATAGTCTACGTTGAAATTCCTGTACCCTGGTGCAAATTAATGCCCTTTGAACTGGCACATCATAAGCCAAACATCTATACACAATCCTGGTGAGGGCACAGCATCCATACAGTACCGACTTTTGCTTTTTATACCACCGTTGATGTGCCAAGTGGATTTGGTCGATAATCCAATGCGGCATGTTGATTGTCAAATTGAAGGCATCTGCCAAATATAGACTGAACCATATCTTCTTGGGTGGCATGGTGAACCGCTCTTGAGTTGGGAACGTGAAATGTTGCATGACCATTCGCAAGTGGATGGCGATTGTGGGTGTCATTTCTACCATGTCTTTGAGCTTAGTCAGGTTCCTGTTCTTCATGTTATCCGGGACCATCGTCTCTTTTTCGGTGGGGATATGCATGCCTTTCATGTCAAGAGCTTCCCTCACCAAGTTGTTTGTCAATTTGAAACGCTTTAATTCATTACCTCTGGTCAGTGATGGTAGAACGAAGGTACTATATCCTTTTTTCTTTTTACTAGGGGTCAGAGTGCTAATTAAGTAGGAACACTGTAGAAAATCTGGCTTGGGTAATTGAGCCTTGAAATAGTCGTAGAGTCTAGCCTTCTTCCAGATGGGTTTCAGACCTTCATCATTTTGAAGTCTCTCAAATTCCCTGGTGAAAAAATGATATTTGCCCCATCGCCCGTTGAACTCTATCTCGGCCTCCCACATGTAAGTGCCTTCACCCAGAGATCTGGCCACATCACTGAACCAATGTGAGTTTTTGCTGACCGGCATTGTGTGCCCCTGTGGAGGATTCTGAATCGGTATGGCGTGTAGTGCCCTCAATGCCACTGGGTGTTCCTTCAATTCCTCTTCAATGGGAAGACTTTCAATGTCCACGATTTGGGGGCTGGTGCCTGCCTGGGAGCTAGTTCCTACCTCGGCCATGGTGAAGAGACTGGTCACCGGTTTTGTGAGAATAGACAAATGAATGTTAACATTGCAAATGGACACCAAGTGGCCAGGTGTCCTCGTTACAACATTAACATGATTTTAGTGAGAGGTTAGTATGTCAACAAGTGCTCGGTAATCGTGTGTGGAGTTAGGGAATGGATAATCCTAAGAGCTAAATGGAATGATGCGGTGTATGAGTGATGTAGTTAGTAAGGGGGTATGAATTTGCAAATGAGGGTCGGGGGGTTTATTACAGGTTTTGGGCTGCCAAACAAACATAATGGTTGTTGGTCTTGATTTTGTGGAGACTCTGGAGGGCTTGATGAGAGTACCTGCTTGGAAATGAGGCTTTTTAGGGACCCATTTACAAGTGATTCTACTCGTGCTCATGGGTGAATATGTGTTCGTGCGTGATGTATAAGAATGGGTATCAGAGGTTAGGGTGAGTGGACCATGTTGTACAGGATGTGGTCTCTGTGTAGCTATTTGAGCCCGCAAGCAAGCCTTAGGCACCCAAATTTGTCTTGATTGTGGGCTAGCCTTCATCGACTTCTTGGGTACCCAGATAGACTTCATTTTTGCAGAAGAATTTCTGAAAGACTTCTTATTAGTGTCGTGTCGTTGATTACTAATAAGAATCTTTGCCCGTGTGGTTGGCTTGATCACAACAGGCTGTTCGCCTTTCCGCACCCACACTTGTTTCAATGGCTGAGACATCCTGCTTCTCACGTTCGTTTGGCCTCCGGCATAGGTAGTCTTCTGTATTTGATCTGCCGTTGGTTGCTGCATCCCTCTGACCTTTGGAAAAGAAGGGAGTTCCGTTGTGTCCTTGACCTTTTTATTGAAATCATCATTCCTCTACATCACATAGTTTTGGACAAGAACAACATGATCATCTTCATGCATACTCCTGGAAGGACCAGGAGTCTATGCCTTTCCTAGTTCCTTGAGTGCTCCATTATCTAATTTAACTATAATTCGATTCTGATTTACCCATACCTGAAGGAGTCCACTTCTTAGGTTTAGGTTGACTGCATGATCATAGATCTAGTCTTGACCCAAGACAAGAGGCTCCGTGAGGTCCTCATCTTGACACACTAGCACTTTAACTGTCATTACTTCGTCTTGAATGTAGAGGGGAAGTTCCACCTCGCCCATGCAAGGGGTTTCCACACCTCCCAACCCTATGAGATATGCTTCCACAGGATTGACATTTAAGTTCAATTCTCGACAGTAAGAAAGTTTAACAGCACTAGTGGTGCACCTGAGTCAATCAAGGCCCTTATAGTCCTTGCACTCGTTCCTTGTCCTATATCTAAGGTGACAAAAGGACGTTGATCAATTATCCTCTGAGAGCTAATACCTGAAACTTCACACATAGCCACATGGTATCCTTGAGCTGCATAGTCATCTGTCCTAGGCTGATCTCTACCCTGCCTTCTCAACTTCATCCTTCGGATGCGTTCTAAAGCTTCTGCTTGAGCTTCTTCCCGAATTCGCTTTTCTTCCTCTTTGCGTTTTTTGGCAATGTTGAGTCGATTTAGCATCTCCTCTGTCAGGGGTTCTTCATATAACTTGACTCTGCATCCGCTTATATAGCTAGGGAGAACATCACCTTCCAGTGTAGCAAGTTGAACTGCTCCACTGGTTGAGATCCTATTTATGATCATAGGTCCATAACCTCTCTTTTCGAGCTTTCTTGCATGTTGTTTTAGGGTATACACCAACACTAAGTCTCCGGCCTTCAAGCCTTTGTCCTTAACATGGGCGTCAAAGTATGGCTTATATCGCTTCTTAGCTGCATATATCCCTGCGGCAGCCCTTAGTCTTGTTTCTCCTAATCGTTCAGGGTCAAAAATCCTCGAAGAGAGTTCATGACCCGTCCACTCATTCTCCTGTGCTACCTTTAGTGTAGGTATCAAGAAGTCCAATGGTAGCACTGCATTTTGGCCAAATACCATATGAAAGGGTGTGGCTTGGAGTACCGTTTTATAGGCAACTCGGTATGCCCAAACAACATGGTGTAGCTGTTTGTCCCAATCAGAGCGTTTATTATTCACTAATTTGGTAAGCACGTTGCATAGAATCTTATTTGTGCTTTCGGCTTGCCCATTAGCTTGTGGATGATAGGGGGCAGACTTCTTGTGTACTACCAAGAATTCTTGGAGAAGATTTTCAATAACTTCATTCAAGAAGTGGGTGCCTCTATCGCTTACTAGCTCTATGGGTAGCCCGTATCTAGTGAACACATTCTCAAATAAGAACTTAGCGGTCGTCTGTGCATCATTCTTTGTCGTAGCTTTTACTTCTACCCACTTGGTTAGATAATCAGTGGCAACAATGATATACTCAACATGGGAACCCTTAGTTGGGAGATTAATAGGACCTACAAACTCTATTCTCCATTTAGAGAATGCACGTCCACCCATCATAGGTTTCAGAGGCATCTCATCTTTGCGTGTAGGATACTGAGTTCGCTGACAAACATCACACCTCTTCACATAGGTATGTGCATCCATGTGAAGGGTCGGCCACCAAAGTCCTGCAAATAGGATTGCCTTGATCACCCGATTTGGTCCAAAGTGTCCTCCTGCTACACCTTGGTGAGCAGTTTCCAAGATCTTAAGATATTCACTCTCATGGACACATAATCTAAGGTAGCCATCTTTACCACGCTTGTATAAATTATCACCAATAAGTGAGTAATCTAGGGCTTCTTGTTCTAGACTTCTTTGTCTCGTCAGGGTCATATCTTGAGGGAATGTTTTCGTCCTCAGAAAGGCTACTAGTGGTTCACTCCAATCAGGCACTATGGACATTTGATAAAGAGTGGCATGTTCCACAGGTGGTTTAGTGCAACAGATTGGGCATTCCTTGCACAACTTATGGACATCTGCTTCCATAGTTGGCCAATGCACTCCTAGTCGCCTTAGTGTCTGTAGGGTTCGTTGCTTTGAGTAGTGTTGCTCTAATGCACCTACATGTGCGATTTGCAACCATTTTGCGTACTCATCCTCTTCCACACAACAAGCTAGGATCCCTTGATTTGTGTGCTTGTACATACTTCCTGCCATGATCTGGTATTTTTGGGCTTTTACTATCTCACTATCTTGAGAGTTTATGACTGGGTGGTTAGTAGGTACAACTTCCAAATTAAAAAATTAAGCATCAGGAAGGTCATCTGATACTCCTTGTGCGGCTTCTCCAGATGTGAGCCTAGAGAGGTGGTCTGCTCTCAAGTGAGTCTTCCCTTTCCTCACCACAACTTCAAAGTCGTATTCCATTAGCAAGAGAAACCATCTTACTAATCTACCTGTATTGCATGGCTTGTTTACCAAGTACAACAATGCTTGATGATCAGTAAAAAATTTAAACTTATTTGCGAGCAAATAGTGTCTAAACTTTTTAACTGCATATACTATGCCTAATCCTTCTCTTTCAGTGGTTGTATAATTTCGTTCGGCTGCATTCAATTGTCTACTAGCATAGGCAATGGGGAGATCCATGTTACCTTCACTAGTAGGTTGTGCGAGTACACATCCAATAGCATAATTGGATGCATCCACGTGAACATGGAAGGGCTTATTCCAATCTGGTGTGGTCAAGATTGGTGCAGAACACAGTCACCATTTAAGCTCATTGAAGGAATTCTCACATTCATAAGTCCACTCAAAGTTAGTCAAAAGTCCATACAGAGGCTTTGCTATGATGGCATACATGTGTATAAACCGTTGGTAATAACCACAATGCCCCATGAAAGCTTGTACTTCCTTGACATTCTTTGGCCTAGGTAGCTCTGCTATGGCTCTCACTTTCTCTTCATCCGTGGATATGCCATTCTTTGACACTATGTGTCCTAGAATCTTGCCTTGCCTGACCATGAAAACACACTTTTCTGGGTTCAAGCAGACTTGATACTCCCTACATTTATCAAAGATTTATCTGAGTTCAGGTATATGTGTCTGTCTAATGTTGGAATGAGCACACAGGTCATCAACATAGACCTCTAAATTCTTCCTCAAGAACTCTTTAAACACGTGGCACATCAATCTTTGGAAAGTTGCAGGAGCATTGGTAAGCCCAAATGGCATTACCCGAAAGGCAAATATGCCCCATTCGGTGGCAAAAGCTGTCTTATGCTGGTCTTCCGGAGCAATGGCTACCTGATTGTAGCCCGAAAATCCATCAAGGAAGCTATACACTTCCTTGCCTGCTACTCTTTCTAGCACATGCTCAGTGATAGGAAGCGGATAGTTGTCTCGAATAGTGGCAGCATTAACCTTCTTCAAGTTAATGCACACATGTAGCTTTCCATTCTTCTTGGGCACCACAACAATGGGGGACACCCACTCAGTGTGCTCAATTTCATAGATGAACCCAGCTTCTACCAGTCTATCTATCTCCTCTTTGATCTTAGCAGCATAATTATTGTTATATGTGTATGGCTTTTGCTTAGAAGGTTTCGCTTCTGAGGTCATTGGAATTGTGTGAGCATATGTCTGGGTCAACACCCTTCAACCAACTGTGTAGGTCTCAATGTTCTGGTGTGTTCCCTAGGCCTTGGCAGAGGGAAATCATCATCATTCCTTTGGTTCCTTGGGGCTCTAAGTCCCTCAGGCTCCACTCTATTTGTTTCCGTTCTCGTTCTTTCTCTTCCCACTGGGTTGGCAAAGCTTACGTCTGGTCTATCTCTATGTCTGTCTCTTTGAGCTCCATGAGCTTGGGACGTTCCAGCTCCTGGGTGACCGAAGGACACATTCGATCTTGGTTGGGGGAAAATAAATTCACCTTTCCAAGTGTAAGCATGCCTATCATTTTTTGTAACCACAAAGATCCTCTCTGAAGCGTGATCTAAGTAGGTCACTCTACCTGGGCTATCAGGATCTTTGAACTCATATATCATGATTGTTCCTACCTCATTTGGCTGATCAGATCTATACCTCCAAAAGGCTTCATCAGTCTCTCGGTTCAGGAGTAGATCTATGCTCTTATTGTCTTGGGAAATCCACTCTGGTGTGATAATCCTAGTGAGAACAGACTTGTCTCGGGGGGTTCTAGGTTCTACACCCATGTTTCCTTGCTCTAGGTCACCTATGTCCATCTCAGGGATCACATTTCCGAACTCGTCTGTCCTGTCTGGGTGACTGGTGACTACGTATATTGTTCCTTCTTTGTCCAAGTATGCTCCATTTTCAAACTTGACTGCTGGATGTTTTAGTCCAATGGATTGGTCAGGGTTTTTGATCTGGACCACAGATCTTCCTAGGCCATCCTCATAGATGCTAGCACCTAATCGGTTGGTCCTAAGGTATTCGAGTTGCGTCTTGTAGGGGCCTTCCACCCTATGTAAATATGGCACACCTGAACTTCCTATAGGTCTTTCCATATCGTGGGACATCTCTGACTCACTAGTTTCAGAGCTAGGGTAGTGCGAATAATGGCTGAACTGCTGAGCCCAAGACCTAGCAGTATGATTAACACTAGCCTCTGAAGATCTAAGACTCTGTCTATCCCTCCCTAGATATCGTCCTGATCTAAGGTTCATATGCTTAGCTGAGAAATCCCAATTTTTACCCAAGGTACAACCTCGTTGCTGAGTCTTTTGTATCAGTCACTTGATTCTTTTTAGTTGATTATCGTGTTTATGATCTTGTCTGATATCACGTCGTCAGGAACAGTTGAGTTAATTTTCGTACTTGAAATTGATCGCTCCCCGTTAAGTTCTTTTCCTTTAAAGTTATCGGTCACACACAGGTTACCTCTTGAACTTGATTTTTTAGATAGTCTTTGACTTGTTTCGTGCCTATCGTTGCCCTGACTTACTTCTAGCACTACTCGCACTTAGCCTAAGCTAGAAATGGACAGAGGGCGTTGAGAATATTCCAACCTCTCTTGCAGATCCCGTGCTCTTTTGGTGCTCAAGAACCCAGTTCTCAAACTTGCAAATTACCCTTGCTTTGGATGCCTTCTAGTGCTCTCAGTGGACCTATAAAAGTCCCAAAGTTAGCTCACAACTTAGATTAAAAGGACACTCAAACAAATCACTTTCATTCATGTAATTCATATGTCAATTTGTACCATGTCTCTCTGTAACAAAATTCTAGAGATCCCTGAGTTTCCCTCACCCTGTACTCCCCACGAGCTTTCCAACAAGACAAGAATCTCCGCAAACGGATTTCGTATGAGGAAGTTATGACAGTTCAGGGTTTTGGGGTTAAAACAGGGCTCAAACAGGCTGACAAATCCCAAGATTTTTCTCAAAACACACTTGTAGGGACCTCACAAATCACTAATTGGTTGGTAAGTATGCCAAAAATTACCCCAAAACTTAGTATTAAAAACCCTAGAAATTGGCCGAAAAAGCCTGTCAATCGCGATCGACAGGTCTGTCAATCGCGATTGACAGAGGTGTCCGTCGGGCCTGTCAGTCGCGATCGACACGTCAGTCGTGATTGATAGTGTCAATCGCGATCGACAGAGTCGGTCGTGGGTCCTGTCAATCGCGATCGATGGTGTCAATCGCGATCGACACGTTTTCTGGGATTTTCACCATAATTTCAGTCGATCGAGGATGTGTCGATCGCGATGGACACGTGGCAACGCGAGAAATTCACTCAATCATCAAAATTCAGTCGGTCGTGATTGGCGGTGTCAATCGCGACTGATAGAGGTGTCGATCGTGGCTGTCGATCGCAATCGATGGTATCAATCGCGATTGACAGGGTCAGTCGGTCGTCTTTGTCGGTCGCGATCGACAGAATCTGTCGATCGTGGCTGTTGATCGTGATCGATGGTGTCGGTCGTGATTGACAGAGAAACACAGAATTTTTTAATTTTGTTTAGTGATTTGGAATGTGCTCTCCATGTGTATTAAGGTGGTGTACTTTGTTTTACCAAATGAGCGATTTTTTTGTCAATCGCGATCGACAGAGGTCGGCGACACAGAGACAGTTCTGAACTTTTCCGTACCTGCGCAGCATGCTGGACACGATGATACAGCAAGAACCTGCAAGAGTGCTCAAGAAACATGCAAAAACACAACACACAAATCGCTCTCTCGCTCTCTCTCACAAGTGGAATGAGGGAAATGGAATGGGGAAGGTGATATGATCAAAAATTGAAATGTTCGCGATGATGGAGATGGCGATCGGATATGGTGATGATGATGATGGTGATGATGATGGTGAGGTAAGAAAGAGAAAAATAAGAAAAGTAAAGAGATTACCTACAACGCCAACGTCTCAAATCTACGTCTTACCATCACACGCTCGTCCTCAAAGCTCGATCCCCGGCAACGGCGCCAAAATTTGGTGTAGCTCAATGATGAGTAGCACCTCCTTTAATGTCAATCCGGGAAGACGTGAGGATGGTATGATGACCTTGAGCAAGTGAAGGCACAAGTGCGTGAGTGCGAAGCACGCTAACATGCACACACATACACACACACGTGCACACAAGGCAAGACAAAGAGTGAGAAGCAATGGAGTTCTTTAGATTACTTTCAAAAAGCTCATACAAGTTCAAATCAATTACAAGTTAACCCCCAAAAATGAGCTTTCTAGCTCTATTTATAGTTTTTGACTAGGTTTTGGCCGTGTCCAGACCTAGTGTCCGACCTAGTTAAAAATTAGGTTCTACGTCCCATTTGAAGGCTCAAATGGAGTCTAAAAATTATGAAAACTGGTAGGTAGCTACTTCTAATGCTCCTCAAGCTCAAGGACTCCTTGGCTTGCACAAAATGGAGCTACAAAAATATGAAATGGTATTTACAATGGCTTTTAGTGATGAAAATCACTATTTTTGTAGGGATTTCCTTTAACGATTTGACATACACATCTTCGAGCTCCCTACTTGCTCCTTCTCCTTATGTGTCCACCTCTTTGATATGCTTTAGCTTCTTGAAAAAATAATGGCCTACTTGCCAGATCTTCTTTGACTACTCTGTCTGCTTGTACCTTCTCTTCGTTCCGACTCCCTTCGTTGACTTCCTTGTCTTGTGAGTCCTTCAGTTCCTTGACTGCCAACATCGGTTCAATTGAGGTTTTATATGCTAGCCTATATGCCCATAAGACATGATGTAGTTGCATATCCCAATTTGATCTTTTGGTATTCACTAGTTTGAATAGCACAGTGCATAGCACTTTGTTTGTGCATTTTGCAAGACCATTGGCTTGAGGGTGATAAGGTGAATATTTTCTACATGTGATCATAAAATGATCTATCAAGGCTTCAATCACCTGATTCAAAAAATGAGTTCCCTTATCACTTACCAACTCAATTGGTAATCCATACCTAGTGATGATGTATTGATATAGGAATTTTGGAGTTGTATGAGCATCATTCTTCATAGTTGCTTTGGCTTCATCCCATTTAGACAAATAGACCGTTGCCACTAAAATATATTCTACATGTGAGCTTTTAGCTGGTGGATGTATAGGTCCAATGAAATTCGATCCCCATTTGCTAAAAACTCTTGCTTATATCAAAGGTTAAAGAGGCATTTCATCTTTTCCACATTAAATAGATATGCATTAGACAACTCATCATCAATTGAATGTAGTTTTTTCTCTAGTGAAAATTCTTGATAAATTATCTGCTCTCAAATGGGTTTTTCCTTGTCTCACTAAATACTTCAAATTCATACTCCATGAGAAGTAAGAACCATCTGACTATTCTACCTATTTGACAAGGTTTATTTGAAAGAAAAGTTGGAGAAGCTTGGAGAGGCTTGGAGAGGCTTGGAAAGTTGAGTTGTCAAGTGGTGAAGTTTGTCCAGCAAATTAACATAGGACCAACCCTAGCTCTTTGGATATGTAAAGTAGACCTTGTAGGATTGTGGTTAGTGCAATAAAACCCAATAGTTACTTTGGAACATCAACAAGAACAAGTTGATGAAAAATAGATAAGTTGCATCTTGACTAGCTCATAAAAACCTTCTAAAAATGGATGGAAGTTGTGACTTCAAACACTGAGAGTAGCCATCACAATAACAATTGGAAAACTTCCTCTTAAGGGAGTTTCATACATAGGCTTGGATTTTTAAAACGCATAAAATCCCTAACTTATAACAACTAGTGAAGGATCAATCACCTTAACACTAAACTAGTGTCATCCTGATTTTTAAATGATGTGTAGAGAATGACCCTGAGATTGAAAAACTTGAATTTCTGTAAACATAATCTACGCAATGACTTGGAAATTTGTATACATGAACTAGAAAGTTTTACCTTTCTAATGAATCTTAAACATTGGATTTGCTCTATAGAGAGAGCAACAACCTCTGCAAGTTTATCGAGCCTGAGGAAGAAGGAGCAAAAAACAAAAAATGGCACCAAACAATGATAAAAAAGTATATGTATTGCTTCAAATCAAGAATCTAATTAATGTACAAATGTTTTGGAGTCTTTATATAGAAACTTTAGGATATGGTTAGTGCTTTCCTTCATGGATTTGAATTCGAAATTAGGTAGGTTTGGTAGTTTAGATTAATTGGAATCTTTCCCTATAATCTAGGAAAAGAGAAAGTTAAAGTCATATCTACTTTTTGATTGATTGATTGAGAATCAATCCCAACCACTTCTAACAAAGGTAAATACCTTGAACCTTACAAAAGAAAGTGATCATATGTGATTAATCACTCAATACAATAAATGAATGCAAATAAAACTCTACAAGGAGTATATGTGGCATCATTCAAATGATGGATTTGATGAAGATCATGTTCAGCGAAAGCATAATGAAAGCTTGATGTTCCAACAACTCCCCCTCAAGCTAAAGTATGTTTGAGTCTTCATTCTCTCATAGGTTGAATACCTGCCATAGCTTTGAATCTACAAAGCTTTATCCCATCAAGTGCCTTTGTCATCATGTCTGCTATTTGCTTCTTAGTAGAAACAAATGAAATGTCAATCTTCTTTTCCATAAGCTTCTCTCTTACAAAGTGATAATGGAATTCTATGTGTTTTGTCCTTGCATGAAAAATTGGATTTGCATCTAGATGCATGGAACTTACATTATCTCCAAGTAAGTGAGTTTTGGAACTTACAAGTCCCAAATATGAGTATAACTCATTGATCCATGTTGCTTCTTGAGTTGCAATAGTATACTCTACTTCAGTTGAAGCTAAAGCAATTGTTGGTTGCTTCTTGGAACTCCGTGATACCAATTTTGAACCTGCAAATGCTAAGTATCTAGAGGTACTTCTTCTATCATCCTTTGCTCCTGTCAAATATGCATCTGAATAGATTTTAATATCCAAATCCGAAGAGTAATATATACCTTCATTAAGTGCCCCTTTGAGGTACTTGAGTACTCTCTTTGCAGCATCCATGTGTGGCCTTCTAGGTGAGTGCATGAACTAACTAAGCACTCCCACACTATATGATATGTCTGGTCTTGTGTGAGTAGCATATATCAAGCTACAACTAAGCATTGATACTCTTTAGGATCACTAATCTACTCACCTTCATAAACACTTAGTTTATTGTTCAATTCCAAAGGTGTACCTACAAGCTTTGTGTTCTCCATTTTGAACTTGAGAAGTTCTTCAATGTATCTTTTCTAAGGCAGATACATCCCTTTATCTATATAAATCACTTGCATACCTAGGAAATATGTAAGCTCACCTAAGTCACTTATTTTGAACTCCTCTTGCATGTGTCTCTTGATCCTTTGAATGTCATTCAGATCATCACTTGTCACAATAATATCATCTACATATA
The DNA here is from genome assembly GCA_020310875.1 of Ceratopteris richardii. Classification (NCBI taxonomy): domain Eukaryota; kingdom Viridiplantae; phylum Streptophyta; class Polypodiopsida; order Polypodiales; family Pteridaceae; genus Ceratopteris; species Ceratopteris richardii. The sequence goes on from CM035424.1 coordinate 106,607,161, forward strand.
AATATAGATAGATAACCTCATTGTGACCCCTTTTGATGAGTAGAGAAGGATATGAGTTGCTAGGTTCTAACCCTTGATCTTGAAGGTATGTAACAAACCTATAATTACAAGCTCCAAGAGCTTGTTTCAATCCATACAATGCCTTCTTAAGTCTAAAAACATAAGATGTATGATTAGGGTTTCTAAAACTTGGTGGTTGTGACATGTATACCTCTTCACTTATCCAACTATTTAGGAATGCATTTTTCATATCAAGTAGGAGGATTCTCCAATTTCTTGCAACAACTACACTTATCAATTTTCTGATTGTAGTCATCTTTGCAACTTGTGAGAATGTTTCCTCATCGTATATACCATGAGTTTGTGAGCATCCTTTGGCAACTAATATTGCCTTGTACCTGCAAACTGATCAATCTGAGTTTCTTTTAACTTTATATACCCATTTGCAACCAATTACCTTTCGATTGGATGAGATTGGAACCAAAAGCCCAAGTGTCCATCTCCTTCAATGCATCTATTTCTTCTTTCATAGCCTTTTCCCTATTAGAGTTTTCTTTTGCCTCTTCATAGGTTGAGGGTTCCTCTCAAATTGATTCCTTTGCCAAGTTGATTGAATGCTTTGTAACAAATGTGGAATCATATCCAAACCTTTTTGGTTGGCTTTTCTCCCTTGTTGACCTTCTAGATGCTTGCTTAGATCATTCTCCACACTCTTGCATCTTTTCTTTGCCTCTTGACTTCCATAGCTTGTAATCCTTTTCCTTTTAATCTTGGTCATCATCTGTATCACTTCTTGGATCTTGTGCCTATGTATCATGCTTGCTTCTTAGTTGATGAGAATCAGAATCATTATCATATGGTAGAGTTACCTTTTGTTTGTCTTCATCATACCAAGACCTGCGTTCTTAAAACACAACATCCCTACTTGTAGTGAATTGCTTGGTTGAAGGATCATAAAACCTGTAACCCATCTAAGTTGAGTTATACCCAATAAACATTGAATTTTTTGCCCTTTCATCTAACTTACCTCTTATTTGTGATGGTACATCAACATAAGCTAAACAACAAAACACTTTTCAATGTCCAAGACTAGGTTTTCTTCCATACCATGCTTCATAAGGAGTCATACCTTGGAATGATTTGGATGGTAGGCTATTGACAAGGTACACATCAGTTGAAATAGCCTCTACCCATAGATAATGTGGCAACCTCTTCTCTTCAAGCATTGTTCTGGCTTATCCAACCAATGTCTTGTTTCTTCTCTCTGCAATTCCAAGTAGTTGAGGAGAGTACTTAGTAGCCACTTCCCTTTTGATACCTTTATCCTACAAGAACTCATCAAACTCTTTGGAGAAGTATTCTCCCCCTCCATCAGATCTGAGCTTCTTGAGTGATCTACTTGTATGGTTCTCCACATGTGCTAGATACGTTTTGAAGCAATCAAACCCTTCATTCTTACTCTTGATAAAGTACATGATAGTCCATCTACTATGGTCATCAATAAATGAGACATAATACCTTCATCCTGCCAATGAAGGTTCTTGGCTTGGTCCCATACATTTGTATGTACTAAGTGCAATAAGTTGTTGTGGATGTAGCCTTTGTGTTTGAATGGCTGTCTTTGTGCCTTCCCAATCTAACATGCATCATATCTGTTGATCATGTGTTGCTTTGATATGTTTGGCAATCCAAGAACACTTTGATCCTTGCATATGTCCTTCAAGGTTCTTTCATTCACATGAGCTAGCCTCTTATGCCACACTTCAAGCTCACTTAGGGTTTGAGACCGAAAGTTGAATAGAGCTATGTTTTTGGTTTCTCCTACTTCAAAAGTAAAGAGCCTAGCATGCTTCTCACCTCTGGCTATCGTCTTGAAGCCTTGACATGGATCTTCCACAAAAGCTCCATGTTGGGTGAACCTAACTTGTAAGCCTTTCTCAACTATTTGGCCTATACTTATTAGGTTTTTTGTAATAGTGGAAACATAGAGTACCTTGCTCAGAATATTTTTCCTGCCATTGGAAGCTTTGTCATTAACAATCTTCTCCACACTATGCTTTCTGTCATCCACTGTTTGAACTTCATGTCTATGCTTTGGAATTTCCAAATCACATAAGAGAGCTATGTTGCCTGCAACATGATTTGAACATCTTGAATCTATGTAGAATAAATGATCATGTTCTTTACCTTCCTTGTGTCTTAGATTCATCAGGAGTAATGAGTTTTTGTGTTGTTGATCTTCAGAATAATTTTTGTAGTCCCTTCTGTTATGACCTTGATTCGTATTGTTGAAATTATATCCACCTCTGCCTCTATTGCTGCCATATCCACCTCTTCCACTTCCTTTCTGGGTCTTCACATCAAAACAACAATTTTGAGTGGTGTGGTTGGTCTTATAAAAAATGGCATAAGATTGAACATTCTGGCCTTTGTTTTTGTCATGCTTTGGTTCTTTCTTCCTCCCTTTCCACGTGCTCTTGCCTGCAAAGTTGGCTTAGGAAGTCTTCTCTTCATCTTCTTCCTTCTTCTTGCGTTTCAGATTCTTTTCCTTCTTATCTGCATATATGATGATAGGAGTTACCTTCCTTTATGCTATTGTTGGCCTCTTCATTGAAGAGTTTTCCAAGAAAAATGTTGAAGTCTCGAGTTTCCACATCCATGATGAGATCATAGGCTGTGGTGAAAGATTTCCATTGATTGTCACCTCTAATCCCTTTGAGAATTTGCCTCATGATGACCTCTTCTTCAATCAGCTCTCCAATGGATGCCAATTGATCAACAACCTCCTTGACCTTTGTAACAAAGTGATGGTTTGTTTTGGAGTTTCCTTGATCTAGTTGAACTCATTCCAAAGATGGTTCTTCCTTGCTTTTGTACTAGTAGAAAAGAAAGTCTCTAGGGCATCCCAAGTCTCTTGAGATGTCTTGCATCCTCTAATATATGGTCATAGAAAATCAGAGATAGAGTTGAGTATGTATGACCTTGTTTGAGCCTCCCTTGCACACAAAAGTGTGAGCCTATCTGTTTCCTCTTGAGTAGGTCCTCATTTGGATCTTGGAATAGGCATTGGTTTATTACCTAATACAATCCCATATAGATTTCTTCCTTGTGAATAAGCCTCCATTTTGATTTGCCAAGCAACATAATTGTGTCTATCAAGCTTCTCAATCATTGATGGAAATCCATCTCCCATCTTGAATTTGCTTTGATACCATTGAAAGAAAAGTTGGAGAAGCTTGGAGAGGCTTGGAAAGTTGAGTTGTCAAGTGGTGAAGTTGGTCCAGCAAACCAGGATAGGACCAACCCTAGCTCTTTGGATATGTAAAGTAGACCTTGTAGGCTTATTGTTAGTGCAATAAGAACCAATAGGTACTTTGGAACATCGACAAGAACAATTGATGCAAAAAAAAAAGTTGCACCTTGACTAGCTCACAAGAACCTTCTGAAAATGGATGGAAGTTGTGACCTCAAACATTGAGAGTAGACATTACGATAACAATTGGAAAAATATCCTCTTAAGGGGGTGTCATACATAAGGTTGGGTTGCTAAAATGCATAAAAGCCCTAATTTATAACAACTAATGAATGAGCAATCACCTTAACATTGAGCTGGTGTCATCCCAATTTTTTAGGGATGTGTAGAGAATGACCCTGATACTAAAAGACTTAATTTTCTCTAAAAGTAATGAACCAAATGACTTGGAAATTTGTACATATAAACTGGAAATTGTACGTTTTCAATGAATTCTTAAACACTAGATTTGGAGCTCATTTGGGAGAGCAAAAATCTTTGCAAGTTGACTGAGTCTGAGGAAGAAGGAGCAAAAAAAAAAATGGCACCAAGCAATGATCAAAGAGTATATGTATTGCTTCCAATCAACAATCTAATTAATATAAAAATGTTTTGGAGTCTTTATATAGAATCTTAAAGATATGACCACGTCTTTTCTTCATGGATTTGAATTCAAAATTAGGTGGTTTGGTTTAGATTAATTGGAATCTTTTCCTACAATCTAGGAAAAGAGAAAGTTGAAGTCATATCTACTTTTTGATTGATTGATTGAGAATCAAAACCAACCACTTCTAATTCATTGCTTTTAGGCCTTCTAATCTTTCCTTTTACAAAGGTAAACACCTTTAACCTTAGAAAAGAAAGTGACCATATGTGATTAATCACTCAATACAATAAATGAATACAAATAAAACTCTACAAAGAGTATATGTGGCATCATTCAAATGATGGATTTGACGAAGATCATGTCCACTGAAAGCATAATGAAAGCTTGATGTTCCAAAATTATTTACTAAGTATAAGGGAGCTTGATGATCTACAAAGAAATTAAATTTGTTAGCCAACAAATAATGTCTATACTTCTTTACTACAAACACCATTCCTAATCCTTCCCTCTCATTTGTTGTGTAGTTTTTCTCTGCTTGATTTAATTGTCAACTTGCATATGCAATGGGAAAATCCGATTTCCTTAATTCTATGGGTTGTGCCAACACACATCCGAAAGCAAAATTGGAATCATCTACATGTACATGAAATATAACATCCCACTAAGGAGTTTTAAGGATAGGTGTTATGAACAAACATTTTTTGAGGGTTTTAAAGGCTTCCTCACATTCATTGGTCCACTCAAATTTAGTAATCAATGCATATAGAGGTTTAGAAATTTTTGCAAACTTGTACATAAATTTCTTATAATATCCATAGTGTCCCATGAATGTTTGCAACTCATTTACATTTGTTGGTTTGGACATATTCACCATAGCTTTTATCTTATCTTCATCTGTTGATATTCCATTTTTAGAGATTATGTGTCCTAACATTCTTCCTTGTCTAAAAAAAAGGACACATTTATTAGGGTTTAGACACACTCTGTAAGTTTTGCACTTTTTGAACATATTTTCTAGGTCCTGTAGATGATCCTCTCTTTGATTAGAAAATGTGCATAAATCATCTTATAAATTTCCATTATATTTCTTAGAAAATCTTTGAATACATGATACATCAATATTTGGAATGTGTTTGGTGCATTTTTTAAGCCAAAAGGCATAACCCTAAATACATAAATACCCCACTCAGTTGCAAAGACAATCTTGTGTTGATCTTGTGAAGAGATGGATATGTATGTGCTTGAAGATGAAGAGGTGTTGCAAAATCCTTGATCTACACCAGCCAAATGAACTCTAGGAGTATGTGGTGGGCCCTTTTAGATTGCCAATGGATGTATTAGACACCCTATGTACCTTGGAAGATCACTCTCAAAAAGATAGATCAAAACAGATAAGTTGGAGTTGGCTCAGAGGTGAAGAACTTGCTATTTTGGTTCATACACCTGTCCAGTGTTTTGCATAGTTCTCTGAGCACAACAACAATTAGCTTAATTCCTTTTGGGGAATTCTAATTAACTTAAAGAGCTAACTTTCAAGAGTAATCTCATCAAAATAATGAACCATACACTGAGAATGATGTTTAACGAGTGATGACATCATCCCGATTTTCACGGGCTGCTACAGTAATGAGACCAATGAGCAGAAAAATGAACATAACTCAAGCTTTAAGAATCCAATGATTTTGAAACTTTGTATGCTTATACTTCTGAATCCTTGACTTGGATCTTCAACAAATGCTCCTGCTTTTGTGAACCTGACTTGCAATCCTTTCTCTACTATTTGCCCAACACTTATCAAATTCTTTGTAATGGTAGGGACATAGAGTACCTTACTCAGTAGGTTGATGTTTCCATCAGGTGCTTTGACATTGCCTATTTTCTCCACAGGATGTCTTGTGTCATCTCCTATTTGTACCTCATGCTTATTCCTTGGATCTTTGAAATCTGATAGGAGAGCTACATTTCCTGCCACATGATTGGAGCAACCTGAATCTATGTAGAAAACATGCTCATCAAATTTACCTTGTGGCATAGCCATGTTCATGATCAATAATGAATCCTCTTTGTTTGAGTCTTCTGTGTAGTTATTGAAGTCTCTCCTTCCTTTGTAGCCTCCTTGATAATTTGAATGATTGTAGTTGTTGTACTTGCCATGATAATTGTTGAACCTTCCTCTTGAGTAGCCATAACTTCCTCTATTGTATCCTCTGCCTCTTTGATTCTTGGAATTCCTAAAGCAATTTTCAGTTGTATGATAGTTAGTCCACAAATGGAACATGGGTTGGCGTCTTGGGATCTCCCCCTGCCTTGTCAACCTTCTCTTCCTCTACCTCTGCCATGTCTTCCTCTACCTGCATAGTTAACTTGATATGTACCTGCTTCATCATCCACTTTCTTTGCCTTTCCTAGCCTTGGTACTTGAAGAGAAGAAGGCTTCAAGTGCATCCCACACTTCCTGAGATGTCTTAAAACTTCTAATGTGAGGCAACAAAAAATCTGAGATAGAATTGAGGAGATAAGATGTTGCAAGTGCATCCTTGGAGCACCATGTGCTCAATCTTTCTTGCTCTTCTTGTGTTGGTTGACTTTTGTTCTTGAAACTTGGCATAACTTCATCTCCAGCCACATAAGCATATAAACTTCTACCTTGGAGATAAGCTTTCATTCTTAATGACCAAGTTGAGTAGCTACCTTTGTCCAATTTGTCAATTGATGAAGGAAATCCATCTCCCATGTCCAACCTTGCTCTGATACCACTCTGAAGAGATGGATAGGTATGTGCTTGAAGATGAAGAGGTGTTGCAAAATCCTTGATCTACACCAGCCAAATGAACTCCAGGAGTATGTGGTGGGCCCTTTTAGCTTGCCAATGGATGTATTAGACACCCTATGTACCTTGGAAGATCACTCTCAAAAAGATAGATCAAAACAGATAAGTTGGAGTTAGCTCAGAGGTGAAGAACTTGCTATTTTGGTTCATATACCTATCCAGTGTTTTGCATAGTTCTCTGAGCACAACAATAGTTATCTTAATTCCTTTTGGGGAAGTCTAGCTAACTTAAAGAGCTAACTTTCAAGAGTAATCTCATAAAAAATAATGAACTAGACACTGAGAATGATGTTTAACAAGTGATGACATCATCCCAATTTTCACGGGCTGCTACAGTAATGAGACCAGTGAGCAGAAAAATGAACATAACTCAAGATTAAAGAATCCAATGATTTTGAAACTTTGTATGATTATACTAGACAGTATGATAAATCCAAAAAGCTTTAAATCATTGAATTTGGGTATGTACACACTAAGAAACAGCTCTGACAAGATGAGTAAAAAAGTCGGGTACCTGACAGAGAAGTGAAAATGAACAGATAGGGTTGACTTCAACTGAACATAACTAAAGATTGCAACAGGCAAATGAAATGAAAATTGGTGAGCATATAGTAGACTTATAGAGCTAACTTCAACAAGTTAAATGAGTGAAAATGACGCACCAAGATCAAAGAAACCATCTCTGCAATCGGACTGAGAAAACTGAGAGATATGGCAGTGAGTAGTACACTTCACAAGAACATGGAAATATGAACTCAAATGATCATGAAAATGAAAGTATATTGATTGTACAATACAATGGACTTACTGATACATATGTGTGCCTTAGAATCACACCTTGATATGGCATGAAGCTCAGCTCTTCGAGGTCTTCTCTGAGGTCTCTCTAACCACGACTAAAGCTGCCATCTATTTATAGTTGAGCTTGGGAGGCTAACTTCCCTCAATCACTCTCCAATCAATTAGTGATTGATTTGATTCTCTATCTACCACAAATCATGAATTCATGGCTCCTCTGTCCCTTTTTGATCAAGTGGACTCAACCACTTAAGATTCTTTCACTTTTACATTAAGTAAAGTCTTCAAAAGTTACAAGAGGTAGTTCACAAGTGAACTTTACATTGTCTTCATTTTAAGGCTTCTTCTTTGAATTTGTGGGACTCAAGAAAATACTTAGGCTTGTCATAGACTTGCTCCAACAGATCTTCTAATGCAATAGGTACTTGGTTATAGCCTAAAAACGCCTCCAAAAAGCCATAAAGTTCTTTTCTAGCTACTCTTTCTAGCGATGGATCTCTTATTGGCAAAGGGTAAGTATCTCTGATAGTTGCAGCATTAACTCTTTTAAGATTTATGCAAACCCTAAGTTTTCAATTCTTCTTTGGAACCACAACGATAGGAGATGTCCATTCTATGTACTCAATTTCATAAATGAAATTGGTAGCCAATAGTTTATCTATTTCCTCTTTAGTCTTTGTAGACTATTTATCATTATATGTGTAATGCCTTTGCCTACTAGGTTTTGGATCTGGTGCAATGTGTATTTTATGTTCACAAATCTTAGGATCTATTCCTTTCAAGTCTTTGTAGCTATACGCAAACACATCTCTAAATTCCTTGACAAGTTTGAGTAAAGCTTCTTCTTCTTTCTTTTCCATATCATCTGCTATCACTATTTGTATGACTTCTTCCCTTCTTTGGCTATCATAATCTTCTTTGTTTCATCTCCATTGTCATTAAATTCTCCTTTTTTCTTTTGTCTTCTAGGTTTTAGATTGAATAATAATCTCTCCTCAATTTCATATTTTTTGAAATTAGGTGGGACATCAAAATTTTCCTCGTCTTCTTTTTTAACTTTTCTTTTTTCAAGTTTGGTATCCTTTTTTGTATTTTGTGGTTTTGGCTCTTGGTGTTTGAAATTGTTATATCTTCTTGATATTTATCTTCAATTACATCTATAGCTTGCACTTCCTCTAGATATGAGTTTTTGTTACTCATTTCTTGGATGTTTTTCTCCTTTTTGGATTCCATGTTTCCTTCTTCAATTCTTACCATTCTCAATCCTACATAGAAGATATCATTACCTTCATCATTTTAAAAATTTATTCCCACATGTTCTTCATTTGCTACATCTAAAGTGGACAGAATCTGACTACACATATGGTTCAAAATCTTCGTCATTAAACTTTTGAGGTATATATTTTGTGTCTTTTGTTTCTCTTTCATTTATGAAACCTTCTTTTCTCAATAGAAACCTTTTTGATAATTTCTTTTTTTGTGGAAACATGTTGAGAGTAGTGCTTCATTGTCAATGCTTTGATTAAACTCAATCATGTTGCCATGTTCATGATGTACTTTGTTCCATTCTCTTGGGGATATGTTGTGATAACTTCCTCCTCTTAGATTGATTTTAGTAATGTTTCCTTGATTTTGGAGATAAAGACAATCTTTTCCCTAGACTTGAACAACTTGCATTTGCCTTATAAAGGGTTAAGTTGTGGAAATTCTAATATTGCAAATGTATGTTCAATTTCAATCCACATATTCTTATTATCACTTTCTCCCATATTCCTAATGGTGTTTCTATGTGTCCATCATCAAGTTGAAGTTTCATTTTAGTAGGGTGGAGTGGTTGAGATCCCCATTTTTTCCAAGTTCTTTTAGTCATAATGGCTACACCATCTCCGAATCTAAAATGGAATTGGTTTGCTTTTCTCCAAAATGAATTGAAAGTATGGTATTTCCCTCTTCTTCATCACATATCCTCTAATTTAATCTGTTGGTATTTGCATGATTGGCTCTCTATCTTGATCAGTACTAAAGATTTCTATCAATTTTGTCAAAAGATACTGGAAATGAGGGTTTTCTGATATTATTTCTTCTAAAGTCCATTGACATAGAATTTTACAATGATTAGAAATCTTGACTTGAATTTTCAACATCATGTCCTCTTCTTGTGTCTCTTTATCATTGTGCATATCATGTTGTGTCTGTATCTTGTCTTTTAATAATTCCTCCCATACTTATAGACTCTTGAAGTGTTTCATGACTTTTACAAGTGGATTTGGAATTCAAATGAAGGTAGGATTAGTTGTTGAAGAGAATCAATTCACTTTCCTACAATCTAGGAAAAGTGAAGATCTAATTTGATCTACTTTTAGGTGATTTATTGATTCATTTATTGTCAAGCTCAACCACCTTAAACTCATGGAATTTGAGCTCTTCTGTTCTCCCTTCACATGTGTAGAGCTCTAGGCTTTTAGATTGGTAAAGGATCCATAATAAATCGAAAAAAAAAATACAATAAATGAGCATAAATAAAAGAACACTTCAATGGATATTTTGACATAATCTAAATGATAGCGTTTTGATATAGATCAAATCCTCCTCAAGCATAGTGTAAGCTTGACTTCATAATCATAGATCCGAAAAAGCTGACTTCATGATCATAGATCCAATCTTCACCCAAGATGAGAGACTGAGTGAGATCTTGATCATAAGATACTAGCACCTCTACCATGATAGGGACATATTGAATTGAGATGGGACGTTCTACCTCACCCATACAAGGTGTTTCCACACCTCCTAATCCTACAAGGTAAGTTTCAATAGGATTCATTTATAAGTTCATGTGTTGATGACTAGAACACCATATTTCACTAGTAGCTTCTCCTGAATTAATCAGTGCTCTGATTATCTTGAATGTTGTGCCTTGTCCTAGCTCAACTGAATTAAATGGTCATCGATCAATGATACTAATAGAGGGATTCCCCTTAGTCTAGCACATTGCCATGTGATATGGGTGGGCTTTAAAGTGGGGAGGATCATTATTGTTCCTTGAATGGCCTAAGCCTTGTATTCTAAGGCTTCTTACTATGCTTCTTCTCGTATCCTTTTCTCTTCTTCCTTTCATTTCTTAGCCATGATGAATCATCAAAGCATTTATTATGTCAAGGAATCTTGATATACTTTGACTCGACATCCACTGATGTAGTCTAATAACACTTCTCCTTCTAGTGTGGCTAATTGGACTACACCCGTGGTCGATATCCTATTTCAAATCATATTTCCATAACCACATTTCTCTAATTTTTGTGCATGTTGCTTCAATGTGTACACCAAAAATAAATCACTAGCTTTTAAGCCTTTATACTTCATTTGCACATCAAAATAGGATTTTTGTCTTTTCTTTGTTACATATATCCCTGTTGCTGCTATTCAATTTAGTTTCACCTAGTCATTCTAAATCCATGATCCTAGAGGATAGCTCGTGGCTTGTCCATTGATGCTCTTATGAGCTTGAGTGTGGGTATCAAGAAATATAATGGAAGCATAACATTTTGGCCAAAATTCATCTAGAAGTGAGTGTCATTGAGTATCATTTTGTAGGCAACTCCATATGCCCAAATAACATGATGAAGTTGTTTATCCCAATTAGGGCGTTTGTTATTTACGAGCTTGGTCAATACATTGCACATGATCTTATTTGTACTACCTGCCTGCCCATTTGCCTGTGGGTGATATAGGGAGCTGAATTTTTATGAATGACCATGAAATCTTGTAAAAGATATTCAATGAACTCATTCAAGAAGTGGGCTCCACGATCACTTACTAATTCAATTGGAAATCCATACCTATTGAATACATTCTCAAACAAAAATTTAGCCATCATTTGTGTGTTATTCTTCCTAGTAGCTTTCACTTCTACCCATTTTGTAAGATAACCTATTGCTACAATGATATGATCGGCATGTGAACTCTTAGCTGGGGGGTAATGGGACCTACAAAGTATATTCCACAATTAGAGAATGCATGTCTATTTTGTAAGATAATTTTTTGCTACCATGATATGTTCCGCATGTGAACTCTTAGCTAGGGGGTTACTGGGACCTACAAAGTCTATTCCTTCCACTATGGGTGTCAATGATATCTCATCTTTGCAAATTGGATATTGAGTGCTTTGACAAGTGTCACACCTCTTCACATAGGTATGTGCATCCATGTGGAGGGTGGGACACCAAAGACCTGAAAGCAAAATTTCCTTGATCACTCAGTTAGGCCCAAAGTGTCCTCCTACAACACCTTGCTTTGTAGTTTCTAAGATCTTCAAGTATTCGTTTTCATGTACACACAATCTCAGATATCCATCTTCCCCATGCTTGTATAGATTATCTCCAATGAGTATATAGTCTTGAGCCTCCTGCTCTAGACTCCTTCTTCATGCTAAGTTCATCTCTTGGGGAATGTCTTCATCCTTAGAAAGTCAACTAAATGAATATTCCAATCTAGTATTAACAAAACTTGATATAATGTAGCATGTTCAATAGGGGTTGTTAATACAAGTTGGACAATCCTTGAACAACCTATAGATGTCTACTTCCATAGTAAGCCAATCTACACCTAATATTTTCAAAGTATGAAGGGTTCTATGTTTCGAATGATGTTTCCCTAGTACACCTACATGTGCTAATTGCAACCACTTATCATGCTCTTCCTCTTCCACGAAACAAGCTAAGATTCCTTGATCTGTTTGCTTGTGTATAATCCTTGCAAGTTTATGGTATCTCTATGTCTTGACACTCTATGACTTGATAATTTCCTCATCTTTCGTTCTTCCTATTGGGCTTGTACGTCGAAATGTGAGAATATGCACAAGTGTTTTAGCCTAGTTTGGAAACACTTCCAAGTTGAACAAGTAAGCATCAGGAAGTTTGTTTGACACTCCTTGCAATGATTCTTCTAAGGTAAGTCTAGAAAGGTGATTTGCCCTAAGGTGATTCTTACCCTTCCTCATGACTACTTTGAAATCATATTCCATTAGTAAGAGAAACCATCTTAATAAGCTACCTGTGTTGCAAGGTTTGTTCACCAAATAAAGTGGCACTTGTTGCTCTATAGATAATTTAAACTTATTTGCAGGCCAATAGTGTCTAAATTTCTAAATTGCATACACCATGCCTAATCCTTCCCTTTTCATGGTCTTGTAATTTCTTCTACGATGTTGAAGTTCCTGCTTGTGTAAGCTATGGGGAGATCAATGCTTCCTTCACCTGTTGGTTGTGCTAGCACATATCCAATAACAAAATTGGAAGCATCCACGTGAGATGGAATGGCTTATTCCAATCTGACATTTTTTTTGGGGTCTGAGAACAATCTTTTCAGCTCATTGAAAGATGTATCACATTCTTCAATCCATTCAAAGTTATTCAAGAGGTTGTATAGAGGCTTTGCAATGATAGCATACATGTGGATAAACTGTCGGTAGTATCAACAATGATCCATAAAAGCTTGCACTTCCTCGACTACCTTTGGTCTTGCTCCTTCATTTCTCTGCATCATCTTTTTCAACAATAGTGAACTTGCAGAGGCTTTTGCTCTCTCTCTCTCTCTCTCTCTCTCTCTCTCTCTCTACAGAGTTTCAAATTGGATTGATGAGCATTCATTGGAAAGGTATTTGTGACTAGTTTAGGTGTACAAATTTTCAAATCCTTTGGTTCGTTATATTTGGATAAATCTTAGTTTTTTTGTTTTGGGGTCTATCTCTATGCAACCCTGAAAAATAGGAGGTGCCATTGTTGAGTGTCAAGTTCATTCCATAAGCATATTTTGCTTATTACTTGTAAATATTGTGCATTTTATACACTTAACCATATGTGTATCATTCCTACAAAGGATTTGTTTCAATTATAATCATGTTGTTGTTATGAGCATTTGAAGTTGATTGTTTCATCCAAAGATAGCAAGTTTTTTGAGCTACTCAATGTGCAAAACTATTTGTTTATTATCGGTTGTTTCTCCTTAATGCTCCAAGCTACATAATGGATTGTATTGAATTGATCATATGCCTATAAGGTCTATTTAATTCTCCATAATCTCCAAGGTTAGTCATGTGCTCGTTGGCTGGGCCCAACTTCATCACTTTGCAACTCACTTTTCTACCTCCTACAAGCTTCTCCAACTTCTTTCAATGGTACTAGAGCTAGATGGTGTTGGCTTTCAATGATTGAGGAGCTTGATAGACAAAAGTATGTAGCTTGGAAAATCAGAATGGAGGCCTATTTGCAAGGTAGAAATCTTTATGGAATTATAGCAGGTGATGAACCTATGCCTACTCCAAGATCCAAAGGAGGACCTACACAAGAGGAGACAAATAAGCTCACAGTTTTGTGTGCAAGGGATGCTCAAGCAAGGTCATACATACAAAAATTTATTTTTGATTTTCTATTACCACATATTAGAGGATGCAAGACATCTCAAGAGACTTGGGATGCCCTAGAGACTTTCTTTTCTGCTAGCGCAAAGGCAAGGAAGAACCATCTTTGGAACAAGTTCAACCAAATGAAGAAGACAGCTAAACAAACCATCACATAGTTTGTTACAAAGGTCAAGGAGGTCACTGCTCAATTGGGATGTATTTTTAAAAGATTTTTTATGGATCATTTACCAATGTAAAATCCTAGAGCTTTACACATGTAAAAGGAGAAAGAAAGATCTCAAATTCCATGAATTTGAGGTGGTTGAGCTTGACAATCAATGAATCAATCAAACACCTAAAAGTAGATCAAATTAGATCTTCACTTTTCTTAGATTGTAGGAAAGTAAATCAATTCTCTTCATCAACTAATCCCGCCTTCATTTAAATCCAAAATCCATTTGTAAAATTCATGGAACACTTCAAGAGTCTATATAAAGTGCTCAAATCACTTTTACAATACATGGAAGCAATATATGTACACTTTTGGTCATCATTGTCTTGCTCCATTTCTTTGCATCATCTTCTTCAACAACAATGAACTTATAGAGGCTGTTGCTCTCTCTATAAAGCTAAAAATTGGATGAATCAGCATTCAAGGGAAAGATATTAGTGTCTAATTTATTTGTACAAAATTTCAAAGCATTTGGTTCATTAAATTTGGACAAAGTTTAGTTTTTTTTGTCTCGGGATCTATCTCTGTGGAGCCCTGAAAAATAGGAGGTACCATTGTTGAGTTTCAAGTTCATTCTAGAAACATATTTTTCTTATTACTTGTACTCTTGTGCATTTTATACATAGCCCTATGTGTATCATTCTTCCAAAATGTTTTTTTATTGTAATCATGCTAGATGCTATGAGCATTTGAAGTTGATTGTTTCATCCAAAGATAGTAAGTTTTTTTAGCTAATCAATGTGCAAAACTATCTATTTTGCATCGACTACATAAAGGATTTTATTGCACTTATCACATGCCTATAAGTTCTATTTGAGTCTCCATAAGCTCAAGGATTGGTCCTCTGCTAGTTGGTTGGGCCGAACTTTGTCGCTTTGCAACTAACTTTTCTACCTCCTACAAGCTTCTCCAAGTTCTTTCAAACTTAAACCCAAGAAATCGGCTTCATCAGGTTTGGGTACGTAAAAAATGTCTCAAAGTCAAATAAGACAATAGCATGGTCGCTGATTTAAGTCCCACATTGACTCTTAGTTCTTCTAAATCTAATCTTGAACTAAAAGATGTTATATGCTCTATGGTGTAGAAGAATTTGACCTTTGAAGAACATGTTGGAAGCAATGTCTAAAATGCTCCAAAGTCTTAAGGTTTTACAGGATGTGTAGAACTACTCGTTGTACAACCAAACCGTGTTGGCGGCGTGGATAGTTTGTTGTCCTCCCATCAAGGCCACCCGAGTTCAAGTGTCACCTCCAGCAGCGGCGCTGTTCGTGATTAATTTTATGGTGCTTTTAACATCCAAACGACGGACGGCAGCAGACCATCAGATTAGCGACGTCGTTTCTTTTTTGGATGTTGTTTTTTTCTCCCGATTACGATCAATAGCTTTATGCGAATGTAGTTTTTTGAAGAGCTTTTGGAGGGATCAACAATACTATATAAACAAGTGCTTGGCTCATTATCAAGTATCCTTCACCTAGTTTTCAACACAAGCCTTGAGCTTGGACCTCAATAGAGGTGGTGTTTCTTCTAGCACATGGGGCAACCATGGTGCTAACTTGAAGCATGTTGAGGAGCAGCTATGGAGTTCTTCTTGGAGTTCTTCTTGGAGAATACGAAGAGTGTGCTCACACTCTTGCTCATGGAGAGGAGGTTATCTCTTGTTCATGGAAAGAGGACTTGGTCATTAGCAGCTTGATGGTGAGGATCGGCCATCTACATGGTGTATTTGAAGATTGTCTTCTACATGAAGATTTTGGGCTACTTCAAAGACATTGGATGGTGGTTAACATAAGATTTGCATCTTATGTTAAGTATTCAGGTACATATTCTCTTTATGCACACAGGTACTACTTGGAGTTTATGGAGGCAGTAGCATCCATATCAGGAGGAGTCCTATTCGGCATAGGTACAAGAGAATCAGTACGTATATGCTTTATGCATATTTGGATGAGGTGTTTGAGAAGGTGTGTTCACATGTGTTTGAGGATTTCTGGCAGCAAACTTGTTAGCATTCTTTGCTACTTTTTAAGTATGTGATCTTTTCGCACACGTATCTGACTTAGGGCCTTCCATAGTCTAAGGTTAGGTGAGGGTTTGTTGATTATCAGTTTCACACTGATCCTTCCTCTTTCAGTCACTCATATTCACTCTTCTATTACCTATTAGGTCACACATCTCATGTATATTCAGATTTTTGCCCATACATCTAAATATGTTTGTTACAGTTGTACATTCACTCATTCATCTATTTCTCATCACATAGAGTGGTTGAGAGTTTTGCTCCCACATTGTACATTGAACATTGGTATATATGATACTATGAGTAAGCGATGGCTTATGTAACACCTTACACATGTCGTCTATTCTTTCTCTATCTTTGTCTCATCATTTGTATGATTAAGTTGTGGTATGTTCATGTTTTGTCAATATTGAAGATTGCTAGATTCTGTGTTGTTTATGTTGGACCTATGGAACCATGAATCTGTGATATGAGCTATGGGCCTACCTCATTTCCAACATTTGGTATCAGAGCTCTAAGGTTTTGGTTTCAAAGCTTTAGGACTTTGGCATCAATACATTCAAGATCATTCATATTCTTAGGTTTCCAGAATTCCAGGTTTACAACATTTGATTTAAGAGCATCTTCTAACATTTGACATTTGACATTTGACATACACACTTAATCTAGATGAGTAGAGATTTGAGAATTAGACAACTCAGTCACATGTGTATTCATCAGTCTGGAGTATGAAGTTGATGATCTGTTAGCAGCCGAATATTTTTGGAAGAGTATGCAAATACTTTACAAAAGTATTATTTTGAAGACCCAGACTTGATGAAGAGAAGACTACTTCAAATTCAAGGAAGAACAATGTTTTAGAGAAGATGAAGGAATTAGATTAACATCAAATCACAGGTATCAGTTTCTACAATCAGATTATCATTTGCATGTCATATCTTAAAAGAGCAGTTATGAAGAGATTTGAAGAATTCAAGGAATGCTTTTATACACTTTTAGTCTTTTGAAAGTTAAAGCATTAGCTACATCAAAACAGATATCTAAAGGTTTTTCTAGAGAGTTTTGAGAGATCTCTTTCGTGGCAAGAAAGCTCATCTAAGAAGACAAATTTGGAGATGGGATGAGTTTTTTGTTTTCAGCCAATTTTTTGTTGTAAGTTGGTTGGATATCCAGGTACAGAATGTAATAGTATCTAGAGAGGTAACTCTAGAAAGGAAATTCATCATTCATACAAAAGATTGGTGAATTTAGTCGTTTCAGACATTTGAAGCAAAATTTTGATTCAGAGATATGAGGAGATGATAAAACATGTTTCTATATTCACTCCCATTTGTATACCATGTTTGTTTTGTCTCTTACTCTTAGCACCAGAGGAAGAGAAAAGTTCATTTGAAGAGGTCAAGAGTGTTTGCTACTTCAAGATGAAGAAAACAAAAGGTATGGAAGAGAAGTTTGAAGATGTTGACATCATCAGGTGGAAGAAAGATGCAGAAGAAGAAAGTCCATCATTTCCAAAAGAAAAGTAAGGCTTCCTTTTCTCATATATTTTCCATATACTTTTTCTATTTTATCCTCTACACCCAAAGACAAGTCTACGAGAACATCTTGTGTGAAGATAGTCTAAAGAAGAAGCGGTTTCTTGTTTTGCATTACACTTGGTCATGATTTAGTAGATTTGACAAAGAATTGCATTGAGAGAAAGAAAAGCAGCAGATATAACTTTTGACTCATATATGTATGAGTTATGTTTTAGTTGAAGCTTTTAAGCAGGCGGCTTATATGTTCCCTCAAAGAATTCTTGGAGTGTCAATACAAAGCTACTTGGTATATGACAAGTTGCAGAGAAGTATATTTCTTCTTTATCTAACTCTTGAGGTAAAAGAGTTTTTTGTAGCAAATGTTGAAGACAAGTTGAGGTTTTATGTTTGGAAAAGGTTACCTCATATTTAGTATTTTCAAAAAACTTCAGAAAATTCAGATTTCTTGATGTACTAGTCAGTTGGAGAATCTACTTTCAGTGATTGTCTTGATTTTTGGATACATGTTTGTATTCAAAAAAGTGCTCCATTAGATCCTATCACTTGATTGAGAAGTGGAATTAGCCAAAAGAAAATCAAGCAGGTACTATCACATTTCACCCGGGTATAATATGAAAAGATGAAGTATCAACTTGCAGCTTTTGGAGTTGTCAAGGTGAGAAGTTTTGTCCGCTTATATTTCAAGTAGGAGTTGAAGATTCTTGGGAAGGATTTGTTTGAAGAAAAGTTTTACAACTTTTTGAGAAGCATGGACACTTGGAGACATTCAGGTAGCAATCAAACATTTAGACATGAAGGTTTGATGAGAGCAGATTCTACACAGGATGATCTCATATGATCTTGATGAGATCTAGATAGATCTTGAAGGTCTTGAGTATTTATGAGTCAGTTGTATATACTTTGTTTGTAAGATTCTTAACATTGGAAGAAGTAAGTCAAAGATTCAGGTTCTATCACATTTGTGTTGCAGAGAAATAGAAGAAGATACTTGTTATGTTACAGAAGATTATGGATCCCAAAATTTTGTTTCAGATATAGGTATTGATTATTGAAGATCAGATTTATTGGAAGAAGGAAGATGTTCTAGATTTCATAAAGTCTGATATATTTGAACAATACTAGTTACTAGTGTTAAGTCATCCAGAGGCTGATGAAACATGAAGACTTATTTTCAGCCATATGTAAAAGAATGCAGAGTCATACCTACAGGTATTCCTATATTTCCTTTGTCAAGTTCTCTTTATGTTCCAGCTTTGAAAGAAGAAGGAAGAAGGAGAATGTGTGGAGAAAGTTCTTGTTAGGATGTTCCTGTTCAAGAGAAGCTTCCAGAGTTCTATTGAAGAGAAGCTTGATATTTCAGAGAGGTATGTTTGAGAAGTGCGCACATATATGTTTATACCAGGTTCTGAAGGAAAGAGGTATGAAGGATTTACACATTAGAACAAGGATGATGACATGATGACATCATAGATTTTTTTATGAGACTCATGAGTTGATTTCAGTTGATTTCAACTAAGTTGAGTTGACTTGACTTGAGTACAGTCAGAGATGAACTAGCAGTGTTCATAATACACTAAGTTGTGAGTTTTCAGTCACAGGTTCCAGGATTTAGTTCTTGATTAGTGTATTTACATGACATAGCAGAAGTACATTGAGAAACCTTTTTGGAAGGTAAATGCAAGTATATGGATCCTAGTGTATGTTTTCAGGTTTTTGAAAATAGGAGATAGCAAGTTCGGAGACAGTTCATGCTATATTTGTTGTCAAGCAGTGATTGCTTGATGGATACACTATTGGATATCTAGTTTGCATAGTTTCTCAAGTATTATGGTTCATATTCAGCAAGTTCAGGTTTTTTGAAGTAAAATCGAATTCAGTTTTGAAGAAAAGATTTGAAGGTCAGTTCGGGAGTACTAGTTTGAAGATTATAAAGCTTGCAGATCCAGTCCAATTTGTACCATTTTGACATTGAAGGGGGGATTGTTGGAAGCAATGTCTAAAATTCTCCAAAATCTTCAGGTTTTACAGCATCTGTAGAACTTGTTTCTACACATTGTATAACCAAAACGTGTTGGCGGTGTGGATAGTTCGTTGTCCTTCCATCAAGGCCACCCAAGCTCAAGTCTCATCTCCAGCAGCGGTGCTGTTCGCGATTAATTTTATGGTGCTTTTATCATCCAAATGACGGACGGCAGCAGACCATCAGATTAGCAACACCGTTTCTTTTTTTGATGTTGTTTTTTTCTCCCAATTACGATCAATAGCTTTATGCGAATGTAGTTTTTTGAAGAGCTTTTGGAGGGATCAACAATACTATATAAACAAGTGCTTGGCTCATTATCAAGTATCCTTCACCTAGTTTTCAACACAAGCCTTGAGCTTGGACCTCAATAGAGGTGGTGTTTCTTCTAGCACATGGGGCAGCCATGGTGCTAACTTGAAGCATGTTGAGGAGCGACTATGGAGTTCTTCTTGGAGAAAATGAAGAGTGTGCTCACACTCTTTCTCATGGAGAGGATGTTATCTCTTGTTCATGGAAAGAGGACTTGGTCATTAGCAGCTTGATGGTGAGGATCGGCCATCTACATGGTGTATTTGAAGATTGTCTTCTACATGAAGATTTTGGGCTACTTCAAAGACATTGGATGGTGGTTAACATAAGATTTGCATCTTATGTTAAGTATTCAGGTACATATTCTCTTTACGCACACATGTACTACTTGGAGTTTATGGAGGCAATAGCATCCATATCAGGAGGAGTTCTATTCGGCATAGGTACAAGAGAATCAGTACGTATATGCTTTATGCATATTTGGATGAGGTGTTTGAGAAGGTGTGTTCACATGAGTTTGAGGATTTTTGGCAGCAAACTTGTTAGCATTCTTTGCTACTTTTTAAGTATGTGATCTTTTCACAAACGTATCTGACTTAGGGTCTTCCATAGCCTAAGGTTAGATGAGGGTTTGTTGAAGAGCTTTTGGAGGGATCAACAATACTATATAAACAAGTGCTTGGCTCATTATCAAGTATCCTTCACTTAGTTTTCAACACAAGCCTTGAGCTTGGACCTCAATAGAGGTGGTGTTTCTTCTAGCACATGGGGCAGCCATGGTGCTAACTTGAAGCATGTTGAGGAGCGGTTATGGAGTTCTTCTTGGAGAAAATGAAGAGTGTGCTCACACTCTTTCTCATGGAGAGGAGGTTATCTCTTGTTCATGGAAAGAGGACTTGGTCATTAGCAGCTTGATGGTGAGGATTGGCCATCTACATGGTGTATTTGAAGATTGTCTTCTACATGAAGATTTTGGGCTACTTCAAAGACATTGGATGGTGGTTAACATAAGATTCGCATCTTATGTTAAGTATTCAGGTACATATTCTCTTTATGCACACAGGTACTACTTGGAGTTTATGGAGGTAGTAGCATCCATATCAGGAGGAGTCCTATTCAGCATAGGTACAAGAGAATCAGTACGTATATGCTTTATGCATATTTGGATGAGGTGTTTGAGAAGGTGTGTTCACATGAGTTTGAGGATTTCTGGCAGCAAACTTGTTAGCATTCTTTGCTACTTTTTAAGTATGTGATCTTTTCACACACGTATCTGACTTAGGGTCTTCCATAGCCTAAGGTTAGATGAGGGTTTGTTGATTATTAGTTTCACACTGATCCTTCCTCTTTCAGTCACTCATATTCACTCTTATATAACCTATTAGGTCACACATCTCATGTATATTCAGATTTTTGCACATACATCTGAATATGTTTGTTACATGTGTACATTCACTCATTCATCTATTTCTCATCACATAGAGTGGTTGAGAGTTTTGCTCCCACATTGTACATTGAACATTGGTATATATGATACTATGAGTAAGCGATGGCTTACGTAACACCTTACACATGTCGTATATTCTTTCTCTATCTTTGTCTCATCATTTGTATGATTAAGTTGTGGTATGTTCATGTTTTGTCAATATTGAAGATTGCTAGATTCTGTGTTGTTTATGCTGGACCTATGGAACCATGAATCTGTGATATGAGCTATGGGCCTACCTCATTTCCAACAGAACATGCTCAAGAGCAGGTGGAACTCCCTTCAATTCCAAGGATGAGCATTGTATCATCATCTTAAACAAAGAGGTGCACAAAGCAGTTGCAGTAGACTAGTGCATCAAGAAGAACAACATAACCTTGGAGAAAAGTGATTCCAAAAAGGAAGAAGATTTGGGTATGAAAGGGTGAGCAAGCAATTGCTTCCAGGCTATCAAAATCACTGCTCGAGAAGCAAACGAGAAAGCTAAGGAGATGAGTAGTAGAACAATGAGGAAATCCATCTCCGACAGTACTCCATATTTGGGTACCAAAGTAGTCAATGAAGGTTGACCACAACAATGCACAAATTTAGGTGCCTAAGACTAATGAGAGAGCTTAGATCTCATTTTACAAAAGCTCCTAGGTTCTATTCCTTTGAAGTCCATCCCAACCTCCCTAAAACATATACAGAAAGTTGTTATAATTGAGTCATCATCGAAAGTTCTTCCTTGAATAACTTGGAAATGGGTACCTAAAAAGTCCCATGCCCAAGTTAATTCATCACAAACACGATGTACAAACCCAAATGACAATCTTGTAACCCCCATAAGGGAACTATAAAAAGTCACACCTTGTAATCCACCACCTGAACCAACCTTGTAACATACATGTAAATACTAGGAGCATGCAAAGCTAATGCATTTACTCGAGTATGCTTCTAGAATTCGCACTAACTCACCTTCTCATCCATGTCACTTACACAACACATACAGATATAAGGAGGCATATTGGTATTGTAAGGGCAACAAGGTCTCTCCCCCTAGTGGACAAACAAAAAAGATGAACACACACTCACACTCATTCAATGATTTAGCTAGACCACTTGGAGAATATGTACATATTTGGGAGTCCAAGTGTGAGTTCAACAACATATGCGGTAAGTTCCATTACTTCTCCAAGGAGTTTGAGAAGCTCAAGAACACATTGGAGCTACATACCATATGGCAAAGAGCAAGATTAGCATAATATTTTAGTGAGCCATTACCAAAGATGGACTTCATGAGGTGTTATTACTTGAGTCACACTTTACAACTAGGCACAAGTAAAGATATCCTGGAACTTTTGTAATCCCGCACTTTCTACATAACCACAAGATGAAGCGGCTCAAGCTCACCTTGAACTTGGTTTGAGAATCCCTCAATATGTAAGGCATGCATATTCCATCAAACAAGGAAACCCCAATACCAGATGCTATGAAGAACAGGACTATAGTGAAGCTTAAGGATATGGAAACCATGACTCCAAATATATTAGTGCCACTCAGGAATGTATGCAAAACTTTGCCTTTCCAAGGGAAGATCAATTCGCCTAACCTCACAATAAGATTTGGTTTAGTCTTTACTTAGCAAAAACTACAATGTTGACCATTAGCCTCCCTCACTAGATCATTGACCAACCTTATGTAGCTATGACAAGATATATACACAAGCCCATGTTGAATGGATATTGTGCCATCACCCAAATTATCTACAAAAGCTTTTCATACAATGTAGCCATTGAGAGAGCCCTTACCTAGGCAAGGCTTCAATTTTTCAAAAGTCAGAAGGCATCAGCATCACAATGGAAAAGGATGAGAGGAACAATTCCTTGTGCACAACTATGAGGTGCAATCGTGACACCAGATATCTCACCAACAAGAGAAAGGATTGTGCTACCTTGCCTTCCCAAGTGTAGCACAGATGAAGCCTCCACAACACAACCATCAGCCCCACCCCTTCCCACTAATTTTGATTTCCAAGTACTTGAAGGATTGGAGGATTAGGGTACCTTTGACTTTGAGCAGTCCTTCAAGATGTTCCTTTAACAGATATAGACATTGGATCCAAAATAGAATATGAAACGGAACAATAGACAAAAAGGCGGGAAGAACAGCAACAAACTACAGAAGAACAATACGTCCATTGGGAAGAGGAGCAAAAAATTACTTGCAAAAAAGAACAAGAGAATCTAAAATGAGAAGAAGGAGGAGGAGAAGAAGGAGTGTCAACATGCACGGATGAGCTTAGATGATTATGACACACCATGGAAAGTATTCTTTCCCACAGTTGCCTTTCTATACAAAGAATTTCAATGCTCATAGAACATTCATTAGAAGTAAATGAGGTCTATCATCAATTCATAGAGTCTTTACAAATATTAGTAGAGACCATTAGTGTCATAGAGGCCATCGATCACATGCTACAAATATCAAGAGTGTACTATGATGAATAGCATATCCACACAAGTCAAAGATTGGGTAAAATGTTCAGATTCCACTCTCTTTGGCACGACAACGACATCTGCCCCCATCATCACCGAAGTCACCACATCCTTTGTACCACTAACATCTGTAGAAACCATAAATCTAACCAATCAAACCACTGTACAAACTCCCCTAGTTTCACCCCCTCCCATCCCTTCACCCATTAGAACCACTAAACCTCGCATATAACCACAATTGAAATAGTTATTCAAGCAATTGAACCCATCTTCCATACTCCCCCTAACTCACCCCCTAGAATGATTGCACCAAGTCCAATCACAATCATGGAAGTACAGATAAACACACACCTTTGCCATCGACGTACACCTTGTCATTGACACAATAACTACACTCCCTAGTTTTGTATTTCATAGCCCCATCTAACAGTCACAAGTTTTTTTTCCTCAATTGACAACCCATTGTATACTATCACCATATCGAAACCTTCCCAATTCCTATCCAAGCCAGTACTTGTATTGACAACCACCATCACTTCATTCATTACACAACCCACCTTCACCTCATTCCCACATGCCCAACCATACTCATACTTGATGCCATATATATCTCCTTTTTCCTCCAAGTAGAGCAAATCCAACAACAACAACAAGTAGCATCACCCTAACTAGTCCCAAAAACCACGGTGGCCATTACTAACTCAATTCAATTGGCCGATCTATAGAGCAAGGTACCACAACTCCAACCAAAATCCTCCAATACAGAAGAACCCCATCCCCCCATAAGTGCCTAAAGCAGAGAGAGAGAGAGAGTAGATGTTCCAATCTAGTAGACCTTTGAAGAGGAATATGAGCCTCAACCAATCCCAAGAGGTTCGGGTTATAGATGAAGGATAGGAAATATTTGAAGCATCCAAGCCCCAATGACTAAAATGGGTCAAAGAAATTAGACAAACCCATGATGATTGCATAGCCATCTAAATCCAAGCAATGGTAAGTTCGCACCATTCAGGTTTGGCATGCCTGCATCAATTATCTTACAATCTACTACAAGAAAACTTTCAAAGATATTTTTATGACAGGCTTTTGGGAATATCATCATGAGGTATTTATCTCCAAACCCATCCACCTCTTGCAATTATTCACATGTGAGTAGCCAATGCACTCATAGTAATATCCGATACGACACCCAAAAGTCCCAGGCATTATAGATTGGGAACATGTACAAATTGATCCCGCAAAGGTACTTAGATTACAAGAGCATGAACTCACAACCACTCTCCTCCAGTACTACAGAAAGCACCCCATCCAACAGACTATTGAGGATGACATAGTCAAGAGGGGGCATTGTTAGTGGCCAAGGCAAACTAAGTAGACAAGAGAGCCTCAAGCAAGAAGGAAAACAAGAAAGACAAGGCCCAGATACAAGACTGATCAAGCAATGGATTCAATGCAGATCTATCACAAAATAGGCTGGTCAATTTTTCCAAATATAATTTCTATCAAAACAATTATTTTTATCACTACAACTCAATTTAAATACTCATTTTTTATATATTCAACTCCATTTTGTGCAAGCTAGGTATTTCTCAAGCTTGAGGAGTTGGAGAGTGAGAACATGAATGAAGGTTATTCTATGGATAGTTTTCTCACAAAGATCAAGGATTTGAAAGAATAGTTGTTTTCTGTTGATGAAGTTATACCAGATAGCTCATTTGTGCAGACCGTTTTGAATGGTTTTCCTATCTCATATCAGAGTTTTGCATCTACTCTTTGTTTGATGATGAAAGTCAATCCAAATGCCTTGTCATTTGAGGAGTTAGTATCTGTTCTATTGTAGGAAGACCAATCTAGGCAGAGCAGGTCTATTATGTGTGTTACAGATCAAGCTTTCCTAGCTAATCAGAAGGGCAAAGGTAAATGGAGCTCTTCTACTAGTAAGTAGAAATCTGTAAATGCTGCACATTTGAAGAAGGAAGACAAAGATGAGAAGAAATCAGAAAAGAAGAAATTTTTGTGCAAATATTGTAAAGCAAATGATCATGTCATCAAGAGCTGTCCAAAACTGGCTGCTAAAGAGGCAAAGAAGAAAGAGGCCAGAATGGTTGTTGTAGAGGCATCTACACCAAAAACAGAGTCTGTTAATCTTGTGCAGGAAGAAGAATGGGTGTTTACTACTATTTGCAGTTTTGATCCATCTTCTATGAGCAGTGCATCTTTGTAGTAGACTCAGATGTTTGGCACTTTGATAGTGGGGCAACCAAACATATTACCTCGCAGCACAGTTTCTTCTCTTCACTCGAGTATGCCCCTATAGGGAATACTCTTACATGCGCCAACAACTCCTCCTATCCTATTATGGGGGTTGGTAAGATCATTTTGACTACTACTGATGGTAGTTCTTTCTCTATGTCACATTCTTTTTTTGTGCTAGGGATCAAGAAAAATTTGTTATCAGTTTCTGCATTAGCAAAGATTGGCTTGGTTGTGAAATTTGTTGATGATAGATGTATAGTTCATGATATGTCAAATGGCGATGTCATTATTGCTTCTGGCATTTTATGTCGTGGGTTGTATAAGCTCATAGACTATGAAAGATCTATAAATGATTTGACACATGCAATACATGATTCTCAGGCTATGTCAGATGCAAAGCTTTGGCATGCACGCTTTGGTCATCTGAATTTTGCTAGTTTGCTACACCTGCAGAAATCTGAAATGGTGTCCTCTTTTCCCAAACTTGAGGCACGCAGTAAACATGTATGTGAAGGCTGTATTTTGGGCAAAATGTAGCGTTCTTCCTTTCCAAAAGATGGTTCAATTCGGGCTACTCAAAAATTGCAGCTTGTACATAGTGATGTCTGTGGTCCTATGCAGACACCTGCTTTTGGGAACTATCTTTACTTCGTGACTTTCATTGATGATTTTTCCTGGCATGCATGGGTATATCCATTGAAGGAAAATTCCCAAGTGTTTATGTGCTTTAAACAGTTTTTGGTTTTAGCTAAAAATTTGTTAGCATGTAAAATGGGCACCCTCTCTTCTGATCAAGGGGGGAATATATATTTTCTTCTGAATTTAATCCTCAACAAAATGAAGTTGTTGAACGAAAGAACACGTCACTCATGGAGATGGTAAGGTGTATGGTCAAGAGTGAGGCTTTACCACATAGTTTCTGGCTTGAAGCTGTTATGTGTGAAGCATATGTACTGAACAGGTGTCCCACTAAAGCGCTGCAGTCTATCACTCCATATGAGGCTTTGCATGGACGCAAGCCATCTGTTGCTCATCTGTGTGTCTTTGGTTGTCTGGCATATGCATTAGTGCCTGAACAACATCGTAGAAAATTGGATGATAAAGGAGTAAAATGTATTTTTGTTGGGTACAATTTTGAAAGTAAAGGCTATCGTTTGTATCATCCACAGACTAAATGCGTTCTGGTTAGCTGTGATGTTCTTTTTGTGGAAGATGTTATTCAACCATTGCTGTCATGTACTAAGGAGACATATGTTAGCTCCAAAGACATGTATGATACTTTGCTGGCTCTTTTTACAGGTGGATAGTCTAGTGCATCCTAATGAGGCAACTTCTCAACCTTTGCAAGTTTCATGTGATGATGTAGATCATTCCTTTTCTGATGTAGATTTACATGATGCATTTGTTGATGAGAGAGCTGATATTGAGCAAGCAAAAGCTGTGCCAAAATGGCTAGTGCAGATCTTGCATGACAGCAAATTAGATGCACCTCTGCCATAACATACTCGATCAGGCTCTCATAGTGCCTCTTTTGCATCAGATTGCTATGTTATGGCTACTTCTAGTCTCTATGATGAGACTGAACCTGTTTTGTTTAATGAAGCACAAAATTCTAAACATTGGATGGCTGCAATGCAATCTAAATATGATGCTATCATGAAAAATGGTACCTGGTCTTTATGTGACTTGCCTCCTGGCAAGAAGGCCATTGGCACTAAGTGGGTATACAAGCTGAAGCGTAAACTTGATGGAACAGTTGATAGGTATAAAGCTAGGCTTGTTGCAAAGGGTTATGTGCAGGAAAGAGGCATTGATTTTGATGAAACCTTTGCTCCTATTTGCCGAATGACTACTATTCATAGCATCTGTGCACTTGTAGCTCATAATCGTTGGAATGTAAATTAGTTGGACATTAAGACAGTATTTCTGAATGGTGACTTGCATGAAGAAGTGTATGTTTTTCAGCCCCGTGGCTTTGTGCAAAAAGGGCATGAAAACCAAGTGTGTGGGTTAAAGAAGGCATTATATGGTTTAAAGCAAGCACCACGTGCTTGGTATGAAAAGATATATGCCTATCTTATTGCACATGGCCTTCAGAACAATCCAAATGAAAGATGTTGATGACATGCTGCTCACTGGTCCTCATGAAATGCATATTGCTGATGTTACGATTGATTTTCATGCCTCATTTGAGATGTCTGATTTGGGGCATTTACATCACTAATTGGGCATTCAGTTTATGCAAGTTGATAGTGGAAGGGCATTGTGTCAAATGAAATATATTGACACATTATTGCAGCTTTTTGGCCTTGAAGACTGTAAGCCTATTGCCACTCCTATGGAGACATGTTTACGATTGAGTCTTCATGATGTTGGAGATGCATTTGATGCTATTCTCTATCAGCACACTATTGGATGCTTGATTTACTTATGCATTACTCAGCCAGATATTCAGTTTGTTGTCTTAGAGATCAACATGTTTATGCATTGCCCAGGTGTCAAGCATTGGCAGGTGGTTAAGTGCATCTTTTGCTACCTGAGTGGTACCCGACTACTTGGATTGTTTTATCCCAAGGGGGGATCACTACCACCAGATTTGCATGCTTTTTCTGATAGTGACTGGGCTGGTTGCTATGACACTCGTGTGTCCACCAGTGGCTTCTGCTTCATGCTTGGTAGCTCATGTATATCTTGGTTGAGCAAGAAGCAGCCTACTGTGGCCACTTCTAGTTGTGAGGCTGAGTATAGGGCAGTTTTCACAATGACTATTGAGTGTGTGTGGCTCAAGCGCCTTATGGCTGATTTGGGTGTTGGTCAGTCTTCTACCACCACCATCTTCACTAACAATCAGAGCACATTGGCAGTTGCGAGAAACCCTATGTTCCATGCTCGCACTAAGCACATTGAGGTGCATTCTCATTATGTCAAGGAGAGGTTCTCTACTGGGGAGAGGAGCTTGGCATATGTGCCCATGCAAGAGAACATTGCAGACGTTTTTACGAAGGCTCTTCCTAGGGAGAAGTTTGAAGCTTTCTGCAAAGCTTTGGGCTTATTTCCTTTTGTGGATTGATTCCACATAGCTTGGCACTTCCTTATACATGATTGCTAGCTCCTTGTTCACCGCGTCACTCCCAGGGGGATTTGTTGATATATTTACTTAGTGATGTGTGTGAACACTCTAGGACCGTCGGGGCACTTTTTTCCCACTTTAGGTTTTCCCGGCTTGTATATATGTCTATTGCCCTAATGGGCTACTTATCTTTGTACATTCTATTGGTAATACATTTAGTATTGTGTGTTGTGCTCCAAGCTTCTTCTTCTTCTTCCTTGTGTTGTTCGGGTGCTTCCACAGACGTCTAACTCCAACATCTACAACCACCATTCTAGCCTCTTTCTTCTTTGCCTCTTTTGTAGTTAGTTTTGACAACTCTTTATGACATGATTATTTCCGTTACAATAGTCTCAAAGTTGTTTTTGTCCTTTCTTCTCATCTTTGTCTTCCTTCTTCAACTCTAGAGCACTAGGAGATTTCTAATTACTAGTAGATGAGCTCCATTTACCTTTGCCTTTCTGATTAGCTATGAAAGCTTGATTTGCAACACACATAATGGACATGTTCAGCCTATATTGATCTTCCTACAACAAAAAGAGACTAAGTCCTCAAATGCTAAGGCCAATGGAAGCAATAGAAGAGTAGAAGCAATAGAAGAGTAGAAGCAAAACTCTTATATGATTCTGAAAGACCATTAAGAAGAGTCTGCATAATTGAACTCTCTCGCAAGACTTCATTTGTATGGCATGTTTGATAGAAAAAGCTATCAATGCATGTGCCTAAGCATCTTTGCCATCCCAATCAAATTTATCTATAGTAGGTTCAGTAGGAACCATAACACGAATAGGAATTTGAAGATCATCATCTTCAATGCCATCTGCATCTCCTTTGATAACTATATTTGCAAGTGTAGTAGGACATTTTTCAGCCACCTCTACAATATTCCACGGCCCTTTTACTATTGATACATGATGCATCATATATGCCCATAATGGGTAAGTAGTACCATGCAACCTATTGTCAACTGCCAACATACAAAATACATCACTACTTTGAGTCATGGCCACTAACTAAATACCCTGATGCAAAAAAATTATTGTATCTCAAAAAGTTAAACAAAACCACGCTGTCGAACTTTGCTAAGCTTGTAGCAGAATTTGAGGTGATTGTATTCAATTTTCTCCATTGTTGTTCAGGTAGTAATGCATATTCTAGACAACCAAAGACATGTAGATGAACAAACATGCCAAGCCTCATATGGAGTGATAGATAGCAATGCTTTGGTGGGACACCTATTAAGTACATATGTTGCATACATAACAGCCTCAAGCCAAAAGCTATGCGGTAAAACCTAACTTTTAATCAAACACCTCGCCATCTCCATGAGAAGCATGTTATTTCTTTCAGCAACACTATTTTTTTGAGGTGTATAGAGCACTATACACTGATGTTTTACCCCATGCTCATCCAAAAATGCATTAAAATTAGAAGGCATGTATTCCCCCCTCAATTAGAATGGAGGTTGCCCATTTTACATGCTAATAGATTTTCAAAGGATACACCCATGTATACCTGGAAAAATCATCAAGAAAATTCACGAAGTAAAGGTAGTTCCCAAAAGAAGGTGTCTACATAGGACCACATACATCACTTTGTACAAGCTGCAATATTTTACTGGCTCAAACTAAACCATCTTTTTGGAAGCAGGAATGTTGCATTTCTCCAAAAATATAGCCTTCATAGGCATGTTTACCAGGTGCCTCAAGTTTGGGCACAGAGGACACCATTTTAGATTTCTATAAGCATAAAAAACTAGCAAAATTCAGATGATGAAAGAATGCATGCTAAAGCTTTGCATCTAAGATAGCCTAAGAATCTTGAACTCCACATGTTGAATCATTGAAATATTTTGCATAGTCTATGAGCTTATACAGACCATGACCTAAAATGCAAGAAGCAATAATAACATCACCATTTGACATATCATGAACTCTACATCTATTATCAACAAATTTGACAACTAAGCCGATCTTGGCTAATGCAGAAACTGACAATAGTTTTTTCTTGATCCTTGGCACAAAAAAAGCATTTGGCAATTTAAAATAATTACCACCAACAGTAGTCAAAATGATCTTACCAAATCCCATGATTGGATAAGCGGAGTTGTTGGTGCATGTGATAGTATTCCCTATAGGGGTAGGCTCAACTAATATGTCTGTTTGCTCCACCATCCAATTATCAAACATTTGATTCTACTGCAGGCATACAATGTTCATGAGAAGATGGGTCATAATTGCAAATAGTAGTAAACACCCATTCTTCATTTTTCACAAGATTTGCAAGCTCTATTTTAGGTGTAAAGGCCTTTACAACCCTATTGGATAAGAAACTATGCTACAAGGTAATATGTTTGTTTGCTCCACTATCAAATTACCAAACATCTGAGTCCACTGTAGGCATACAATTTTCATGAGAAGATGGATCATAGATGCAAACAATAGCAAACACTCATTCTTCATTTTGCACAAGATTTGTAGACTCTATTTTAGGTGTAGAGGCCTTTGCAACAACCATTGTAGCCTCTTTTTGCTTCGCCTCTTTGCAATCAATTATGACATGATCGTTACCTTTATAGTATTTGCAAAACTATTTCTACTTCTTTGTTTTCTTCTCATCTTTGTCTTCCTTCTTTGACTATGCAAAATTAGCATATTTTTTCTTACTGGTAGATGAGATCCATTTATATTTGCGCTTCTAAATAGCTAAGAAAACTTGATGTGCTGCATGCATAATGGACCTGTTTTGCCTTGATTGATCTTCCTACAAAAAAATAGAGACTAACTCCTCAAATGTTAAGGCATTTGGATTGCCTTTCATCATCAATCAAAGAGTAGAAGTGAAACTCTGATATGAATCTGGAAGGCCATTTAGAACAGTCTACACAAGTGAACTATATGGCAAGACTTCATCAGTAGAAATCAATTGCTCCTTTAAATCTTTGATCTCTCTCAAAAAATCTCCATAGAATCTCCTTCATTCATATGCTCACTCTCGAACTATTTTCAAAGGTAAGCAACATGAGCCTCAATTCTTGCCTGGTACAAGGTGGTACGTGTATCCCAAGCATACTTTACTATTTTACAAGAGTGAATATGAGGGATAATGGCACATCTCACAGACAAAGCTATCAATGCATGTGCCTGAGCATCTTTTCCATCTCAACAAAGTTGCTCTATAGTAGGTGCAGCAGGAACCACAACACGAATAGGAACTTAAAGATCATCATCTTCAATGCCATTTGCATCACCTTCAATAGCTGTATTTGCAAGTGTAATAGGTCATTTCTCAATACCCTACACAATATTCCACAATCCTTTTGCAACCAATACATGATGCATCATATATGCTCATAATGGGTGATTGATACCATCCAACTTATCCTCAACAACCAACATACTAAATACATCATTGCTTTCATCCATGGCCATAGACTCAAATACCTTGATGCATAAAAATTATTGTATCTTAAAAAGTTGAATAGAACTACCTTGTCAAGTTCTACCAAATATGTAGAAGACTTTGAGCCCCTTGTACTAGTGAACTGAAACCTGTATATAATTTTGGCACAAAAAGACAAAATTGCTTGCATAGGCACTACGATAGTGCATTCGAAGACCGAAACAAGCTGAGATCAAAATTTCAACACCGCAAAGCGAAGCAATTTTGAAATCCTAATCACCTTGAGTATGCTCACCAAATTTCATGTGATTTTGACATTGTGACCAGAGGGGTGTCAATAATGCCCTAGATGAAGAAGCAAACCTGCTCTGATGCCAATTGTTGGAGTTTGAGGTCTATGGAAGCACACGAACAGTAGAAGGAAGAACAAGAAGCTTGGAACACAACACACAATACTGAATTTATTACCAAGTGAATGTGCAAAGATAATTAAACCATTAGGGTTATAGGTGTATATACAAGCCAAGGGAAAAAACATCCTAAAGAGGGAAAAATGTGCCCCGAGGATCCTAAGTGTGTTCACACACATAAGTACTAAAATATATCAACAATAACAACACATGAAGTCTAGTTCCAAGACAAGAAGGGATGAAGGTGATTGGAAAAAAGTTGTGTATAACGTGAAGAGAGTTACAAATATGACCATAGTTAGGGCAATCATTGGGATCTCCACATATAAAAGGTGGCCAATATATCAATTGAATATGAAAAATGTTTTTCTTAATGGTGAGTTGCACGAGATAGTCTACATGACTCAACCATTAGGGTTTGAAAACCCTAAATATTCATATTTTGTTTGTAAACTTAGGAAATCATTTTATGGTTTAAATCAAGCATCATAAGCATGAAATCAAAGGCTTGTAGAGTATCTGTGCAGGTGTAGATACAATTCAAGTGATGCACATTGTTCCTGTACCTCAAGAGGAAAGTACTAGTTGTCTACATATGCATATATGTGAATGACTTGATCATAACACGAAGTGATGATGCATGTATCAAATAGATCAAGGCAAAGCTTGGGAATGAACTCAAGATTTCATACTTTGAAGTGCTCATATATTTTATTGGAGTTGAAGTTATTTATGTAGAAAATGGTGCTTACCTAGCTCGGAGGGAATATTTGCTAGATGTATTGTATAAGTATGGTATGAGTGGATGTAAGGTACTCACACAATCAAGTCCTTTGGATCCAAACACTAAGTTATGTGCACGCAAATGGCAGCCTCTTGAAGATATCTCAACATATAGAAGCCTAATAGGAAGCATTAATTATGCTATCATCACAAGACCTTACTTGTGCTATGTTGTAGGAGTTCTCTCTCAATTTCTAAATTCACCAATTGATGTTCATACAAATGCAACCAAGAGAGTTTTTAGATACATCAAGAAAACTATCAACAAAGGGTTGCACTACCCTTATGGAGATGTACTTTAGTGATGCTGATTGGGCTAGTTCAAAGGAGGATAGAAGGAGGACATCTAGATATGTGTTCATGCTAGGTCAAAGAGAGTCATCTCATGGATGTTCAAGAAGCAATGTATATTTGCATTATCATCCATTGAGGCTAAGTAGAAATCTTTAGCGCTTGCTACATGTGAGGTCATGTGGCTCAAGAAGCTCTTCCAAGACTTGAATGTTGAGGTCAAAGAGTTTACTCTATTTGGAGATAACATATCAAGCATTCATCTAGCATGTTACCTTATGTTCCATGCAAGAAGCAAGCACATAGAGATCCATTATCACTTCATCAAAGATAAGGTACTAGCAAAGGAAGCGGACATTAAGTACATCAAGGCAAAGGATCAACTAGTAGATATCGTGACCAAATTCATGGATACAAGCAAGTTGGAGAAGTCCAAGATCAACCTCAACTTGAAGGAGATCAATGGAGATTAGCACTTGATCTTGAGGGGTAGTGTTAGAAAATTTAGCAAGTTCAAGTGTGTGAACCAATGCTAAATTCAAGTGCCACATCACTTCGACTTTGGTAAAGACATGAAACACTTTTTTTCTTATA
This sequence comes from Ceratopteris richardii, assembly GCA_020310875.1. NCBI lineage: Eukaryota > Viridiplantae > Streptophyta > Polypodiopsida > Polypodiales > Pteridaceae > Ceratopteris > Ceratopteris richardii. The sequence goes on from CM035424.1 coordinate 106,642,015, forward strand.
TCAAGGGTACGAGTATCCAAATTAAGCTCATACAATAAAACCTAATCACCTTCTTCAATTTCTCATGGTTACAATTGGTGTCGATCATTTAATTGTATGTTATTATGTAATCATGCCTCTTTTAGATGCTTAAGTTCTTTTTGAACATTCTATATATTTGTTCTAACCTAGCCATCCAAAATTCAAAAAATTCTTCTCTTGAAAATCCCTGCTACCATGGTATTGAACTCCAAGAAATGGTAGATTCCTTTATCAACATCGTTGGCTTCTTTCCATACATTATTTCATATGGAGTAAAACCTATCATGGAACATGTGTAGTTCAATTGGTTCAAAGAGAAAATGGTAGTTTCATCAAACAATCACTCATTCATTTTTCACATGATTTGGCAAGAGCCTTCACAATTGGTAAAATGACTCCTTTCACTTATTCCATTAGTTTCAAGACTCTGGGAAATTGTTAGGGAATTCCAAAAGAAGTTCAAATGGATGTGCTTCATCAATGTCAAGATCTCCTCTATCTACGGTGATATTTCTAATGCAACCATACCTCTAAATCATAGCTTCAAGAAGAAAATCTATAATTACCTTCGTTACTTTTATTACTTAATGGTCATCCATCTTGTTGCTTTAAAAGATCTTCTCATGCTAAAGTGATTTAATGCATATTCCATAGCCTTGACAACATGGTTACAAGATCAAATACCCATTTTGAATGTAAACCAGGTGGACAAGTTGACTGGAGGCCATTACGGTGATGAACATAAGAAAATTTTACACATTTTATACATGTTTCCACATATGATGATATATCCTTATACATTCGCTTTTGTTGATATATTTGGGTAGTGATGTGTCTGAACACACTAGTACCACCAGGGCACTTGTTTCCCTCTTTAGGAGGTTTCTTTCCCCCAGCTTGTATATATGCCTATAGCTCTAATGGGTTACTTATCTTTGTACATTCTAGTGGTAATACATTCACTATTGTGTGTTGTGCTCCAAGTTTCTTCTTCTTCCTTGTGCTATTCGTGTGCTTTTGCAGACATCTAACTCCAACAATTGGTATCAGAGAAGGTTGCCGCTTCATCTAGAGCATCGTTGACACCTCTCTAGTTGTAGTCTCATAATCGCATGAAATTTGGTGATCATAATTAGGGTTTTTCAAAGATCAAAACAACTTTGCTATGTGGTGCCAAAATTGCAATCTGAGCTCATTTCGGCCTCCGAATGCATTATCGTAGCACTTGTGCAGGATATTTTATCTTTTTCTACCAAAGGTATATATAGGTTTTGCTTTGCCAGTATAAGCGTCTCAAAGTCTGCTATAGGTTTATCAAAACTTGTCAGGGTAGTTCTATTCAACATTTTTAGATGAAGTCATTTTTTGCATCAGGGTATTTTAGTCAGTGGCCATGGTTGAAAGTAGTGATGTATTTTGTATGTTGGTTGTTGATGATAAGTTGGATAGTACGAATTACCCATTGTGGGCTTATATGATGCATTATGTATTGGTCGCAAAAGGACTATGGAATATTGTACAGGGTGTTGAAAGACGTACTATTACACCTATAAGGCTAGGCTTGTTGCAAAGGGTTATGTCCAAGAAAGAGGCATTGGTTTTGATGAGACCTTTGCACCTACATGTCGTATGACTACTGTCCGTAGCATTTGTGCACTTGCAGGTCATCATGGTTGGAATGTACATCAGTTGGACATTAAAACAACATTCCTGAATGGTGATTTACATAAAGAAGTGTATGTTTTTCATCCCCGTGTGTTTGTGCAGAAAGGGCATGAAAACCAAGTGTGCAGATTAAAGAAGGCATTATATGGTTTAAAGCAAGCACCACATGCTTGGTATGAAAAGATACATGCCTATCTCATTGCACATGATTTTGAGAACAATCCAACTAAAATCGTCTTATATGTTAAGCATGCTAATGATGTGCTTCTGATCATTGTTGTCTATGTTGATGAGATGCTCCTCAGTGATCCTCATGACAAGCATATTGCTGATTTCAAGGATGATTTGCATCCTCATTTGAGATGTTTGATTTGGGGCATTTGCATCATTATTTGGGCATTTAGTTTATGCAAGTTGATGGTGGAGTGGCTTTGTGTCAAACAAAATATATTGACACATTATTGCAATGTTTTGGCCTTGAAGATTGTAAGCCTATTGCCATTCCTATGGAGACAGGTTAACGATTGAGTTTTCATGATGCTGGCGAGGCATTTGATGATGTTCTCTATCAGTAGGTTGTTGGATGCTTGATTTACTTATGCATTACTCGGCCAGATATTCAGTTTTTTGTCTCAAGATGAGTAGGTTTATGCATTGCCCAAGTGTCAAGCAGTGGTAGACGGTTAAGCGCATCTTTTACTACTTGAGTGGTACCCGACTCCTTGGATTGTTTTATCCCAAGGGGGGATCACTACCACCAGATTTGCATGCTTTTTCTGATAGAGATTGGGCTGGTTGCTATGACACTCGTGTTTCCACTAGTGGTTTTTGCTTCATGCTTGGTAGCTCATGCATATCTTGGCTCAGCAAGAAGCAGGCTATTGTGGCCACTTCTAGTTGTGAGGCTGAGTATAGAGAAGCTTTCATAGCTACTGTTGAGTGCGCGTGGTTAAGATGCCTTATGGCTGATTTGGGTGTTGGTCAGTCTTCTGCCACCACCATCTTCACTGACAGTTAGAGCAGATTGCTAGTTGTGAGCAACCCTGTGTTCCATGCTTGCACTAAGCACATTGAGATGCATTATCATTATGTCAGGGAAAGGTTCTCTACTGGAGAGATCATCTTGGCATATGTGCCCACGCAAGAGAACATTGCAGACCTTTTCACGAAGGCTCTCCCTAGGGAGAAGTTTAAAGCTTTCCACAAAGCTTTGGGCTTACTTCCTTTTGTGGATTGATTCCACATAGCTTGGCACTTCCTTACACATGAGGGCCAACTCCTTGTTCATCACATAACTTCTAGGGGGGATTTGTTGATATATTTAGGTAGTGATGTGTGTGAACACACTAGGACCATCGAGGCTCTTTTTTTTTTCCTCGGCTTGTATATACGCTTATAGCCACTTATCTTTGTACATTCTAGTGGTAATACATTCAATATTGTGTGTTGTGCTCCAAGCTTCTTCTTCTTCCTTGTGTTGTTTGCATGCTTCCACAAATGTCTGACTCCAACAACTTACACCAAAGAGCTCTTTGATTTTCATAAAAGTATCCCATACACCACAATTTTTTGCGCAATTAATCTTGAAAAACCTTGATTTGATCTTATCATTTACAAGAAATAGAGAGTGGCCATAGATGACCTTCATGAAGAACAAAATTGTATAATTTCTTCGTAATGCATATAAACTTGTCTTCCATCCAAGATATGTTTTTTAAGATTCTACAAGTACCTATCATTTGCATAATACTCTTCAATGCATTAAGTACAAATACCAGCATTCACATAAGATTCATTGTGCATTGAATAAAACTTTGGAGCAATACTTCCATCTTGTCAAATAATTGCTTCTTCATCATCATCTTAGCACATAATAGCACCACATTTGTTCTACTTGCAGTATGACAAATCCAAGATTTAAACCTTTATTAAAAGCGATCCACCTTACCATTGCTATATGAGACATAGAATATCTAGCTATCATTCCAATCAGAGGTGGATAGCCTATTTCCACTATTACATTTGTGCCAATGAAGTACTCTTTATCACACTTGAGAGCGAAGACTAATCTCCAAAACTCCCTTTTAATTTGTAGGTAGTCTCTTTGTCTTAGATTGAGAATCTTGGCCCAAAAGCAAATAGCATACCAAGATCCATCTTTTTCTTCATGTCCAATAGTCCACTTGATTTCAGTAGGGCTCATATCTAATGTTACAAAAACTAGCTCACCATTTTCATAGCTTGTCTTCTAAGTGTAAGGGCATGAAGCAATGCATGTTTCATTTACAGATAGCATTTGTATGTTCTTCCTTCCAGGCCAATCTTTATCTTTCCACATGAAGATAATATAAAGGCCCAAGTATGTAAGAAAAATGCAAGATCCAAACAATGTAAAATACGCAAGCACAAAAAACTATCCTAACTAGTAGAAGATGAACACATATCTTCCATTCATTGAACAACATCAACTTTGGAAGAACACCACCTTCTCACTTGCAAACTGCATAAATTACCACAATTACTCCTTCTTGCATATAAAAAATGTTGATGTATAAAACACCACAAGAAATGAATTAATGTGACACTAGAACACCTCTATGGTCACCATTAACTCATTGCCACTCCAAACTTTGAGAAATGATAGCCTAAAGTGAGAACTTTGCTTCTACAGAAATTCCTAGTCACCGAAATGACATACCTTCAGTATTTTGCTAATTTCTCCTAGCTCAAGTATGCTTTCTCCATGAAACTTTATAGTCTGAAACTAGAAGAGTAGAGCTTTCCAACAAGCTATCATATGCATCAAACGGAGCTCTAGAACTCAAGTTATGGCCCTCACAAGATGACCCTGTATGACCTTCCAAGACTGGAAATCTTGCCTGTTTTAGTATTCCTGATGTCCAAAAATAAAAAATTCGATGCCTGGCATCGAATTTCAGTCCAAGTCGATGCCGGGCATCGACTTTGAGCTTTTTTAGGCCCTTTTTCTGCACCAGAAATACTCTCTTTTACACACACATGAAGAAGACCACTTGTATGCTAGAAGTCGATGCCAGGCATCGACTTTATGCTCAAACTCGATGCCAGGCATCGAGTTGCTCCACAAACTTCATATTTTTAAAAGATTCAACAATAGTTAACACACAGAGAATGAAAAAATGACTTATCAGCCAAGATTCGATGCCAGGCATCGAATTGCTCAGAAAACTTGAATTTTTGAATTCATCACACAGTAGGCAAACATGGAGATGATGAAGAGAGACTCATACACAGAACTTTACTCAGTTCTTCTCATAACTATAAAAAACTCAGAAGTTTTACAGATGCTTTCTCACTCAGAGAAGCCCGACTATACTCAGTCATACAAAAATGAGTTCTTCTCACTTTCTCATTGTCTTCCTCCTTCTTCTTCTCGCCGCGTCAGTTGATACAAACTAACTTATATAGATTTTTGTATTCTCGTGATTTTAAAAACCTTCTAGAACTAAAGTGAACTAACTTTACAAGTATAATACAATTGTGAATTTGTCCCTTCACATAGGCATGGGGTTTTCTTCCTAAGATTTGACCTTGAAATATATGTTCAGTTAGTGATTGTTTCTCCAACAGCTCCCCCTCAATCACTAATTGACATCCCTGTTTCTTCATATCATCTTCTTTTCTTTTACTCCTGCCATGCTTTTGAATCTACTGGTCTTCACACCATCCAAGCTCTTTGTCATTATGTCTGCTAACTGATCTTTAGTAGAAATGTACTCCACTTCAATCTCCTTCTCCATTACCTTTTCTCTGAGAAAATGATACTGTATCTCTATGTGCTTTGTTCTTGCATGAAATACTGGATTTGCTGCAAGATAAAGTGAACTCATATTATCTCCATGTATTGTAGGTGTACCTTGATCAATGCCTAAGCTCTTGAACAATGTCTGCATCCATATGACTTCCTTAGCTGCTTCCACAAGTCCTTTGTACTCTGCTTCAGTTGATGATAATGCTACTGTATGTTGTTTCTTTGAACACCAACTTACAAGCTTATCACCAATGTATATCATGTAACCATGAGTTGATCTCCTGTCATCTTGATTACCTGCCCAGTCTGAGTCACTGTAGGCTCTCAACTTCAAATCTGATGTAAAAGGATAATATAATCCTTCCTTTATAGTTCCTTTGATATATCTGAGAACTCTTTGACCTGCAATCCAATGTGGGTCCTTTGGACAATGCATGAATTGTGACAAAACTCCCACTGCATAACTAAGATCAGGTCTTGTTAGTGTAGCATAAATCAAACTACCCACAAGAGATTGATACTTCCTCATATCTTTGTAGTCTGCACCATCATATTTACTGAGCTTGTGATTAACTTCAAGTGGAGTTGAAGCTTCTCTGCAATTTTCCATATCAAACTTCTTCAACAAGTTCAAAAGATACCTTTCTTGTGACACATATATGCCATGATCTGTATAAGTAACTTCCATTCCAAGAAAGTATGATAACTTTCCTAGGTCACTGATCTTGAATTCTTTTTCAAGCAATCTCTTTACCTCCTTAATTCCTTCATCTGAAGTACCTGTGATTATAATGTCATCTACATAAATACAAATGTAGATTGTACCTTCCTCTGTTCTTTTGATAAGTAGACTTGAATCTGCTTTTGAACTTTGATATCCAAGATCATTGAGATACTTCACCAGTCTATAGTTCCAAGCTCTTGGAGCTTGCTTCAATCCATACAATGCTCTTCTCAACCTGCAAACAAAATTTGGATACCTGGAATCTATAAACCCTTGAGGTTGTTCCATGTATACCTCATCTGATATGTATCCATTCAAGAATGCATTTTTTATATCCAATTGACTTAGAGTCCATCCTTTTGAAGCTGCAATAGCAATGATTGTCCTTATAGTTGACATCTTAGCTACAGGACTGAATGTCTCATCATAATCTATGCCATAGGTCTGGGCATAGCCTTTCACCACCAATCTAGCTTTGTATCTGGCTATACTTCCATCTGCAAGCTTCTTCACTTTATAAACCCATTTATTTCCAATTACTTTCTTACCATTTGGTTTAGGAACAAGTTCCCATGTCTTGTTCTCCTCCAGTGCATTAAACTCTTCCTTCATTGCTTCTTCCCATTGCTTCTTACCTTTAGCTTCATCATAGTTTTGGGGTTCTTCATCATCTTTTACCATATATGCATAGTTCTTCTGAGTTATGTAAGATGTATCATAAGAATACCTTTCTGGTTGTCTCCTTGTCCTGCTTGACCTTCTTGGTTCACATTCTTCATAAGTTTCTGGATACACCTCTTCATCAAATATAGGAGCTTCTTCATTCATTCTTGTTAATCCACTTCTGGATGTACTTGCTTGCATATAGTCTTCATCTCTATTCACCTGCACAATTGATTTTCCTTTCTCACATCTTCTTACTTCTTCTTCAAATTCTTCAGCTGTATGACTTTGATCTGCATACCAACTTTTCTGTTCATCAAATGTAACATCTCTAGAAACAATAAATTGTTTGGTTAGAGGATTCCACAATCTGTAACCCATCTGCTTTTCATCATAACCAATGAACACATATTTTTCTGCCTTTGGTTCAAGTTTATGCCTAAGTTGTGATGGCACATAAGCATATGCAATTGATCCAAACACTCTACAATGATCTAGTGTTGGTTTCTTACCCCACCAAGCTTCATATGGAGTCATACCATTGAGAGCTGCACATGGTAATCTATTCACAAGATATGTAGCTGTATTTACAGCTTCAGCCCAAAGATAATTTGGACAGTTCTTCTCCTTTAGCATAGCTCTAGCAAACTCAACCAAAGTCCTGTTCCTTCTTTCTGCTACACCATTTTGTTGTGGTGTATACCTGCAAGTTATTTCTCTCTTAATACCTGCATTCCAAAGATAATCATTGAACTCTTGGGAGAAGTATTCTCCCCCTCCATCAGACCTCAGTCTCTTAAGCTTTTGACCTGTGACTCTCTCTGCATATGCATGAAAATGCTTGAAAGCTCCAAACACTTCTGATCTTTCCTTCAAAACATATAATGTTATCCATCTTGTAGCATCATCAATAAAAAGAACATAATACCTTGAGCCACTGATAGATCCTTCTTTTGTTGGTCCCCATACATCTGTATGAATGAGCTCAAGTACTCCATCATGTTTGAATCCTTTCTTTTGAAATGGTAACCTGTGTGATTTACCCATTTGACATGCTTCACATTTATAAACCATATGTTGACTTTGGACATTTGGTAATCCTAGTACAGACTGATTAGCAACCATAGCTTTAATTCCTCTTTCATTGAAATGACCTAATCTCTTATGCCAGAGATCAAGTTCTGTAATCACTGCTTCACCATGTGTGAGCAAAGCTTGACCAATGTTCCCTTGCACTCTTAAAGTAAAGAGTCTACCTTCTTTCTTACCAGAGACAATCTGATTATATCCATTCTCTGGATCTTCCACAAATACTCCTTCATTTGTAAACCTAACTTGAAAACCTTTTTCAACTATCTGTCCCACACTAATCAAGTTTTTAGGTATTGTAGGAACATACAAAACATTGGTTAGCAAATCTGCTCCACTCTTGCATTTCACTTTTCCAATTGAATGTACACTATGTCTTGTATTATCACCAGTTTGAACTGTGTGACTAGAAATGCCTTTTTCCAATTCTGACATCAATTCTATGTTTCCTGACAAATGATTAGAACATCCAGAGTCAATGTAAAATACCTTTAGATCTTCTTTATCTGATGTGCTGATTGAATTCATCATCAATGATGTATGACTTTCATTCTGTGTGTCATTTGCATAGTTGTAGTAGGTGGTGTTGTAGGATTGATTCTGTCCCCAACTTCTTCCTCCACCTCTACCATAGCCTCCTCTTTGACTTTGTCTACCTCTTTGAAAATTACTTTGATATCTTCCACCTCGACCTCTGCTATTGTTGTTTTGATTCTGGTTTGATCCTTGTTGGTTGTGCCAACAGTCATGAGCCAAATGATTACTCAATCCACAGATCCAGCAAGCCTTTTTGTTGTTATTTTGATTACCTCTTCCTCTTCCAAAACCTCTTGCTCTTCCTCTGCCAGTGCCTTTACCTCTTGCATAATAAGCTTGAGAATTAGACTCCTCTTCATCCTTTGCTTTACCTTTATCTCCTTTCTTCTTATTCTTCATGTACATTGCAGAACTTTGACCTTTATCTCCATCTCCCTTCAAGTCTTGCTCATATGTGAGCATCAAACCAAGCAACTGGTTCAAATCTGGAACATAATGATTTAATGAAAGTTCTGTTGATAAGACAAAAGGTTTCCACCTTTCATCCCCTCTCAAGCCTGCAAGTAGTTGAGCAATCAATCTGTGATCTTCAACATCTTCATCTATGGATCCAAGACTATCTGCTAGATCCTTCATCTTAGTGACATAATCACTAATGGTTTGACTTGGCTTCTTCTTGAATGTTGTAAACTCTGACCATAGACTTGCTTTCCGTGCTTTAGTAGTGCTTTGGAAATGATATTCCAATGCATTCCATATATCTTCTGATGATTCCAATCCTCTGATGTGTGGTAGCAAATGATCTGAGATTGTATTGTAGATGTAGGCTTTTGCACTTGCATCCTTCTTCTGCCAATGCTTTAAAGCATCAAGTTCTTCTTTCTTTGGTCGGCTTTCATCTTCAAATACTGGCTTCTCTTCTTCACCTGTTACATATACCATGAGATCCTTACTCATAAGTAAGGCTTCCATTCTCATTACCCATGCGGGGTAATTATCTCTGTCCAGTTTGTCAATGGAGATATGATCTTCCATAGTTCTTTCCTTCTGCTGCAACCTGTGAGCTTAAAGGATAAAGGATAATACCTTTTGAAGTTCTTTGTGTATGAGGATACTTCGAAAGTAATCTTTTGATGCCTTGTGTCTTCAAATGCTTCACCTTTAAAACTTTAATGGAAAACTTTACAAAACTTCTCGTACCTTTGTCGTCTTCTGCTCTCGAGAATCTTTCTGCTCTGATACCACTTGTTGATGTATAAAACACCACAAGAAATGAATTAATGTGACACTAGAACACCTCTATGGTCACCATTAACTCATTGCCACTCCAAACTTTGAGAAATGATAGCCTAAAGTGAGAACTTTGCTTCTACAGAAATTCCTAGTCACCGAAATGACATACCTTCAGTATTTTGCTAATTTCTCCTAGCTCAAGTATGCTTTCTCCATGAAACTTTATAAGCTGAAACTAGAAGAGTAGAGCTTTCCAACAAGCTATCATATGCATCAAACGGAGCTCTAGAACTCAAGTTATGGCCCTCACAAGATGACCCTGTATGACCTTCCAAGACTGGAAATCTTGCCTGTTTTAGTATTCCTGATGTCCAAAAATAAAAAATTCGATGCCTGGCATCGAATTTCAGTCCAAGTCGATGCCGGGCATCGACTTTGAGCTTTTTTAGGCCCTTTTTCTGCACCAGAAATACTCTCTTTTACACACACATGAAGAAGACCACTTGTATGCTAGAAGTCGATGTCAGGCATCGACTTTATGCTCAAACTCGATGCCAGGCATCGAGTTGCTCCACAAACTTCATATTTTTAAAAGATTCAACAATAGTTAACACACAGAGAATGAAAAAATGACTTATCAGCCAAGATTCGATGCCAGGCATCGAATTGCTCAGAAAACTTGAATTTTTGAATTCATCACACAGTAGGCAAACATGGAGATGATGAAGAGAGACTCATACACAGAACTTTACTCAGTTCTTCTCATAACTATAAAAAACTCAGAAGTTTTACAGATGCTTTCTCACTCAGAGAAGCCCGACTATACTCAGTCATACAAAAATGAGTTCTTCTCACTTTCTCATTGTCTTCCTCCTTCTTCTTCTCGCCGCGTCAGTTGATACAAACTAACTTATATAGATTTTTGTATTCTCGTGATTTTAAAAACCTTCTAGAACTAAAGTGAACTAACTTTACAAGTATAATACAATTGTGAATTTGTCCCTTCACATAGGCATGGGGTTTTCTTCCTAAGATTTGACCTTGAAATATATGTTCAGTTAGTGATTGTTTCTCCAACAAAAAAGAAGTAGTAATGAAAAAGTAAGATGAACATATTTTAATCATTGTAGGATCCATTCACAACTATGAATGTGACCAAAAACAAATTGTTGCATCCTTTTTCCAATGTAGCATAGCTACTTTCCTAATCCATCTAAGACATCAACCATTGCTTGAACACACAGAGATGCAGATCTTCGTACCACCCATCCTACTGAGCTTCTTATGTGAGTTCCTCATGAAAAATCTACTTCCTATCTTCTCTCCCCTCTACACGTCAACAGTATGTATCCCATATGATGCCATGAGGCATCCTTGCCACTTAGGTCCAGGAGCTGGTTCATAGCCATCATATAATGTGACATTTCCTTCCCCTTGAAAAAATTTTCAACCTTGAAAATGTAGATGAAATGTCCATATTAGTATAAGAAAGTGTCTGGACTCCCTTGAACTCCATGTACTCTATGCAAATGGTAATCTCTATGTGTTGGTTCCTCATATGTTTTCCCTTAACAAGACTCATATGACATCATCTCAACCATCTATGTGATGCCTATTATATCCCATATACATCTAACTTCCAAGCAAGATAAGTGATCAGCGTCAAGTTAACTAAACTTGACCATACTATAATGGAGATAATAAACCATAAAATCCTCTAAGCTATAGAGCAAAGTCCCATGGAAAAGTGAGTTCAAACCCTTCTAGATTTAAGATGATACACTTCCTTCATGCCACTCTAGTTTTACCTAACCTTGAGTGTATTCACAAGAAGTATTTTGGTCTAAATCTACCTTGTGATCTATGCACATCCATCATCCTAACTCACATAAAGGATTCCTTGGCTATAGAATAAAATCTCTATATTCCACTAGCCAAGAAATCCTTTGTTTGTCATCCATAAACTTTGGACAAAGTTCTAGAGAAACATCATTAATGGAACTAGTGCCAACTCTAGTATTTTTCTCTTTCTTTAAGTTTTCCATATGAATGCAAAGCATTCCTTCGTGACATTCACATAACCCATAAGGGTCCATCCTTCTAATTGATGCTCAATCAACATCCTCATGATGAAGCATCAAATAAGATTTTGATAGCCCAATATGTCAGATCTATCTCTATCTTCTAAAAATCCTAAAGAGAGAAATCATTATTCTACTCCCATTCTCACTAATATCAATAGACTATCACTAGAAGTAGACATAACCACTCTCCTAGAGTCATCAGGTGAGACTCCACCTAACCACCTTGATTAATTGATCTCCGTATTTTCTTTGGTAGGATAGTGTCACTCTTGTCTAAACAATCTAAAGAGTATATAAACTCTCTCCATCTCTTCTAAGGAAGAAGGCTCTAGTAGTGAAATCTATTCCACTTTTCCTTTCCCTTAAAAGAGACATACTAAATTTCTTTGGTTCAAATCTCCATAAATGAGAGCATACAACCTCTTGAATTGTTTCGCTTCCTAACAAATGGAGATTCAAACTCCATAGGAAGGAAAAATATTGTGAGAATAGAGTCAATAAATTTCTAAATAGAACCATATCTATATTCCTAAAGTGTAAACTAAGAGATATCCTCCAAATATCTCTCCTCAGTCTAGTAGAAATCATACTCTATGGAAGGAGCCCTTTTCTCCTTGTGCATAGAATAAGAGTCCTTAATGGGAAATAATCCGCACTGTCCATGCTAGTGGTTCTCATCTCCAATCCATGGAAGCACAATTCCACTAAACAAATCATATACCTAGTTTCCATTACCAAAATGGAACTCTCATATATCCTATCTAGTGGATTCTCATGAATCCCATATTCTATAACTAGATTAGCTTGGTCTTGATGATTCAATGATCATCAACCTACCAAGTCGGGCTAGTTCTTAAGTACCAATGCAGGTATCCCTTACTACATGGCATCCTAGCTAACCTCTTTCATTGGAATCCATTGCTCTTAACAAAGCTTAGGTCAATACAATTACCTATGTGAGTTGTGTGAGCATATGTCAATGCTCCTTGCAGTACCCATATATGATGCCATCTTTCTCAAGTGGTATCGATCTAGGCTATGCCATCTAGAATAGGTATCCAAATTGTCAATAGCTAAGAAGGATTCCCCTACTTTTACAAACTAACAATGATACAACCAAATATCCTTAAGCTTGAAATGCTTGTTGGACTTTTCCTTGTTAGTCCATGCTTCATAGCTTTCAATGTGAAAAGGAAAAGAATGCCCTATGGGAATCAATGATGAATAGGTGCAGAGTTTCAAATTCTCTGACAGTGGCATGTGCGTATCATTTCCATGATATATTCACTTAAATCTTATCTCCCTGTAAAGAAATTGCGCTAATTCAAAAATTCGTAGTAGATTTCTTCTCTTCAACAATTATCTGACACTTGAAAATACTTCTTGGAGTCAGATTCCATCTTTTTCTTGTTGATTCACTTTAAGATTTTGATGGTACATGGTTGGTTTTCAAAGCCCCAAAAAGTTCATTGTATCTTCCACGACCGTGTCTTCGTAGCATCTCATAATGATCTTGATCCTCCCAGTGGAGTGCTAAGTTTTCATAGTTAGCATATTTCTTTGGGCGTATACTGTTGACATCTACATGAACATGTGCAATGGAGGGCTAGTAAAAAGAGAGGTCTGGAGAAATGAAGGATGAATGTGTTTTTTGGGACGAGAAAGATGTTGCAAGTTTGTATGTCTGTAGGAAATCAGATAGGGAGGGCTTTGATAATTTTCTCTACTGCGTGAAAGAGGAAACCAAGCACCTCCTTGTTTGTAGCGCAGCTCTACAGGCCATGAAACACTCAAACAATAACAGCGCCCTGATACGTACCCTCGCTGAGAGAATGATGTTGTAGTTCCTGATGATTAATGGTATCCTGTATCCCATGTATTTGGCCACACGATGATAGAAACAGGCATTGACTAGATGTTCTAGTTATCACTACAAGAAATAGGGGGGGCATACCGACGCCACGAAACTGGAAAAAAAACGGGGACCGTCGCTTATGCGACGCTAACGTCGTGTAAGCGACGGTCCTGTTTTCAAAATTTTGATTTTTAGGCGGAGTACGTTGCAGAATAAAGCTTGCGTCGCTTATGCGACGCTAATCTTTGCACCGCAAATAGAGTCGCTTGCTAGCGACGGTATGGGTGACGTGGGCAAACTGGAGAGCGTCGCATATGCGTCGTCCTTTTGAGAGCATCGCGTAAGCGACGCTCTAGAATGTTCAAAAAAAATTTTGATTTCTCCCGGCACATTTGTGCCGAGATCTGGACGAAAGCAAGAGAACGAGAGAGAGAGAGAGAGAGAGAGAGAGAGCGCGCGAGAGAGAGACAGAGAGACCAGGTATGTGCACACACACTTACACACATATACATATGCATACACACACATATACACACATAGACACACACACACACATACACATACACACACACATACACACACAAATACACACACATATACACACACACATAATGTTGCATACACACACATATACATACATACACTCACACATATACATGCACACACACATATATACATACACACACATATGCATACATAATGCACATGCAAACATACACATACATAATGCATACACATGCACACGCATATACACATACACATACACACACATACACACATATACACATGCATACACACACATACACACACACATACACACACATATATGCATACACACACACATAGAGAGACATGCACACACATACACATACATGCATACATATGCATATGCATATGCATACATACATACATACTTGTTAAGGAAACACTCACGAATTGACGCAACAGACAAAGAGAGAAACAGAATCTTCTCGAAAATCAGTGCACAGGTGTACAGTATGCAAAGTTAGTGCATGGTGTGCGCATAACAGAGCAATTAACCACGGCGGGCGCGTAAGGCGCGCATAACGCAAATTGAAGAGTGACAACGCAGAGGAGCGCCAAAAGAAAGTGTATATATATATACAGCGAGATTTGAAAAACACACACAGACGGAGAACACAGAGAGAGAGATGATGCGTGTGAGATGCGCGTATGAGTGAAGAGAGAATTAGGAGTTCTCAGAAGACGCCATAGATCGCGTATGTACAGATGAATAACACGAGCCTGAAGTGTCGGGCTTTTTCATCTAAGAGAGATGGTAATAAGAAACTACTCACTGTAGGAGAGTTTCTGTAGCTTGAGCGAGAAGAGGCCAAGCTTACTTGTACACATCTTCTCAAATCGAAAACACATGTTCATGTGGATGTCTGCGCGTAATCTTTACTTGTGAAGAATCTGAAGCTACTTCGTGTTACGGTAGGAAGCTTCATTTATCGTTAATTGTCACGACTCGTTACTAAACGTGCTTCAGTACCTTCTCTGTAAACGCATGTTTCGGTGAATAACAGTTTACTCAGTAAACATATTTCAGTAATTTCTGACCAGTTACAGTTTCTCAGAAACAAGATTTTCCGGTAGAACAACGAAGTATATCTTGCAGTAGAGGTTGAAGCTTTGTATGAGAGATAGCTCATCTTGTAGCTAGACGTCTCTACTTTAAGCTGATCACAGTTTCCGGTGGAAAGGAGATGTGCATGCAGTACAAAACCTAACCGGAAAGTAGCACTTCAGAACTGTGAAGTTTTCCTTAAACTTCAGAAGAGTTCATTAAGTGGAGAAAGCTCACGAATCACTTTCTTACTTCTTGTATGTTCACTTGAAGTAATTAAAATCAAAGTAGAAGTTCATTTCAGTGAAGTTCTGGTACGATTACGGTGTCTGTCCAGTGACAGTCTGGTGAAGTTCCGGTGGAACTTGTGTCGCAGGATAACACAGCTAAGGCGACGTTAATTAGGCTGAGCTATTGTTGATTACAGAGGTGTTCTAAATCACTCTAGTTTAGCATTCTATTACGGTGGCGCAGCAATCTCCGCAGGCCTGACAGAGTTCAAGCTTTGTCGCGAAATCCACCTTCAGGGCGAAAGTATTTCCGCACCAGTGGTATTAGAGCTGAAGTTTTCGCCAACAATTGGTATCAGAGCAGGTTAGTTTCCCAAGAATTGGTATAAGAGCCTAGAGTATTCCCTATCATGGCAGATGATGTCCAAATTGATAAACTGAACAGAGATAATTATCCCGCATGGGTAATGCGCATGGAAGCCTTACTTATGAGTAAGGACTTAATGGTGTACGTGACCCGAGAAGAAAAGAAGCCGACTTTTGAAGATGATAGCCAACCAGAAAAGGAAGAGATAGAAGCTTTGAAGCTGTGGCAAAAGAAAGATGCAACGGCAAGAGCCTACATCTACAACACTGTTTCAGATCATCTGCTACCGCACATTAGAGGTCTGGAGAAAGCGGAGGACATATGGAGTGCATTGGAAGATCATTTCCAAAATACTACGAAAGCCAGGAAGGCTAGCTTATGGTCCGAATTTACTACATTCAAAAAGAAGTCGAGTCAAAGCATAAGTGACTACGTCACTAAAATAAAGGATCTTGCAGATAGTCTTGGATCCATAAATGAAGAAGTCGAAGATCATAGATTGATAGCGCAAGTGCTCACAGGTTTGAGAGGAGATGAAAGGTGGAAACCTTTCGTACTATCAACTGAACTCTCCTTAAATCATTTTGTACCAGATTTAAATCAGCTGCTTGGTTTGATGCTCACATATGAGCAAGACCTGAAAGGAGACGCAGACAAAGGACATAGCTCTGCAATGTACATGAAGAACAAGAAGAAAGACAAAGGAAAGTCAAAAGACGAAGAAGAGTCGAGCTCCCAGGCCTATTACACAAGAGGTAAAGGCACTGGCAGAGGAAGAGCAAGAGGAAGAAGCCGCCAGAATACCACCAAGAAAGCTTGCTGGATTTGTGGACTAAGTAACCATCTGGCGCATGACTGTTGGCACAATCAACAAGGATCAAATCAAAATCAAAACAACAATAGCAGAGGCAATAGCGGAAGAAATCAGAGCAATGCTCAAAGAGGAAGACAAAACCAAAGAGGAGGCTATGGTAGAGGTGGAGTGAGAAATTGGGGACAGAGCCAATCCTACAACACCACCTACAACAACTACGCAAATGACACACAGAATGAAAGTCATACATCGTTGATGATGAACTCAATCAGCACATCTGATAACGAAGATCTAAAGGTATTTTACATTGACTCTGGATGTTCTAATCACTTGTCAGGAAACATAGAACTGATGTCAGAATTGGAAAAAGGAAGTGCGAGTCACACTGTTCAAACAGGTGACAATACAAGACACAAAGTACAATCAATCGGAAAAGTGAAATGCAAGAGTGGAGCAGATTTGCTAACCAATGTTTTGTATGTTCCAACAATACCGAAAAATCTGATCAGTGTGGGACAGATAGTCGAAAAAGGTTTTCAGGTCAGATTTACAAACAAAGGCGTATTTGTAGAAGATCCCAAGAATGGATATTATCAGATCGTCTCTGGTAAGAAAGAAGGGAGACTCTTTACGTTAAGAGTACAAGGGAACATTGGCCAAGCGCTGCTTACACATGATGAAAAGGTAATTACAGAACTTGATCTCTGGCACAAGAGATTAGGTCATTTTCACGAAAAAGGAATCAAAGCTATGATAGCGAATCAGTCTGTACTGGGATTACCGAACGTACAGAACCAACATATGATTCACAAATGCGAAGCCTGTCAGATGGGAAAAGCCCACAGGTTACCTTTCCAGAAGAAAGGATTCAAACATGACAGTGTGCTGGAACTCATACATACAGATGTATGGGGACCAACGAAAGAAGGATCAATCAGCGGATCAAGGTACTATGTTTTATTCATTGATGATGCAACAAGGTGGATAACTCTTTATGTTTTGAAGGAAAAGTCAGAAGTGTTTGGAGCTTTCAAGCATTTTCATGCATATGCTGAAAGACTCACGGGACGAAAACTTAAAAGACTGAGGTTTGATGGAGGGGGAGAATACTTCTCCCGAGAATTCAATGACTATCTTTGGAATGCAGGTATTAAGAGAGAAATAACCTGCAGGTATACACCACAACATAATGGTGTAGCAGAAAGGAGAAACCGAACTCTAGTTGAGTTTGCACGAGCTATTCTAAAAGAAAAAAATTGCCCATATTATCTTTGGGCTGAAGCCGTAAACACAGCGACATACTTGGTAAACAGATTACCATGTACAACATTAGAAGGAATGACCCCTTATGAAGCTTGGTGGGGAAAGAAGCCAACACTTGATCACTGCAAAGTGTTTGGATCAGTAGCATATGCTTATGTACCGTCTCAACTCAGACATAAGCTTGAACCGAAAGCAGAGAAATATGTATTTGGCGGATATGATGAAAAGCAGATGGGTTACAGGTTATGGAGTCCTCTAACCAAACATTTTACTGTCTCCAGAGATGTAACATTTGATGAACAGAAAAGCTGGTATGCAGATCAGAGTCATACAGCTGAAGAATTTGAAGAAGAGATAAAAAGAAGAGAGAAAGGAAAATCAATTGTACAGGTAAACAAAGATGAAGAGGCAAATACGTCTAGGACCGGATCTGGTATAAGGAACGAAGATGAAGACGGGTACTCCGACACACACGAAGAATATGAGCTAAGAAGGTCAAACAGAGTAAGAAGACAACCGAAAAGATACTCGTATGATACATCGTATATAACTCAACAAGATTATGCATATATGGTTAAAGAAGAGGATGAGCCTCAGAACTATGACGAAGCCAAAGGCAAGAAGCAATGGCAAGAAGCAATGAAAGAAGAACTCACCGCACTGGAAGAGAACAAGACATGGGAGCTTGTTCCTAAACCGAATGGTAAGAAAGTAATTGGAAATAAATGGGTGTTCAAAATAAAGAAACTTGCAGATGGAAGGATAGCCAGACATAAAGCGAGACTGGTTATCAAAGGCTATGCTCAGACGCATGGTATGGACTATGACGAGACGTTCAGTCCGGTGGCAAAGATGTCAACCATAAGAACAGTGATTGCTATAGCAGCATCAAAAGGATGGAAGCTAAGTCAGCTAGATATAAAGAATGCATTCCTGAATGGATATATATGAGATGAAGTCTATATGGAACAACCGGAAGGGTTTACAAGTTCCAGATACCCAAATTTTGTTTGCAGGTTAAGGAAAGCACTTTATGGACTGAAGCAAGCTCCAAGAGCTTGGAACTACAGACTTGTGAAGTATCTCAATGAACTTGGATATCAAAGTTCGAAGGCAGATGCAAGTCTACTCATCAAAAGGACAGAAGAAGGAATGATCTACATTTGTATCTATGTAGATGACATAATAATTACAGGTACCTCAGATGCAGGAATCACAGAGGTAAAGAAACTGCTAGAAAAGGAATTCAAGATCAGTGACCTGGGAAAATTATCATACTTTCTAGGTATGGAAATCACATATACACATCATGGTGTATATGTCACACAAGAAAGGTATCTCCTGAACTTACTGAAGAAGTTCAATATGGAAAATTGCAGAGAAGCTTCAACACCGTTTGAAGTAAACCATAAACTTAGTAAATATAGTGGAACAGAGTTTAAAGATATGAAGAAGTATCAATCGTTAGTAGGAAGCTTAATATATGCTACGCTAACAAGACCGGATCTCAGTTTTCCGGTGGGAGTTCTCTCACAGTTTATGCCTTGTCCGACAGAGCAACATTGGGTTGCAGCACAAAGAGTTCTCAGATATATCAAAAGAACTATAAAGGAAGGATTATATTATCCTTTTACGTCAGATATAAAGCTCAGAGCATACAGTGACTCAGATTGGGCAGGAAGTCAAGATGACCGAAGATCAACGCACGGGTATATGATATACCTAGGAGATAAGTTCGTAAGCTGGTGTTCGAAGAAGCAACACACAGTAGCTTTATCGTCAACAGAAGCAGAATACAAAGGACTGGTAGAAGCACCAAAAGAAGTGATATGGATGCAGACTTTACTTAAAAACATGGGTATAGATCAAAGTATACCGATCATACATGGAGATAATATGAGCTCGCTGTATCTTGCAGCGAATCCTGTGTTTCACGCAAGAACAAAACACATAGAGATTCAGTATCATTTCCTAAGGGAAAAAGTAATGGAGAAAGAAATAGAAATTGTCTACACTCCTACGAAAGATCAGATTGCAGACATTCTGACTAAAAGCTTGGATGGAACGAAGACAAACAGATTCAAAGAGATGGCAGGAATAAAAGAAAGAAAGATATATGAAAGACCGGAAGATGTCAAATTAGTGATTGAGGGGGAGCTGTTAAGGAAACACTCACGAATTTGACGCAACAGACAAAGAGAGAAACAGAATCTTCTAGAAAATCAGTGCACAGGTGTACAGTATGCGAAGTTAGTGCATCGTGTGCGCATAACAGAGCAATTAACCGTGGCGGGCGCGTAAGGCACGCATAACGCAAATTGAAGAGTGACAGCGCAGAGGAGCGCCAAAAGAAAGTGTATATATATATACAGCAAGATTTGAAAAACACACACAGACGGAGAACACAGAGAGAGAGATGATGCGTGTGAGATGCGCGTATGAGTGAAGAGAGAATTAGGAGTTCTCAGAAGACGCCATAGATCGCGTATGTACAGATGAATAACACAAGCCTGAAGTGTCGGGCTTTTTCATCTAAGAGAGATGGTAATAAGAAACTACTCACTGTAGGAGAGTTTCTGTAGCTTGAGCGAGAAGAGGCCAAGCTTACTTGTACACATCTTCTCAAATCGAAAACACATGTTCATGTGGATGTCTGCGCGTAATCTTTACTTGTGAAGAATCTGAAGCTACTTCGTGTTACGGTAGGAAGCTTCGTTTATCGTTAACTGTCACGACTCGTTACTAAACGTGCTTCAGTACCTTCTCTGTAAATGCATGTTTCGGTGAATAACAGTTTACTCAGTAAACATATTTCAGTAATTTCTGACCAGTTACAGTTTCTCAGAAACAAGATTTTCCGGTAGAACAACGAAGTATATCTTGCAATAGAGGTTGAAGCTTTGTATGAGAGATAGCTCATCTTGTAGCTAGACGTCTCTACTTTAAGCTGATCATAGTTTCCGGTGGAAAGGAGATGTGCATGCAGTACAAAACCTAACCGGAAAGTAGCACTTCAGAACTGTGAAGTTTTCCTTAAACTTCAGAAGAGTTCATTAAGTGGAGAAAGCTCACGAATCACTTTCTTACTTCTTGTATGTTCACTTGAAGTAATTAAAATCAAAGTAGAAGTTCATTTCAGTGAAGTTCCGTACGATTACGGTGTCTGTCCAGTGACAGTCTGGTGAAGTTCCGGTGGAACTTGTGTCGTAGGATAACACAGTTAAGGCGACGTTAATTAGGCTGAGCTACTGTTGATTACAGAGGTGTTCTAAATCACTCTAGTTTAGCATTCTATTACGGTGGCGCGGCAATTTCCGCAGGCCTGACAGAGTTCAAGCTTTGTCGCGAAATCCACCTTCAAGGCGAAAGTATTTCCGCACCAGTGGTATTAGAGCTGAAGTTTTCGCCAACAATACTTACATGCATACACACACATATGCATACACAATGCACATGCATACATACACATACATAATGCATATGCATACATAATGCACATGCATACATATATACACATACATAATGCATATGCATACATAATGCACATGCATACATACACATACATAATGCATACACACACATATGCATACATAAAGCATACACACACATACACACACATATGCATACATACATGCATACACATATACACCCACACATACACACACAAATACACACACACACACATAATGTTGCATACACACACATATACATACATACACCCACACATATACATGCACACACACATATATACATACACACACATATGCATACATAATGCACATGCAAACATACACATACATAATGCATACACATGCACACGCATATACACATACACATACACATACACATACACACACATACACACATATACACATGCATACACACACATACACACACACATACACACACATACACACATACACACACATATATGCATACACACACACATAGAGAGAGACATGCACACACATACACATACATGCATACATAAGCATATGCATATGCATACATGCATACATACATACATACTTACATGCATACACACACATATGCATACACAATACACATGCATACATACACATACATAATGCATATGCATACATAATGCACATGCATACATACACATACATAATGCATATGCATACATAATGCACATGCATACATACACATACATAATGCATACACACACATATGCATACATAAAGCATACACACACATACACACATATATGCATACATACATGCATACACATACACACATAGACACATACACACACACATACATATGTATACACACACATAGACACACACACACATACACACATACACATATACACACACACACATACACACACAAATACACACTCGTATAGACACATACACACATAATGTTCCATACACACACATATACATACATACACACACACATATACATGCAGACACACATATATACATACACACACATATGCATACATAATGCACATGCAAACATACACATACATCATGCATACACATGCACACACATATACACATACACACACATACACACATACACACATATACACATACACACACATACACACACACATACACACACATACAGACATACACACACATACACACACACATACACACACATACACATACACACACATACATACACATACACACATACACACACAAATATGCATACACACACACATAGAGAGACATGCACACACATACACATACATGCATACATATGCATATGCATATGCATATATACATACATACTTACATGCACACACACACATATGCATACATAATGCACATGCATACATACACATACATAATGCATATGCATACATAATGCACATGCATAAATACACATACATAATGCATATGCATACATAATGCACATGCATACATACACATACATAATGCATACACACACATACACATACATAAAGCATACACACATATGCATACATACATGCATACACACAACCTATCTACTGACACTCAACGAGTTTCTCATGAAAAGAGATATAAACTTATCTGTCTGCACATGATTTAACTCAAATAGAATTTTCTCCTGTGAATAATTCACATAATTCACTGCTAATGCTCCCTTGTATATGCTTCTCCTTTGTTGATGGACCCACGTTGTAAACCCACAACCTGTCTACTAACACTCAACGAGTTTCTCATGAAAAGAGATATAAGCTTATCTGTCCGCACATGAATTAACTCAAATAGGTTTTTCTCATATAATTCGCTACTAATGCTCCCTTGTATATGCTTCTCCTTTGTTGATGGACCCACGTTGTAAACCCACAACCTGTCTACTGACACTCAACGAGTTTCTCATGAAAAGAGATATAAGCTTATCTGTCCGCACATGAATTAACTGATCAAATAGGTTTTTCTCCTGTGAATAATTCACATAATTCGCTGCTAATGCTCCCTTGTATATTCTTCTCCTTTGTTGATGGACCCACTATCTACTGACACTCAACGAGTTTCTCATGAAAAGAGATATAAGCTTATCTGTCTGCACATGAATTAACTCAAATAGGTTTTTCTCTGTGTATATGCTTCTCCTTTGTTGATGGGCCCACGTTGTAAACCCACAACCTGTCTATTGACACTCAACGAGTTTCTCATGAAAAGAGATATAGGCTTATCTGTCCGCACATGAATTAACTGATCAAATAGGTTTTTCTCCTGTGAATAATTCACATAATTTGCTGCTAATGCTCCCTTGTATATTATTCTCCTTTGTTGATGGACCCACGTTGTAAACCCACAACCTGTCTACTGACACTCAACGAGTTTCTCATGAAAAGAGATATAAGCTTATCTGTCTGCACATGATTTAACTCAAATAGGTTTTTCTCCTGTGAATAATTCACATAATTCGCTGCTAATGCTCCCTTGTATATTCTTCTCCTTTGTTGATGGACCCACGTTGTAAACCCACAACCTGTCTACTGACACTCAACGAGTTTCTCATGAAAAGAGATATAAGCTTATCTATCTGCACATGAATTAACTCAAATAGGTTTTTCTCCTGTGAATAATTCACATAATTCGCTGCTAATGCTCCCTTGTATATGCTTCTCCTTTGTTGATGGGCCCATGTTGTAAACCCACAACCTATCTATTGACACTCAACGAGTTTCTCATGAAAAGAGATATAAGCTTATCTGTTCGCACATGAATTAACTCAAATAGGTTTTTCTCCTGTGAATAATTCACATAATTCGCTTTTAATGCTCCCTTGTATATGCTTCTCCTTTGTTGATGGGCCCACGTTGTAAACCCACAACCTGTCTACTGACACTCAACGAGTTTCTCATGAAAAGAGATATAAGCTTATCTGTCCGCACATGAATTAACTGATCAAATAGGTTTTTCTCCTGTGAATAATTCACATAATTCGCTGCTAATGCTCCCTTGTATATTCTTCTCCTTTGTTGATGGACCCACGTTGTAAACCCACAACCTGTCTACTGACACTCAACGAGTTTCTCATGAAAAGAGATATAAGCTTATCTGTCTGCACATGAATTAACTCAAATAGGTTTTTCTCCTGTGAATAATTCACATAATTCGCTGCTAATGCTCCCTTGTATATGCTTCTCCTTTGGGCCCACGTTGTAAACCCACAACCTGTCTACTGACACTCAACGAGTTTCTCATGAAAAGAGATATAAGCTTATCTGTCGCACATGAATTAAGGATATGAAAGATATTGACACCAGCATTCACGAGTTCACTGTCAAGGATCTAGTTGACAATGATGTGGATAGCAATCTGTGGAGCATGCACAAGAGCAAGGCTAAGTGGTTCAGGATCTTGGTTGTTCTGTCAGGTATGATCGCCATTGGGAGGTGGTTTTCTGATATTTGCAGATGGAAGAACCCTATCACCATAGTTCTCGTCCATTTCCTCTTCGCTACTAATGCCCCCTTGTATATGCTTTCTGTCAATGGTGCACACTGACATCTCACCCGTATGCGTGCATACATGTAAACAAAACCTCATTACACCTCAAACAGTGATCTAATGTAATATCAGAGATTATTAAATCTAAGCAAAGAGCCTGAGCTGAAAAACCATTGCTTGGGAATAAAAAGAGAAGGTTTTTCCATGCCTTTAAAGCATCTCAAGAAAAATCTCTCTCTCAAATGTAGTCAGGAAATCATCTTTTCCAATCATTTAGTTAGCCAAGAGTTTCATTGGTGAAGGTATGACCAATCTTTGAGCAATTGCATAAATGTTATTGCTTGTGGTCTTCTTTCATAGTGTTGTAGTTTTCTTTAAGTAATGGAATGACAATGCACCTCATCTTCTTTGCAAGTATCTTGTGCTTCTATATTGCCCTGCAAAATTATCAAGAAGGCCAATAACCTTCTCGTATATTGAGAGAGAATGTTAATAGCCCAATATTTGCTAGAGTAATGACTTAAGTGAAGACATGAAGAACTAAGAGATGACTCAAAATGATGAAGGGATATAGAATATGGGTTCTAGAAGTTTAATGTAAGGTTCAAGAGACTAGATCACTCAATCTACCCTCTTCCTTAGCATCTACATCTATTAGTTGGTGATTCCATGGTAAGAAATTATTCAAAGCTTCTTGAAATTCTTTGCAAGAAATTCTAGGAATCTCACAATAGAGATACCAATTGTGCTCTCCAAAACTCGTTTTCTCCAATACTTGGAATAGGCATCTTTGATATATTTGACTTGATTACAGCACCCTTCTTTTGCTTCTTTTCTTTAGGTGAGATGTTGATCTCCATAAGTACTTTCATAATAGGATCTTCAAGAGCCGATTCAGCCATTGTGGTTCACCTTCTTGTTTTATCTTGCTTTCTATCCTCCTTTTCTTCCACCTTCTATGCTTCCCTTCAATTAAAACCTCATGTTGATGTTGTGAACATACAAAATTTATAGAAAATGTTGGATCTTGGGGATCTAAAAAGCACAAAAAAATAGAATGAGGAAGAAGAAGAAGATTGAAGCATAACATAGAATGTATTACCAAGGAATGTACCAAGATAAATAGGTCATTAGGGTTATTGGCA
The DNA here is from genome assembly GCA_020310875.1 of Ceratopteris richardii. Taxonomy (NCBI): domain Eukaryota; kingdom Viridiplantae; phylum Streptophyta; class Polypodiopsida; order Polypodiales; family Pteridaceae; genus Ceratopteris; species Ceratopteris richardii. The sequence continues at coordinate 106,668,015 of CM035424.1, forward strand.
TATATACAAGTTGAGGGGGAAAAACTTCTTAAAGAGGCAAAACTTTTCTCAATGGTCCTAAGTTTGTTCACATACATTACCACCAAAATATATGGACAAATCCCCCCTTGAGAGTGATGCCATGAAGAAGGATCTGACACTCATGTATAAGGAAGTGTAAACCGATGTGGACTAAGGTCAATCCACAAAAGAGAGTAAGCCCAAATATTTTCAAAGATCTTCGAACTCCTCACAAGATAGAGACTTTGTAAAAAAGTTCTACAACATTATCTTGTGTGGCCACATCCACTAAAATGATCTTTCCAATAGAGGGTCTCTCTCTAACATAATGATAGTGCACGTCAATGCGCTTAGTCCGAGCATGGTGCACTAGGTTCCTCACAACTCCAAATGCAATGTGACTATCAGTAAGTATGGTTGGCAAAATTTTGATTACCACCCAAGTCATCCATGGATATTTGAGCCACACACACACACACACACTCAATAGTAACTATAAAAGATTCCCTATACTCAACCTCAAAATTCGAAGTGTCCATAGTATGTTGCTTCTTGCTCAACCAAGATATGCATGATCTACCAAGCATGAAGGAAAAACCTTGTGGACAAATGATTTTCACAATAGCAAGCCCAATATGAGTTAGAAAGATCATGTAAATCTGGCAGTATTGATCCCTCCTTGGGATAAAACAACCTAAGTTGTTGGGTATCAAATAATTAGTGAAAGATATGCTTAACTGGTTGCCCATGTTTATTTTAGGTTATGCATAAATTTACTTATTCAAGAGGGCGCAAATTGAATACATGTCAGAGTGACGCATAAATAAATAAAGGCATCCAATAGCTTGTTGATAGAGACTAGCATCGAACACATCTCCAACATCATAAGGACTCAATTATAAACATGTTTCCATGGGAGTGGCAATGGTTTTATTATCTTCACAATAAAATGATGCAATAAAGTGTCAATGGATTTATTTTGATGCAAGGAAATGATGCCATTAGCTTTCATAAATTGAATGCCCAAAAAGTGATGCAAATGCCCCAAATATGATTTACAACATGCATAAATACATGGTTCTAGCTAGATTGATCTTCTTGCAACAAAAAATAAATAAATAAATCACTCTTCAAAAATTCAAGGCATTTGCATTGACTTTCATCATCAATGGAAGATTAGAAGAAAAAAATCTAATAAGAATCACTAAACAATTAAGAACAATCTTCACATAACTGAAATATCTTGAAAAATTTCATTTAAGTACTTAATTGCTTCTTCAAATATTTTATGGAGAAAACTATCCATAGAAGTACCCATTCATATGCTCACTCTCCAATTGTTTATAGAGTTAAGCAGTTGATTACCTAATATAGTGTGGCAAGAGTATCCCAAGCATCCTTTCTAGTTTTGCATGTGAAAATATAAAGGATAATGGCATGCTTGGAAGATAGCAATCAAGACATGTGTATGTGCATCTCATCCCATCAAAGTTTCTTTTTAGTGGCTAGGGGTGTTGGCCGTGAACTTAAAATTGTCAAAATTGGAGTAGAAAGAGGACTCGACATAGGAACTACATTGAAATTCGAACCTCCAACATGCTCAACACAACCTACACCACCTACATTTTGAACAATTATAGTTGTGATAGGACATATTTCAGCACCTAGCATAACATTTCACAATCCCTTTGCAACCGAACATGCATCATCATGTATTCCCTTAATTAATAGTTGGAACCATCCAACTTATCCTCAATAGCCAACATGTGAAACATATCATTTCTTTCAACCATGTCCAGTTACTATTTTTGATGTAGAAAATTGATTGTTTATCAAAAAAGTTAAACAAAGATAACAAATGGAGCTATGTTAGACTTGTAGCAGACTTTGAGGCACTTGTACTAGCAAATCAAAAATTTTATATATGTTTTGCAAAAGAGAACAAAATTGTTTGCATAATTGTAATTTTTCTACCGATATTAGATTATGAGCTAGAGTATGCCAATGAAGCATCTTTGGAAGAAATGACCTATTCTAATATCAATTGTTGGATTTTGGGGACTTCAAATGCATAGAAACAATATGAGGAAGAGAAATATGCTTGGATCATAGCAAAAGTGTATTACTAAGTGAACATACAAAGATAAATAGTGAGATAGGGTTGTTAGCATATATACAAGCTAGGAGAAAAAACCTCCTAAAGAGGAAAACAAGTGTCGCGATGGTCATAGGTATATTCACACACATCCCTATCGAAATAAGGCTTTGTCCATTAGATCATTCCATCCACAAGATAAGAAGAAAAATGGCTTGACTCAACAAGATGAGCACAAGATTCTAAATCAACAAACATCATGTGTGAAGTAGAAGCTTCATAAAGATACTTCATCCCACCTCATCCAAAGTTGAGCCATGTCTTCTCATGTGAACCTGCTAAATAAATTTCATTATTTTGAAGATATATAAATCCACATTTTAAAGCATCATGAAATTCAATGTAAGCTAAAAAGTTACCAAAATATCACACCAAATATATCGTCAATTCTATGGTCCCACTTGTCTTTGGCTTTGAGCTCATGACATGGTAAAAATTTGTGCAACCAAAATCATAAATGATTCAATCCCTCATTGTACATTCAACTTCAATTCGTTGAATTGCTTCACCATTTCTACAATGATTGGGTCAAGATTGCTTGCTTCTAGGTGGCACGCACACACACACACACACACACACACACACACACACACACACACATATATATATATATATATATATATATATATATATATATATATATATATATATATATATATATATATATATATATATATATATATATATATATATATATATATATGTGTGTGTGTGTGTGTGTGTGTGTATAAGTATATGTATATGTATATGTATACGTGTATGTGTACATATACGTGTACGTGTACGTGTACGTGTATGTGTACGTGTACGTGTACGTGTACGTGTACGTGTACGTGTACGTGTACGTGTACGTGTACGTGTACGTGTACGTGTACGTGTACGTGTACGTGTACGTGTACGTGTACGTGTACGTGTACGTGTACGTGTACGTGTACGTGTACGTGTACGTGTACGTGTACGTGTACGTGTACGTGTACGTGTACGTGTACGTGTACGTGTACGTGTACGTGTACGTGTACGTGTACGTGTACGTGTACGTGTACGTGTATATGTACATGTACATGTACATGTACATGTACATGTACATGTACATGTATATGTATATGTATATGTATATGTATATGTATATGTATATGTATATGTATATGTATATGTATATGTATATGTATATGTATATGTATATGTATATGTATATTGAAGTAATTCGATGCCAATGCACCACAATGCGCTCTCCTGCTCGAGATCTCCACGACGATATGCTCGGAGTAGAAAATGGAGCTTCTGAGGCTGCACATAGTACTCCGTAGGGGACACTGCCGAATACATAGAAAACACAGTACACAGAGGAGCACGAAGACAGACTTCTTAGGTCTGATAAATGGAGTCGAACTTATAGTCTATGATTGACCAGGCCACTATATGTTTTATTAAAGAACATATACAACGAAGTGTCTGGTGGCCATTTGGCCTTTCACATGGACACTAACGATAACAATCTCCCACTAAAGGCCAACATGGCCAAAGTAACTATGGGAGAAAAATAAAGAATGATAAAGAATACCTGAGTGTAAGTATACAAACTATACCTCCCACCTGATGGGCATGTTACACAGTATACAAGTGACTGTGTAAGATCAAGAATCAAGTAATCCCCATCAAGTGACAACAATGTCGAAAGCTATCCTGTGGTAGAGCTTTAGTCAAAGCATCTGCAACATTAACTTGAGTGTGAACCTTCTCAAGAGTAATGAGCTCAATGGCTAAGCAATCTCTAATAAAGTGATACCTCACCTCAATGTGCTTGGTCTTTGCATGATAGACCAGATTCTTAGCCAAAGCAATGGCACTCTGACTATCACTGAGCAAGCAAGGTACATGCTGAGGTAAACCCATATCACAAGCAAGACGAGAAAGCCACAGTGCTTCCTTGCATGCCTCACTTGCTGCAACATACTCTGCTTCTGTGGTGGAAACAGCTGTACATTCTTGAAGACGAGATCTCCAAGAGATAGCACCTCCAGCAAAATGAAAAATGTACCCTGATGTAGACTTACGATTGTCTAAACAACCAGCATAATCAGAATCTGTGTAACCAATAATGGATGCTTTCCCTCTACCTAAGCATACACACTTGTCCTTAGTGCCACTCAGATATCTCAAAATCATCTTGACTGCTTCCCAATGTTTCTTGCTATGATTATACATATATCTGCTCACAACTCCCACTGCAAATGCAATGTTTGTTCTCGTAGCTACCATAGCATACATGAAACTACCAACAGCAGACTGATAGGGAATTTTGGTCATGAATTCCTTTTCCTCATCTCATTTGGGGCAATCATCCTTTCTCAATTTCACATATGTGGGTAAAGGTGTACTCAATGCCTTTCCACCCTGCATATTGAACCGGTGAAGTACTTTGGAGATGTACTCACGTTGAGACAAGTATATGCATCTTTTACTCTTTTTAACATCACAAGTAATGCACATGCCAAGAATATGTTTGGCATCCCCCAAATCCTTCATATCAAATGTCTGACTCAATTTCTTTTTGAGAACTGACAAATCATAAGAGGACTTCCCAGCAATCAACATATCATCGACATAAAGTATCAAGCATATCAAGCTGCCATCTAAGCATCTCTTTATGTAGAGACAATGATCCTCATTGCTTTGAGAATAGCCTTGAGATTTCAGAAAAGCATCAAATTTTTGGTACCATTGTCTAGGGGATTGTTTAAGTCCATACAAGCTCTTCTTAAGCTTACAAACTAGACTTTCCTTGCAAGGAACTACATAACCCTCTCGTTGTTCCATATAGATCTGTAAGATCTCCATGCAAGAAAGTAGTTTTCACATCCATTTGGACTAGCTCTAAGTCCTCCATTGCAACAAATCCAAGCAACATGTGCAGGGTAGTCATCTTGGCCACTGGAGAGAAGATTTCCTCGAAATCAACACCATGTTGTTGCTTAAAACCCTTTGCAATAGTCGTGCTTTATACTTTGGAAAAACACTATCTGATGTGAATTTCAGCTTATATACCCATTTACATGGTAAAGCTTTCCTTCCCTTTGGCAAAGTTACTAAATCCCAAGTACCATTCTTGTGAATAGAATCCAACTGACTCTTCATGGCACGCTCCCACTTGACATGATCCTCTGTCTGCATAGCCTCTTTGTAGCAAGAAGGCTTAGCAGCATCTGATAGCATAACAAAATCTAAACCTGGAATATCTATCAAGTGGATGTGAGATATGTGCAGAACGTCTCCATGTTTGTTGAACAGGAACATGTGCAGACTGATCTGAATGGACATTCTCTTGAACATCCCTATGTGCAACATTTTTATGCATGCTAACCGGAGGACTAGTATACTCAAACACCACTCTTCTCACTTCAACCTCCTTAATGGGTTGTTTATGCATCTTAGACTCATTGAAAATGACATCACTAATCTTATCACTGTCCGTGTTTCAAGATCCCATAAGCGATATCCAAATTGTCCTTCTCGACCATATCCAAGGAAAATGCATTTCTTTGACTTATGATCCAACTTTTTTCTAAGATTTTTGGGTATATGAACATATGCTTCACACCCAAAAACTCGAAGATGATCATAATATGGTGGCTTCCCTGTCCACAACTCTTGTGCCACTTTCAGACCTTTGGCAGTACTAGGTGAAAGGTTAATGACATGAACTGCAGTCAATACTGCTTCTGCCCAAAAGCCTTGTGAGAGGTTTGCATGATGCAACATAGAGACTACTCTATCTTGAATAGTTCTATTCATCCTCTCAGCTACATCATTCTTAGCGTTTGCATAATCATTTAAAAAAATGAAGATTACTATCTTGCCTCAGTAATATTTAGATGCAAGCTACATGAAAGCAACGAATAAAGCAAGTACTGAAATGAAAACATCAACTTAGAAAATACTTACCTCCCAATTAAGCTACGTCCTTCCATTGATCCTCGAGAAGAGCCATTCTCCATCCTTGAGATCTCCATGTGCATGGCTTTTTATCACCCTATGTAGCTCATGTGGATCGAGCAATAGTTTCTTCTAGCAAGAATTCGAGTTCTAATTGGAAATTTAGTGTATCAACCCTTCCTAGCTTAGCGAATAGATATAATCCCACCTAAAAAAGAGGTCATCAGGTCGAATCCTGCTTCTGCATCTCTTTGACGATCTTAGCCCTTTTGTTTATATATGTTTGAGGTATTAAACGTTTTTTGCATGTGTGCGGTAAATGGTCGTCAAATAGGCTAAGCTATCTTGGCTTAAAACAACGCCCATGAATGACAAGGTGCATTGTTCAAATCATGACAGCCAAGCTGTTCTGATTAGGAGCTATTAATCTCTATCTTTTGCTCTACACTCGAGATTCAGATGCAAAAATGGATATGACTAGTCCCCACAGTGACACATATCATCGATCATGCGTGTCCTCCTGATTTACAAGAGGATGTTCTACGTGAGAGGTTGCCGATTCGAATCTCTCTAGATGTGTTACGAAAGCTTCATTCTTATTTTTGCTCTTTTGTTGTCAGCCAAGAGGTGTTGCATGCAGTACTAATTTAATTAAACATTATGAATAAACCCAGATGTTGCCCAATTGGTTATAGAACATGTACGCCAACATGTACTCGAGTAGTTCGTTGATAGGCTATGTAGTGGGGTTCCATATAACTCATGGGATGTATAAATTACAGAGTACAAAGCACTCGTGGATAGCAAAAATGTTTGATGATGCAAGGTTGTGTGTTTGAATCTAGCTATAGACAACCCATGAAGTTGGAAGCTTTGTGTTTTTCTACCCGGATGGATTCACAAAAAATATCGTGGACACCGAAAAGAACTTGGGCGAAGATAGAACTCAACACAAACCATATGCAAAAATAATCCAAATGCACTACATATGAAGATGATAATCTCTCACAAGATTTCTATGAAAGCTCTAGATCTGATACCAATGCAAGAAACTAGGGATTACGATCACCATGTGCTAGAGAGATGACTCTCCTCCCAACCTTATGTCGGTATATATAGCTGCTCAAATCAACAAGGACCACAAATGTAACTAGAGTCCACAAGTGCATGTGCAATCTTCTCCACTCCTTTAATATCTTCCACTAGAGTCTTTTAGTGGTTGGAATGATCTCGACCATTACTTTAGTACCTTTCACTAGAGTCCACTAGTGGTTGGTGTACTCGGCACTTGAGTAAAGTCTCACTAGACTCAAGTTAACTATGTTAACTTAAGTTAGAAGGCTCTAGGGCTCCTTGGGCAAAAGACTCTCCCCATGGAGGTTGAGCTCAAGACCTTCTCCTTCACAATCTTGAGACTTAACCACTACGCTAAGTGGTTTAGTTGTTTAAGTGAGCACATGAACTATGCTTAAGTCTAGTCTCGAGATTATTCATTCACTACAACAGATCTGAAATCGGACATCGTTTGGTCACTCATGTGTATGGCCAAAGATCTCTAGATCGACTCAAGCATAAGTTCATCTGCTCTCTTAAACAAGGAAACCACTTAGCCTAGTGGTTAAGTCTCAAGGTTTTGAAGGAGCAGGTCTTGGGTTCAATCCCCATGGGAAGCATGGGAAGAGTCTTTTGCCCAAGGAGCTCTAGAGCCTTCTAACTCAAGTTAACATGTCTATTGAGACTTAACTCGAGTGGCGAGTACACCAAGCACTAGTGGACTCTAGTGGAAGGTACTAAAGTAGTCGCCAAGATCACTCCAACCACTAGTAGACTCTAGTGGAAGATATTAAAGGAGTGGAGGATATTGCACATGCACTTGAGGACTCTAGTTACATTTCTAGTCCTCATTGATTCAAGGAGCTATATATACAGGCATAAGGTTGGAGAGGCATCTCTCTAGCACGTGGTGGTCATAATCCTTACTTTCTTGCACATATGTATATGTATATGTATATGTGTAGGTATGCATATGTATATGTATATATATACATATGCATATACATATACATATACATATACATATACATATACATATACATATACATATACATATACATATACATATACATATACATATACATATACATATGCATATGCATGTGCATATGCATATGGATATGTATATGTATGTGTATGTGTATGTGTATGTGTATGTGTATGTGTATGTGTATGTGTATGTGTATGTGTATGTGTATGTGTATGTGTATGTGTATGTGTATGTGTATGTGTATGTGTATGTGTATGTGTATGTGTATGTGTATGTGTATGTGTATGTGTATGTGTATGTGTATGTGTATGTGTATGTGTATGTGTATGTGTATGTGTATGTGTATGTGTATGTGTATGTGTATGTGTATGTGTATGTGTATGTGTATGTGTATGTGTATGTGTATGTGTATGTGTATGTGTATGTGTATGTGTATGTGTATGTGTATGTGTATGTGTATGTGTATGTGTATGTGTATGTGTATGTGTATGTGTATGTGTATGTGTATGTGTATGTGTATGTGTATGTGTATGTGTATGTGTATGTGTATGTGTATGTGTATGTGTATGTGTATGTGTATGTGTATGTGTATGTGTATGTGTATGTGTATGTGTATGTGTATGTGTATGTGTATGTGTATGTGTATGTGTATGTGTATGTGTATGTGTATGTGTATGTGTATGTGTATGTGTATGTGTATGTGTATGTGTATCTGTATGTGTATCTGTATCTGTATCTGTATGTGTATGTGTATGTGTATGTGTATGTGTATGTGTATGTGTATGTGTATGTGTATGTGTATGTGTATGTGTATGTGTATGTGTATGTGTATGTGTATGTGTATGTGTATGTGTATGTGTATGTGTATGTGTATGTGTATGTGTATGTGTATGTGTATGTGTATGTGTATGTGTATGTGTATGTGTATGTGTATGTGTATGTGTATGTGTATGTGTATGTGTATGTGTATGTGTATGTGTATGTGTATGTGTATGTGTATGTGTATGTGTATGTGTATGTGTATGTGTATGTGTATGTGTATGTGTATGTGTATGTGTATCTGTATGTGTATATGGATATGGATATGGATATGGATATGGATATGTATATGGATATGTATATGGATATGTATATGTATATGTATATGTATATGTATATGTATATGTATATGTATATGTATATGTATATGTATATGTATATGTATATGTATATGTATATGTATATGTATATGTATATGTATATGTATATGTATATGTATATGTATATGTATATGTATATGTATATGTATATGTATATGTATATGTATATGTATATGTATATGTATATGTATATGTATATGTATATGTATATGTATATGTATATGTATATGTATATGTATATGTATATGTATATGTATATGTATATGTATATGTATATGTATATGTATATGTATATGTATATGTATATGTATATGTATATGTATATGTATATGTATATGTATATGTATATGTATATGTATATGTATATGTATATGTATATGTATAGGTATATGTATATGTATAGGTATATGTATGTGTATGTGTATGTGTATGTGTATGTGTATGTGTATATGTATATGTATATGTATATGTATATGTATATGTATATGTATATGTATATGTATATGTATATGTGTAGCTCAAGCATAAGCACCACCTCCTTTACTTGTCAATCCGCGGAGACGTGAGGACCGGTATGAAGACCACGAGCAAGTGAAGGCACAAGTGCGTGAGTGAAAGCACACAAACATGCACACACATACACACACACGCGCACACGGTAAGATCAAAGAGAGGAACAATGGAAGGATTTTGATTACAAAAAGAAATCTATTACAAAACTGAAATCTACAAGAAGCTCTCCTTAAAAATGAGCTCTCTAGCTCTTTATATAGTTTTTTGACTAGTTTTGGCCCTGTCCAGACCTAGTGTCCGGCCTAGTTAAAAATTAGGTTCCAGGGCTTATTTGAGGGCTCAAACGAAGTCTAAAAATTATGAAAATTGGTACGATGGTACTTCTAATACTCCTCAAGCTCGAGGACTCCTCGGCTTGAACAAAATGGAGTTACTAAAAATAGATAATGGTATTTACAATGGTTTTTAGTGATGAAAATCACTATTTTTGTAGGGAATTCTTCTGAAAATTTGACATACACTTCTTGGAGCTCCCTACTTGCTCCCTTTCCTTGTGTGTCCACCTTTTGATGTGCTTCCATGCTTTGTCCTTGACTTTGAGCTTCAACACTCCCCCCCCTCTCGAGTCTGTCGTCCCTGACAGACCCTTGTTGTAGTGGTTGATCCATGTAGTGCTTTGAGAGGTAGTATCCATTCTGTGTGAACAAGAGCCCTCTATCTTCCAAATTTGGAAGCGTTGGTTGTCCGGTTCTTCATTTGTCACTGCAAGCCTTTGCAAGTCGTAGTCCCTTGGTATGTGCTTCTTTCGTGGATTCCGCATGAGTGCGTCATTGTGAGCTTTCAAAGATTGTGAGTTGCTCAAAAGAGGTTATCAAGATTGAGTGGAGCAACTACTGGCTTCGAATCGCTTCCTAGGTATTGATGTTGCCCCCAGGATGTCCTCTAAAATAGATAATGGTATTTACAATGGTTTTTAGTGACGAAAATCACTATTTTTGTAGGGAATTCTTCTGAAAATTTGACATACACTTCTTGGAGCTCCCTACTTGCTCCCTTTCCTTGTGTGTCCACCTTTTGATGTGCTTCCATGCTTTGTCCTTGACTTTGAGCTTCAACAATATGTATATGTATATGTATATGTATATGTATATGTATACGCATATGTATATGTATATCTATACACATACGCATATGCATACGGATATGGATATGTATATGTATATGTATATGTATATGTATATGTATATGTATACGCATACGCATACGGATATGGATATGTATATATATATGTATGTGTATGTGTATGTGTATGTGTATGTGTATGTGTATGTGTATGTGTATGTGTATGTGTATGTGTATGTGTATGTGTATGTGTATGTGTATGTGTATGTGTATGTGTATGTGTATGGTATGTTAGTGTATGTGTATGTGTATGGTATGTGTATGTGTATGTGTATGTGTATGTGTATGTGTATGTGTATGTGTATGTGTATGTGTATGTGTATGTGTAGTGTATGTATGTGTATGTGTCTGTGTATGTGTATGTGGTATGTGTATGTGTCTGTGTATGTGTATGTGTATGTGTATGTGGTATGTGTATGTAGTGTATGTGTATGTGTATGTGTATGTGTATGGTATGTGTATGTGTATGTGTATGTGTATGTGTATGTGTATGTGTATGTGTATGTGTATGTGTATGTGTATGTGTATGTGTATGTGTATGTGTATGTGTATGTGTATGTGTATGTGTATGTGTATGTGTATGTGTATGTGTATGTGTATGTGTATGTGTATGTGTATGTGTATGTGTATGTGTATGTGTATGTGTATGTGTATGTGTATGTGTATGTGTATGTGTATGTGTATGTGTATGTGTATGTGTATGTGTATGTGTATGTGTATGTGTATGTGTATGTGTATGTGTATGTGTATGTGTGTGTATGTGTATGTGTATGTGTATGTGTATGTGTATGTATATGTATATGTATATGTATATGTATATGTATATGTATACACATACGCATACGGATATGTATATGTATATGTATGTGTATGTGTATGTGTATGTGTATGTGTATGTGTATGTGTATGTGTATGTGTATGTGTATGTGTATGTATGTGTATGTGTATGTGTATGTGTATGTGTATGTGTATATGTATATGTATATGTATATGTATATGTATATGTATATGTATATGTATATGTATATGTATATGTATATGTATATGTATATGTATATGTATATGTATATGTATATGTATATGTATATGTATATGTATATGTATATGTATATGTATATGTATATGTATATGTATACGCATACGCATATGGATATGGATATGTATATGTATGTGTATGTGTATGTGTATGTGTATGTGTATGTGTATGTGTATGTGTATGTGTATGTGTATGTGTATGTGTATGTGTATGTGTATGTGTATGTGTATGTGTATGTGTATGTGTATGTGTATGTGTATGTGTATGTGTATGTGTATGTGTATGTGTATGTGTATGTGTATGTGTATGTGTATGTGTATGTGTATGTGTATGTGTATGTGTATGTGTATGTGTATGTGTATGTGTATGTGTATGTGTATGTGTATGTGTATGTGTATGTGTATGTGTATGTGTATGTGTATGTGTATGTGTATGTGTATGTGTATGTGTATGTGTATGTGTATGTGTATGTGTATGTGTATGTGTATGTGTATGTGTATGTGTATGTGTATGTGTATGTGTATGTGTATGTGTATGTGTATGTGTATGTGTATGTGTATGTGTATGTGTATGTGTATGTGTATGTGTATGTATATGTATATGTATATGTATATGTATATGTATATGTATATGTATATGTATATGTATATGTATATGTATATGTATATGTGTAGCTCAAGCGTAAGCACCACCTCCTTTACTTGTCAATCCGCGGAGACATGAGGACCGGTATGAAGACCACGAGCAAGTGAAGGCACAAGTGCGTGAGTGAAAGCACACAAACATGCACACACATACACACACACACGCACACGGTAAGATCAAAGAGAGGAACAATGGAAGGATTTTGATTACAAAAAGAAATCTATTACAAAACTGAAATCTACAAGAAGCTCTCCTTAAAAATGAGCTCTCTAGCTCTTTATATAGTTTTTTGACTAGTTTTGGCCCTGTCCAGACCTAGTGTCCGACCTAGTTAAAAATTAGGTTCCAGGGCTTATTTGAGGGCTCAAACGAAGTCTAAAAATTATGAAAATTGGTACGATGGTACTTCTAATACTCCTCAAGCTCGAGGACTCCTCGGCTTGAACAAAATGGAGTTACTAAAAATAGATAATGGTATTTACAATGGTTTTTAGTGATGAAAATCACTATTTTTGTAGGGAATTCTTCTGAAAATTTGACATACACTTCTTGGAGCTCCCTACTTGCTCCCTTTCCTTGTGTGTCCACCTTTTGATGTGCTTCCATGCTTTGTCCTTGACTTTGAGCTTCAACACTCCCCCCCCTCTCGAGTCTGTCGTCCCTGACAGACCCTTGTTGTAGTGGTTGATCCATGTAGTGCTTTGAGAGGTAGTATCCATTCTGTGTGAACAAGAGCCCTCTATCTTCCAAATTTGGAAGCGTTGGTTGTCCGGTTCTTCATTTGTCACTGCAAGCCTTTGCAAGTCGTAGTCCCTTGGTATGTGCTTCTTTCGTGGATTCCGCATGAGTGCGTCATTGTGAGCTTTCAAAGATTGTGAGTTGCTCAAAAGAGGTTATCAAGATTGAGTGGAGCAACTACTGGCTTCGAATCGCTTCCTAGGTATTGATGTTGCCCCCAGGATGTCCTCTAGCTCTTCTAAAGATGATGTTGAGAGTAGTCATGCCAAGTACTCATAACCCATAGTGAATGATGGGTAATTGTGTTAGTGCATGGGTTGAAAAAAGTATGTGCCTTGTGCACGGCCTTGTAATGTAGCCCTATGCATGCTTACTTGGAAAATGCATTGGAAGAAGTATGGTGCAAAGATTTGGGGTCTTGAGCTAAGTGCTCAAGGGTATGCTGATGACAAGGTTTCCTACTCTATCATGGTTATAATGTGGCCCAAGTAGGAGATTCTTACCATAAGGAAAGGTGAGTCGATGCGGATCTCTTCGTGTTGTACATCTTTCATCATGATGGACCAATCATTGTCGATGAATGCCCTGGTTGATGGTCCACATAAGCATGACTCATTCATGTTCCATAAGTCAAACCTAGGAACAAGCTCTCTCTCGCTTTTCTTCTCTCTCTCTCTTTTTTTTTTTTTTTGTGGGAAAAATTATCTCAAAACAAGAACACAAAAGTTAGTATCAATAGAAAAAATTTGACATATGTCAATGTGCTCTTGTGCTTGGGATTCTCAAGTGTGTCTATGCACGGCCGTGTAATGTGGCCCTATAATAATGCATACTTTGGAAATGCATGACCTGAATGGTGCATGAGACAGGGTTGTGCAAAGAGCACATGGTTGTCGCTCGTCGAGGTTTTCGATGTTATTTGCAGATATTGATGCCATCTTTGTTGGAGGTATCCATTGTATCTCGAGAGGACAACTGATCATTCCTCCTTATAGGGATCCATTTGAGAACAGTCTGCGACTGGGTAGAGATCACCTTTGGCCACTTCGTGTTTGAATGATCTCCTGAGGGTTTGATCCATCGTGGCTGGCTCTTTATTTTGGTGGATGCTATCGGTACTTTCGTCTTCCAAACCCTTATCCTTGCAGAAGAGGTTCTTTGATCTGTATTGGAGCTTTGTGCTTGATTCAGTTCTTTACCTCGCCTTGGTGTCTTTGTTGTGCAGGTTGTTGCCTTGAAGTCCCCCCTTGGATTTTGTCTGAGCTTAGGCTTGATTGCTTGGGATCCTTGGATTGGAAGTGGTCTTTCTTGAGGATAAGTCATGGTAGGCCTAGACCATAGATTTTGAAGTCTAGTGTGAGGGGACTGATTTTGTGCAAGGGCTTTCTTTGGTACCCATATCATAGTGCGATTGGGTTGGGCTCTAAGTAATTTCTTGGCCACCCAAATTTGCTTGACATTACCAAGAAAATGTGATTTCTGTTTCTTGATGTAAGGGTCTTTTGGGCCTTCTATGTGAGTTTTTTGAGAAAACTCATCTTTACATGGGGAGTGCAACAAGGGTTGATCTTCTATACCTACATCAGACTTATGCAAGGGATCAATGGGTTGTGTGGTTTGAGATTGATCTAGAGATTCATCGAGACATTTATCCTTATTACACATAGAATCCCTAGGTGTACAAATGGGTGATGGATTGTCATGATTCACCCTAGAGTCGACCTCCTTTTCCACATCAGTGATACACAACATTGGTTGATCATCTCCTTCTTGACCATCTGAGTGTAGATCATCCCTACTTATGGCTTCATGAGGGGAATCCAAATTTACAGGAAGAGAGGGTCCTTCCACATCCCCCAAACGCTTGGAGTCCTCCATTTCTCCATTCTCTAAGGTTTCTTGTGATTTACTCAAAGAAGGATTAGATTCAAAAACATGAGTAGAAAGAAAAATTTTTTCATTAAAAGCACGCTCTGTGAAAAGATGATTTTGCCCCCAATTATCATAAGGTGGATAGTCATTAGGATTTTCCATAGACATATATGTAGAAGCACGGATAATAGGTGGAGAAGGCACCTCAATTTCTTGATGATTTTGTGTAATGAACCTTTGGGTGCCAATGATCAAGTCTTCATCTATGCAATCCATGACAAAGAATGTTTTCGAAAATTGCATATCATCCACCATAACAGGCAACACAACTTTACCCATGCATTCATAATGTTCCCCATCCATGAGGATAGAAGGATGAGTTGTTGGTTGAATGTTCTCAAAGATAAAGGTCAATAGCTCAATATGAATTAAATTCCACTCACAATTAGGATTGATATAAACACCCAACTTTCTAAGGTCATATCCTATTCTGATATGCACAAAGGTATTATCATATTCTCTTGTTGCAAATAAGGATCCAACCCCCATAGACATTTCCCCCGTTTCCTCGATTCCTTGCAATTTTTCTCTAAATGTTTCACCTTGATGTGATATTATCTCATGTATTTCATGTTTATCGCCCTCCGTTTTTTCGATCTTAGCCCCTTTTCTTCTATCTTTTGCTTTTTTCTTTCCCATGACACAATTTTCTCCCCCTTTGTATTGCTCAAAAATCCTTGGGAGCCACCCTGGTTTCCTAGTCCCACTTGAGGGTCAACTTCAAATTATCCTATCTCAAAATCAACGCGTTATTCTTGAAAAAAACAGTTGAGGTCGTGTAGGATTTGAAACGAGCTTTCCAACGAGCTATAGAGCTCAAAAAATGGACTTTGGATGAAAAAGTTATGCCAATTCAGGCTCCTGGGGGTCAAAACAGGCAAACAGGACCTTTGGAGAAAATCGCGATTTTGTGAACTTTCAGAGAATCGCGATTTTGTGAACTCAGAAAATCGCGATGTTGAGCACAAAATCGTGTTTTTGAAAATCGCGATGTTGATCACAAAATCGTGTTTCTGAAAATCGCGATTTTGATCACAAAATCGTGTTTCTGAAAATCGTGATTTTGATCACAAAATCGTGATTCTGAAAATCGCGATTTTGATCACAAAATCGTGTTTCTGAAAATCGCGATATTGATCACAAAATCGTGTTTCTGAAAATCGCGATGTTGATCACAAAATCGTGTTTCTGAAAATCGTGATTTTGATCACAAAATCGTGTTTCTAAAAATCGCGATTTTGATCACAAAATCGTGTTTTCTCAAAATCGTGTCTTTGACATGAAAATCGCGATTTTGTCCCAGAGAATCGTGTTTTTCCACAGAATCGTGTTTTTTCTCAAAATCGTATTTTTGGCTGAAAATCGTGATTTGTGAGAATCGCGATTTTGAGCAGAAAGTCGTGTTTTTCACAAAATCGTATTTTTGCTGAAAATCGTGATTGGTGAGAATCGCGATTTTGAGCAGAGAATCGTGTTTTTTTTAGAATCGCGATTTTGAGCAGAAAGTCGTGTTTTTCACAAAATCGTATTTTTGCTGAAAATCGTGATTGGTGAGAATCGCGATTTTGAGCAGAGAATCGTGTTTTTTTTAGAATCGCGATTTTGAGCAGAAAGTCGTGTTTTTCACAAAATCGTATTTTTGCTGAAAATCGTGATTGGTGAGAATCGCGATTTTGAGCAGAGAATCGTGTTTTTTTTTTGAGAATCGCGATTTTGAGCAGAGGATCGTGTTTTTTTTTTTTTTTTTTTTGAGAAAAAACACAGAATCACGATTCTTTTCAACCAACTTGTAGGCGGGAAAACTGGAAATCGTGATTTTTCAAAAAAAATTTGAATTTTCACAGAATCGCATTTTTTGGCGGGAAATTCAAATTTCTGAGCGCCGGCTATGGCGAGCTCCGTATGAGCAGAAAATCATGAAAAAAACACAGCGCTTGCTCTCCCTTGCTTCTCCTAACTCCTTCCCACACAATAATGCATGAAAAATGGTATGAAGATGGTGAAAATGCACTAAAAAACAAGA